>JAOTNS010004043.1:100000-191655 GCA_028476615.1 Culter alburnus | reverse complement strand
GCAAAATTCTATATCTCTGCATCAGAACAGCGTACAGACATGGGTTGGTTATATGGCAAGCAAGCCTTTGGTCGTATCATCATTGGGAGCTGCCAAGCCCAATCCCTAGCAAACCAACAGAGTACCCTAGCAACGTTTTGGCAAATCTATTTAAATCTCGACATAGAAACATCGTACCGAGCATGGGGGTGGGGTTATATTGTCAAGCAGCCTGGGAGTATCATAATGGAGTACAAAGCAATCCTAGCAACCAATTACAGAGTACCCTGCATAACGTTTTGAAAAAATCTATATCTCTGCACTCAGAACATCTACTAGAACATGGGGGGGTGGTTTACTGTGCAAGGGCAGCCTTGGGAGTAGCATCAATGGTAGCTACCTAGCCCATCCCTAGAACCAACAGGGAACCTAGCAACGTGAAAAATCTTATCCTGCATCAGAACAATAGTCCGACATGGGGAGTGGTTGATCTGTCAGAAGCCTGGAAGATCATCACTGGTAGCTGCCAAGCCACTCCCTAGGAAAAACAAACAGAGTACCCTAGCAACGTTTTGCAAAATCTATATCTCTCATAAGAATATCGTAGCGACATGGGGTTGGTTATATTGTCAAGCGCCTTTGGAGTACATCACTGGTAGCTGCCAGCCACTCCTAGCAACGAAACAGAGTACCCTAGCAACCGTTTTGCAAGATCTATATTCTAAGACATTGTAGAGACATGGCAGTTGGTTCTTTGATCATGACTAGCAATCTGGACTTACAACATGTACAACATGCTAGCAGTGAATAGCTACATGCTAATAGTGATTAGGCCTAATGTAAACTAACTACTCAAAACTAAACTTAAAACTTTAAAATGAAAACTCTCAAACTTAACACTTTAAACATACTTCAAACTTTTGGACCGGCTTTTCAAGCCAAACTTAAAGTTGTCTCAAAATTTTTCTTAGTAAGTGCTGAAAGCCAACTTACTGATATGTACTTAAGCTTATATATTATCTTCTTAGACTAAATTCTAATGTATCTCCCAGAACTGTCAAGCTACAAGCACCAACTCGGCCCAGACCTTCCGACTGTTCTTTTTTCTCGAGTTGCTATATCTTTTCGACTGATCAGACTTTACGGTTTTCCTAAAAAAGCTGATTAAAACTTGGAAAAATCCCATTGACTTTCATTGACGGAATGATTCAAATGAGCCAAACTATTCAAACCAACTGTCAAAATTCAAATTTGACAGTTGGAGAGGCTCATCAGACTCTATAGCTGCCATTCTATGTACTATTCTTCCTTGAAGCATTAAACGTCCCTAAATATTCTTTCTATAGCTATCTTCTATCTTTATTATCTATATGTCTAATCTATCTATCAAACTAAATCTATCATCATCTATCTATCTATTATCTATCTATCTATTCTCTTTCTATCATCTATCAACAAATAAAAATCTATCTCTCTATCTATCTATCATCTATCAGTATCCATCTATCTTTGATTCTATCTATCAAACTAATCGATCTATCTCTTATCTATCCACTAAATCTATCTATCTATCAAACTAAATCGATATATATATCTATCAACATATCTATCTATCATCTTATCTAATCTATCTATCTATCTATTATCTATCAAACTAATCGTCTATCAAAACTAAAATCTATCTTCTTATATCAAAACTAATCTATCTATCTATCAAACTAAATCTATCGATCTATCATATCTTCTATCTATTATCTATCAATCAAACTAAATCTTATATCAAAACGAATTTATCTATAGTTCTCCTTTATCTATCTATCTATCTATAAACTTAATTATATCTATCTTTCTATCTATCTATCATAGCAACCAACCCAGATCACCCAAGCAACCACCTTGAACACCATGGCAACAGCACAGCAACCACACAGAGCACCCTAGCAACCACTAGCAACCACCCAGACAGCATAGCAACCTCCTAGAATATCCTAGCACCTCATAGCAATACCCTAGCAACCACCCAAAATACCTTAGCAACCGTATAACAACACCGTTAGCCAAACAACCCCGGTCCCTAGCAACCGTTATGCAACACCTTAGACCACCCGATTCCTAGCAACCCTATAGCAAACACATGTAGCAGACCACCCGAGTACCTTAGCACCGTTATAGCAAGACCTTAGCAACACCCCGAGCACCTAGCCTACATGCAACACCTAGCAACCACCCGAGTACCTAGCAACCGCATAGCAACACCTTAGCAACCAACCTAGTACCATAGCAACCGCATTAGTAGCAAGCCCCCCGAATACCTAGCAGCCGCATAGCAACACCCTAGCAACCACCCCTAGTACCATAGCAACCCGCATGCAACATCTCACCCCTAATACCCATGCAACCGCATGAACCTTAGCAACCCACCCCGAGTACCTAGCAACTGCATAGCAACACATAGCAACCAAACAGAGTGCCTAGCAACCGTTTTCAAGATCATATCGCTGCATCAGAACATCGTAGAGAACATGGGGTTGGTTATATTGTCAAGTAGCCTTGGAGTATGATCATTGGTAGCTGCCAAGCCACTCCCTAGCAACCAAAACAGTACCCTAGCAACCGTTGCAAGATCTATATCTCTGAATCAGAACAACGTACAGACAGGGGGGTTGGTTTATTGTCAAGTAGCCTTTGAGTATCATCACTGGTAGCTGCCAAGCCATCCCTAGCAAACAAACAGTACCCTAGCAACCGTATTGCAAGATCTATACTCTGAATTCAGAAAAAGTACAGACATGGGGTGGTTTTATATTGTGAAGTAGCCTTGGAGTAGCATCACTGGTAGCTGCCAAGCCACTCCCTAGCAACCAAAAGGACCCTAGCAACGTTTTGCAAAATCTATATCCTGCATCAGAACATCGTACAGACATGGGGGTTGGTGTTTGACCATGCTAGCAATCTGTACTTCCAACTGTACACATGCTATGAATAGCTAAATGCTAATATGGTAGCTAAAGTGCTAAAGTAGGGCTAAAACATCTAATAACTCTATAAAAACTCCATAAGTAACCATGTGTGACAACTATTTATCTATTATCTATCTATCTATCTAATCTATATATGCTCAAACTAAATCTATCTAAACTACTAACTTAAAACTCAAACTGAAAACTTCAAACTAAACTTTTCAAACTTTAACTTTTAAAAACTATTTCAAACTTTTGGACGGCTTTTCAAGCCAACTTAAAGGTTGTCTTCAAACTTTTTATCTAGTTAGTATTATTTATAGACTAAAATTTCTAAATGCATCTTCTCCTAGACTGTTCAAGCTACAACCACCAAACTCGGACTAGACCTTCAGACTATTCTGACTTAGTGTGCTATATCTTTTCAGACTGATCAGACTACGGTTTTCCTAAAAAAGCTGATTAAAACTTGGAAAAATCCCATTGACTTTCATTGACGGAATGTTCAAATGAGCCAAGACTATTCAAACTCCAACTGTCAAAATTCAAATTGACAGTTGGAGAGGCTCATCAGACTCCATTAGCTGCCATTCTATGTACTATTCTAATCATGAGACTCATTCAACTTCCATTCTATCTATTTCTACTATCTATATCTATCTATCTATCTATCTATCATCTATCTATTTCTCTTTCTAACTCTCAATCAAACTAATCTATCTATCTATCTATCTATGAAACTAAATCTATTTCTCTCTAATCTATCATTATCAAATAATCTATTATCTCTCTATTATATCTTTCTAATCTATCTATCAATCAAAACTAAATCTATCTATCTATCTATTTCTAATCTAAATCTATCTATCTATCTATCTATCTACTATCTATCTATCTATCTATCTATTTCTCTTTATCTATCTATCTATCTATCAATCAAACTAAATAAATCTATCTATCTATCAAACTGAATCATCTATCTATCTCTTCTAATCTATCTATCTACAATCTATCTACTATCTATCTAAACTATCGATCTATCTAATCTATCAATCAATCTAAATCTATCTATTATCAAACTAAATTATCTATCATATTATCTTCTACTATCTATCTATCTATCTATCAAACTAAATCTATCTATCAACTATCTATCTATCATAGCAACCACCCAGATCACAACAACCCCTTGAACACCATGGCAACAGCACAGCCACACAGAGCACCCTAGCAACCGCATAGCAACCACCAGACAGCAAAGCAACCCCTAGCACCCAGCATATCCTAGCTAGCAACACACCTAGCAACCACCCGAGTACCCTATAGCAACCTTCCTAGCAACCCAATAGCAACCCCCGAATAGATAGCCACCAGCAAACACCCTAGCATAGCAACCGCATAGCAACACCCTAGCAACCACCCGAGTACCTAGCAACGCATAGCAACACCTTAGCAACCCACCCCTAGTACCATAGCAACCGCATAGCAACATCTAGCAACCACCCGAATACCCTAGCAACCGCATAGCAACACCTTAGCAACCACCCCTAGTACCCTAGCAACCGCATAGCAACACCCTAGCAACCACTCAGATTACTCTAGCAACCGCATAGCAACACCTTAGCAACCACCACGGGTACCCTAGCAACCATAGCAACACCTAGCAACCACCCTGAGTACCCTAGCAACCGCATAGCAAACCTAGCAACCACCGAGTACCTAGCAACGCATAGCAACACCTTAGCAACCACCCGCGTACCCTAGCAACCGCATAGCAAACACATAGCAACCAAACAGAGTGCCCTAGCAACCATTTGCAAAAATCTATATCTCTGCATCAGAACATCGTACAGACATGGGGGTTGGTTTATATTGTCAAGCAGCCTTTGGAGTATCATCACTGGTAGCTGCCAAGCCACTCCTTAGCAACCAAACAAAGTACCCTAGCAACCGTTTTGCAAAATCTATATCTCTGCATCAGAACATCGTAGAGACATGGCGGTTGGCTCTTTTGACTCATGCTAGCAATCTGGACTTCCAACATGCTAGCAGTGAATAGCTACATGCTAATGGTGATTAGCTAAGTGCTAAAGTGGGCTAAGAACATGCTAACAACTCTATAAAAACTCCATAGTATCCATTTGTGACAACTACCAATCTATCTATCTATCTATCTATTAAAACTCATTCAAACTCATGAACTCAAACTCATCAAATCTATCTATCTACTAAAACTCATTCAAACTCATAACTTTCAAACTGAACGCTGAGTCCTCCAACACCTCTCCAGTTTTACTTGGTCTTGATGAAACTGAGACTTGGCCTCACGCATAAAGATCTTGCCTACAGGTTTCATTGCAGTTGTGCAACAATCTCTGCAATATTTCATGACTGGTTAGACGTAATGTCACAGCGTTTCAGCTCTCTAGTACATTGGCCTTCCAGGGAAGAGATTAAAAAGAGTCTTCCTGGCATGTTCAAAAGCCCCCCATTCAGTTCAGTGAGGTGTATCATAGACTGCAGCGAAATTTTTATTGACCAACCAACATCACTAAGTGCAAGAGCGGTGACATACTCCAACTATAAGTCCCACAACACCATCAAATTCCTGGTTGGCATCAGTCCAACAGGGTCAGTCACTTTTCTTTCTAAGTCTTGGGGTGGGAGAGCCAGTGACAAAACAATCACCAAATCATCTGGTTTAATTGATCTTTTGGAAGAGGGAGACATTGTCATGGCTGACCGAGGGTTCAGTTTCCCTGAGTATTTTGCTGCGAAAGGAGTCCAGCTACTTATACCAGCTTCAACCCGTGGAAAGACGCAGCTTTTAGGTCAGGAAGTGTCTGTGTCACGTCACGTCAAGGATGAGAATACATGTGGAAAGAGCTATCGGCCGCATTAAAAAGTACAGCATTTTGCGACAAACACTCCCCATAAACTTGGTCAAACGAAGACGCAAAGACACGGTGGCAACTGTTGATAAAATACTACTGGTATGTTCTGCATTATCTAATTTGGACAAGTCATTAGTTCAGTAGAAAAAGACACATTAGACACTAAAAGTGGTTAGAAACCTTTAATTTTTTATTAATTGAATGATTGTGTACAGTATTAACATTGGTGGCAGATTTAAAACATGAAATGTGTCATTGTATATATTGTGTATATAGATTTATGTTTGAACTTTAATTCTTTTTTCTAACTATCTGCAATTATTAAACATTTGTTAATTAGAACATTTGCTGTACTGCATTTGATTGAATTTTTGATTGCATTTTATATTTCACAACAATTAAATTAACTTTTAACAGATCACTAAGAAGGCTGTGTGTGACTTTAACATTTATGTAGATTATGGTGAACATGCTGAACAAAACCATTGCTCACCTGGATGCCTTTTTAAGCCTACACATGTCAGATGAAACACCTTGTGACAGACAGAGCACTGTGTGACAGAGGTTTCAGACCTACATTTACACAAACAGGAAGTCTCTGCGATCAGAAATTGTTTCTTCAATTTGTGTGTGCAAATTTCTGTGAGAATGTGCTGTCTGTAGAAGAGATCCAGTTTTGGCCTGATCTGAGCCCAGTACTCTTCAGAGAACTCTACCTTCTGAGTGTGGCAGTCCTCCGTTGTCCAAATGACAAAGTAAGAAGTTTTGAGTTCACACACTGCCATTTGCCCCTGAACTTGTGCATAGTATGCATGGTTCTTTTTAAGCTCAAAGTTTTTCCCTTGACAGAAATCTTTGCTCTTAATAGCATCAGTTATGGACATATTTGCATATTTTAAGGGGCATTTTATTTCAAGTGTAGAAGGTGGGCAGCATTTGCAATGAACTATTCCATCTGGGCTGGCGCCTAAATGAGGAAACTTTGGATTTACTATCAATCCAACTTCTTCCACTGATAAGCTGTCATGACAAGTCATCTGGTTTGAAGTAAAGGCTTCTCTAGCTAGTTTTTCACTGTTCTTACCCCAAGCTAAGGCTGGTGCATTTCTGCTTGATGTGTAGCCCATGATTTTAGATGTTACGCTAACATGACTTGTCTTGCATTTTAACACTTCATAGTGACTTGCAGTGATTCGGCCCTGTCTCTGCTCAAACCATTGTTTACAAGAGGACTGACCCAGTGTACTCTTTTGGAGATGGTTACAATTCAGTTCACTAAAGTAAGCAGGGATGGTTTGCATGATTTTATCCAACTCCTTTTGTAGTTCAGCTTGTGACAGCATTCTATGCTTCTCATCAAACAGATGTGTAAGGGGTTTTGGCATGTTAGTTGCATCTACAGTACTGTCAGTACAAGGTGTGTCACTCTGAACCATCACTTGTGCTTCCATATTAGAATCTGCCTCAGCTGTAGTCAGACTATCAACCCTGCCTGTGCTCTCCTGCTCTCCCTCAGATGCAGTGTCTGTGTCATTACCAAAGGTTATAGTGGTGAACAGTGCACAGTCTGGGATCTCATTCTGAAATGGGAATAATATTTACGTCATAGTCATAGTTTTTTTTGAGTAGCACATGACACTACAGATATTTTCCAAAAACACAACTTGTCACGTTAAAAGTAAATGTACATATGCTGATGACTGTCTAGTTACATATTGTGTTAAACATTGTGTATATATAATAGGGATGTGCGATTTAAACTGCAGTTACAACTGCATAAATCATATTTTAAACAAAACGCTGAATATTGATATTTTGAAATTTAAAGGTGCCCTTGATTCAAAAATTGAATTTATCTCGGCATGGTACATAACAAGAGTCAGTACATGGAAAAGACATACAGTGAGTCTCAAACTCCATTGTTTCCTCTTTTATAATCTCATTGTTTAAAAGACTTTCCGGAAAAACACTCGGATTTCAACATAAAACCGACTGTACGTAACAGTCGGGGGCTCCACCCCAATATTTGCATAATGCCAGTGTTCAAATGCATTACACAAGGACAGCCAGTAACGTCTGGATCTGCACAGATGAATCATCAGACTAGGTAAGCAAGAACAACAGCGAAAAATGACAGATGGAGCAATATAACTGACATGATCCATGATATCATGATTTTTAGTTATATTTGTAAATTGACTTTCTAAATGTTTCGTTAGCATGTTGCTAATGTAGGCTACTGTTGGTTAAAGTTACACCGTTTATTACTGTATTCACGGAGACAAGAGCGTCGCTATTTTCATTTTAAACACTTGCAGTCTGTATAATTCATAAACACAACTTCATTCTTTATAAATCTCTCCAACAGTGTGTAGCTTAGCCGTTAGCCCCGGAACACAGCCTCAAACTCACTCAAAATAAAACGTTGACATCCAAATATATACTTACTCACATAATTCGAAGCATGCATGCAGCATGCAGACGAACATCTTGTAAAGATCCATTTGAGGGTTATATTAGTTGTGTGAACTTTGTAAATGCACTGTAATATAGTCAACAACTCATGTGGCAGGGAACACGCTCGCTCTTAAAGGGGCGGCGTCAGTGAAAATCGTGCATTGTTAATGATGCCCCAAAATAGGCAGTTAAAAAATTAATAAAAAAAAAAAACTATGGGGTATTTTGAGCTGAAACTTCACAGACACATTCAGGAGACACCTTAGACTATATTACATCTTTTAAAAACATGTTCAAGGGGACCAAAAAAAAAAAAATAAATAAATAAATACTGAACAGATACTAAAATTAATACCGCCAATAGTGGCAGCAAGTCATGTCAATGAGTGAGTCATTGCGTTTCAGCTGATTCATTCAGGAACAAAGCTTAAAGTGCGAGTCATTAAATCATTAATTCAAACGATTCGTTCATTCACGCCGTGTGTTGCTCAGACAAAAATCAGTCCTGTCTCCTGCTGCTTTCTTTGGCGAAATGGAGCGAAAATAGGGAATACTGTATCTAAAATGTAAGTCACTAAATATTAACTTCTTGTTTTTGAACTTGCATACAATTAATATCACATTTGCAATCATGTATTTTTTGGAGAAAACGGCATTCATGTGATATTAATTCTATAAATATAAAAGACATACAGATGTACTATTACCCCCATCTTGAATATGCATTATAAATGTTTAAATGGACTATATCACACAGTGAAAGCGTGCGCTCTAAAGACAATTTTCAATAAAGATATATACAACAATGTACAATAAAAGCGCACTAGTCTAACCTACTAGACTAACGTTACATCACGTAGTGTGTGTGTGTTTTTTTTTAATACTCGATAATTTCAGATCGCATATGATAAACAACAATTAACGCAGACGGTACTAGTGTCGTGTGTTTTGCACATATTGTAATTTGTCAGGTTTCTGCAAATGTTTCCTTACCATTCAAGGACCTAAAAAGCATGCTTGGTGAGACTGGTGTGACTACGGTAGATGTGACGGGCTCCCTACTCTGAACTGGCCTTTGTCTGACAGGCTTGGAAAAGTCAATGTCTGCCACTGGTTTTGGATCAATCTAAAACAAAGTGGGATTATACTTTTTTGCTGTTGTAGTAAAACCATGGTTAATTTTCGCAAAGGATGTGATGAATTAGAATTTAATAAAAATTAGAATAAAAAACACGTTAGCCAGCATTGAATTGCATGCACCTTCTTGTTTATTCGTGACCACATGCAGGGCTCAGATGTCACAGATGGAGCATTAAAACCCTCTCACACACTGTTCCACAGCAACGAGAATCGCAGCAACATGGCTACACACTTCACCTAACCTAACCACAAACATTTCGAAATGTATGAAATAATTACGTATGTAATGGGTAATAATGGAACACAACAATTAGTTTACTACTAGAATTCAGTACGTCTTGTTTGCATAGACGTACAAACTTACCCGGCCATGCAAGTGCAATGCCCACTAATAACCTCCCCAGTCACCTTAGCAACGAACCACGCAGAGTATTTTTTCGACAACGTTTGACTTGCCCCGACTTCACCAAACACAAGACAAAAATCGTCCACATTGTAGGAACAAATGTTTCCAACTTTTCCGCTAAGGAAGTAATTGTAAGCATCCAGACTACGATATGCCTTTACTGCTTCTTTCGTGTAGACGCACTCTGTCTCAACTAGATAATGATACACGTCTGGATAAGTTACTTCAGGTAAACCTTTAACGTTCTGAGTGAAAAGTTGTCGCCTCAGTGTTTGATTTAAAGGGTCCGGTAATTCCACGTTATCATCTATTTTTAGTTTTTGTAAATATCTTAACTGTTCTGTTTTAGCTAGACTTAAAAAATATGCGCTAGTCATTTTGTTTTGACAGCTTTGTGATTTAAAATGGTGCCATCGAAATGCTTAAGGACCAGACATGCGCTGTAGCATTGCAGCGCGTTTGTTTTTGTTTACTTCCTTGAAATGGGCTATATGATCTGCTGGTTTTAAACTTTAAAAACTGTTGAGATATTAACATTGAGTAAAAAGTGTGTCAGTGAGTGAGTGAGTGAGTGAGTGACAGTGAATGAGTGAATGAATGAACCAAACAGTGTTGCCAAGTCTGCGGGCTACTTTTACACTGTTGTCGCAGGTTGTTTTTCATGTCAACGGGTTGAAGCAAGCCCAAATAACATGATATTTAGCCCTTGGAATACACATTTTACCAAGGGAACCCTGCCAAAAAAAAAAAGGTTTTACCCCCAGAACGTAATTTTTATCAGGGGCATTTTGGGATTAAATTTACCACATGCCACCCCATCACAAAAACATGACGGGGTGGAAAATTTCATCCCAAAATGTCCGCAAATCTCCCATGTGGTCAAGTTTCTCACCCTGCCTAACATGAAAAAGCAACAAATAATCAATGTAAAAAAAATTACATAGTTACCTACTTTTGTTCTTGGTGGCTATAATGCTCAAATGATGTCACTTCGGCTTTGTGATGTCATTTAAAGGAACGGTGCATTATTTATAGATAAAACAAGTTAGTGTGACGGGGTGGTAAGTCAAACTGTGGGACGCACACAAATCATAAAATATTTACAAATAAATAAGGTTATTTGTGATAAATATATTTGTGTAAACAGGGACACACATAATCCTGAAAATAGTATATGTTAAAAAAAAATAACTTATTTGGTGATATTTTAGATGCAAATGTCATGTTGGTTAACACGGACATGTGAAATTGGCTATGTAATAATGAAAAATGATTAAAATAGTATCTTAATCTTTAAACAAAGCATTTTATCATATATAATGTTAAAAATAACACTTGAATTAATAACTTTAAGCTTTGGGAACAGACTTTGGGACATTTTTGTGTCTTATGCATCTGATCAAACATTGCGGACCCAATGGCAACCGTTTCGTAGAATGACTCAACTATAGAATTACCACAACACATTAATTGAAGTACTTTACTATGGTATGGTTCAAAAACACTATAGTATTTACTATAAATTAATATAGTATGTTTTCATGTGGGCAAGCATAACATACTAAATTAATAGAAACAAGATATGAATATTGTAGCCTATATTTTCTAAAAATACACAAGATACTTGCAGCTTGAGGAACAGTTTTCACTGATGCAGAGAGGTTGGTTGTCTTACAGTAACCAACTTTGTGAAAAAGAGACACATGTATATTTAAACTCTAAAACAATGATATATATATATATATATATTATATATATATATATATATATATATATATATATATATATATATATAGACGATGATGTTTGAAGAATTTCAACATTCTTGCGTTTGTTTTGCATCCGCATACGTCACTAGAGTCTCAGCCAATTAGAGCATGGTAAGGTTTTAAACCGCTGTTGCTGTTCCATTTCTTCAAACATAAGCTTTTAAATTTTTCTGATCAACTGAAGTGGTTTACTCGGTGGACTGTGAATTAACATCTTCTTGCCTTTAAGCGTAAAATCTGCTCGATGGGACCTGAGGAGAGGGGTGAGTTTGTGCTGTTATCAACCCTTTATTTGCGTTAGCTGCATGCTAGGTGGTTTGAAGTGCTACATTATTATTTACATGTTATGGCTGTGTAATATAATGATCAAAACCATCTTCAAATAAAAAACCTTTTCAAAAGGCAGTTTGTAAACTTAGTATTTAACCCTTATGTTAGTGATGATAACTGATATCAGCCTGTCAAACTACAGGACATAGTTAAAATATGGGATATTTCTTTATACTTGTAAATCAGATCGTGTCGTGAAGTATAATCAGACATTGAAAACAAGCTTCATTTAACTTCCTTTTGATTTAACTGACAAGGCTGGACGGCGCGCTGTTGAGCGCCAAAAACAATCCCTTGTTTGTGTGTGTGTGTGTGTTGTTTGTTTATAACATCTCTCTTTGTAGTCATGATATGTCTCTGTATTGATGCAGTAAATTTCTGCCTCTGGCCAAAAATTCCAAGATTTTTATTTTTTAAACCTAGAACCTTAAGCAAATTATATTATGCTGTATGCTTGTTTAAAGTGTTGATAAAACTGTTTGAAATGTTTCATGTACTTTTTTGTATAGATTGGTTGGACGTGGCAAACAACATTTTGTTGAAATGTCACATTAACCTGAGGCTGGAACGGATCTCGGAGTGTGATGCAAATGTGTTTGTGGCTTTGTATGAGGCGATCTTGGGAGAGAAAGCACCAGGTATTCACGTTCCTTCAGTCCTATGCAAAAATTTGTTTGGCAGGTTTTGCGTTTTTACCCTGCAGCAGTAAGTCTGAACCGATATCAGAGGCTAGTGTTGTATTATGAAATGTTTATTATACCAGTGCTTCCCACAACCTGCGTGAAGTTGGCCCCCCACCCAACGCAAAACGTCTACAAAATAGTCTCAATCGTTTGTGCTCCGTTTGTGCTGGTTTGTGCCGTAAAAATTTTCGTTTGTGCTGCTTTGGTTTTTTAGATATTAAAAGAATATTTAGTAGGGCTGCACGATTAATTGCATGCGATTGTCACGCGCATTTCGTCAGTAAAACCGGTTCCCTGATTACCGCTAAATCGCCATCACCTGCTTTCAAATGAAGCGGCATTTAATAGACAGAACCGTAGATCACTGACAAGCCACGCAATATCGCGTTCATATCGCAGATGAATCGCCTTCGATAATGAACGCGATATTGTGTGGCTTGTCAGTGAACTACGGCTCTGTCTATTAAATGCCGCTCCATTTGAAAGCAGGTGATGGCGATTTAGCGGTAATCAGGGAACCGGCTTTACTGACGAAATGCGCGTGACAATCGCATGCGATTAATCGTGCAGCCCTAATTTATAGGTCATTCTGAGGTCACCCAGCCCCCCACATGTTCCAAATTCACCGAAAATAGTCTCAAACCTTTGTGTTTCGTTTGTGCCGGTAAAAGTTTCGTTTGTGCTGCTTTCGATTTTAAAATATTACCCTGCGTCCCAATGTCCATACTATCCATCCT
This sequence comes from Culter alburnus, assembly GCA_028476615.1. Taxonomy (NCBI): domain Eukaryota; kingdom Metazoa; phylum Chordata; class Actinopteri; order Cypriniformes; family Xenocyprididae; genus Culter; species Culter alburnus. Next base: position 178,300 of record JAOTNS010004043.1, on the reverse strand, counting down.
AAATAGTATGTGAGATTAAAATAAGTGTGTCCCAAAGCATAGTATGTTGAAAAGAGTATGCCAAAAGTCCCCGGATGGTCTACTATTTCCGGTAGATTTTCAAAGTGTGGATCCGTGCACACTATAGAGGCTAATATTGCCCACAACCCATTGCGCGTTCGACGCTGAGAGGTTGTTTGAGTGACTAATAATCAGTTCAAACTGATAGAAAATATTTATTTTAATGTTATATGTGTTATTTTTCATCTGCAAATACCAATGTGGACTTTTATAAAGATCTGATTGGCCATTAACTTTTAAATGCATCATTATGCATTAATATGAGCAGAGTTCTCCACATGAAAGACTCGCGACTGCAGATCAACGTGCTACATTTCTCTCCGATACGGTAGGAAATTAGCTAAATGAAATGTGGAGGATGTAAGATGATTGACAGGCCAGTTTACGGTGACTGGATGCGATAGAGAGAAAAGACGCGATTGTATGACGTGATAGTATGTCCCAAAGCTTGTCTACTCTTTTGCTACACACTCAAAAGTAAGTACTTTTTGTTCACAGAAAGAGTACATACTTTTAGGGCGTAGTATAACTAGGTGAATTGGGACGCAGCATTAGACTTTGAATTATAGGCGATGACGTCACCCCCCCCCCCCCACCAGGGCTGGACTGGGACAAAAAAATGGCCCTGGCATTTTTGCTCAGACCGGCCCACCACAATCGGTCGGACACCACCCACCAGTACACCATTCTTGCGGTCCCATTACTCTACTGTTCCATTCCCCAAAGCCCCTACAAAGCTGAGTTGTAAGTGCAAGTGGACCAGTGTACTCACTCTCTCTTGACTGACTCCCTGGTGATCAAAGGTGGCAGTGGAGTAGGGCCTATACACCAATGGACAGCAAAGATCAGAAAAAAAATTCTTATTTTAAGTGTTTAACTTTGCATTATAATCTTGATGGACAATGTGCTCCGTGTTATAAAAGCTAGTTAACCCTTAGAACGTGGATGTAGAATACCTATAATTCTATAAATATTTTTTTCTTTTTTTTCAACGAAACAGACAGAAGAAAAACTATAATTTACAATTACAAATATACTTTGTTTTAAAGAGCACAAACCCCTCTTTAAGTGTCAAACATTTACCTTTCATTGTTTAGATACTCCCCATTAAAAACAATGAAAAAGAAAACTATACTACCAAATTACTCACAAAAAACGTCCTAATAAAATGATATTCATGTTATTCACTTGCCATAAACAACCAAGTGTTCATACCAGAGTAATAGGGTGCAAGAGCTACAAAACATAACTTTTTATAGCTGAAAAGTGAGATCTAGTAGACCATCATCACGACTAACGGCTATAGACACCTATAGTCTCGTTGTGAAATAAACACATCATCAGTAATATTACATTATAATAATAACCTGAATTTTTTTTTTGAAAAATCAAATTGCATCATTTCAGGTTTTTCTAGTTGCTACTGCATAAGTGAACTCTGCTAGCTACAAAAAAACAGTGCAAAATAGCTTTTGCTGTAATATCATTGCGCCTGCTGTACCCATGGTACGGTAGCAAAGTTCCTTGATTATTACGCCGGAATGAGAGTATAGTTCCTAGCCATATCAGCCTAGAAAATCGCAACTTTTCATTTTCTGTCGGTCTTAGTACACGATGTAACTACAGAAGAGTCAAGTTTTAAATAGGAAAAATATTGAAACTCTTTGGTCATTTTTGAGCAAGATGCTAACGGTCTAATCAGATTCAATGAACTATGCTAAGCTATGCTAAAAGTTAGACCCGGAGATCGGCTGAATGGATTTGAAAATGGTAAAACTCAACTGCCTAACTTTAGGGGAGTTGGAAAATGAGCCTATTTTTTATTTTTTTTTTAAAGTGGAGTGTTCCTTTAAAGAGGGGGCTTTGTTTGGAAATCACAGTGCCTACTTGAAGGAATTTCAGCACCTCTGAGAAGGCTTCTGCTTGTACACTGTGGATAAGAATTGACTTGGCCTTTTCTAGATCTTGGACTGAGCAGGGCTTGACACATATATGCCAGCCCCTGCAAGTGCTCTTGTCGCTATACTGCTTGAAGGAGTGGGTTATGTGCACAAGTCTTGCTATTGCACGAGTTAGCAATCGCCAGCTTGAGAATCTTTCAAAGCATTTGGTGTCCAACTCCTTACCTGAAGTATGTGTAGCTAGTGTCAGTTTCAGGTGGTGTCATTGTAAACAAGAATTTTGGACTAGTCAACAACGTACTATAGGGAAGGTCAGCTGCCAAAACTGATCTTGTGGCTTGGTCAGCAGGGTTTTGATCAGTAGGTACGTATTTACACTGCTCAGGGCATGTAGATTTCCATATCCTTTGCACTCTGTTGTTAACATACATATAAAACTTCCTGGATTCATTACAGATGTAGCCTAAGACAACCTTACTGTGAGAAAAAAAGTCACAGCGTCCAGTTTGGTGTCGATCTCATCTGCAGTAGTTTCAGCTATATCCATAGCCAGAACAGCAGCGCACAGCTCAAGTCTGGGGACAGAGATCTCAGGTTGGGGAGCTAGTTTAGCCTTGCCAAACATAAAACCAACTTCTACATTACCGCTTGTATTGGTAACCCTGCTGTAAGCGACAGCTGCAATAGCATTTGTGGATGCATCACAGAAGACACACACATCTCTTTTCTTTGTGCTTGACAGAGAAAGATTTTAGCATATGTGCGGGGAATCTTGATGTGCTCAAGCTCTTTTAATGAGTCTCTCCAAAACTTTCATTCCTTAAATTTCTCATCTGGCAGAGGTGCGTCCCAGTCACAAGACTTTGTGGTTAGCGCTCTAAGCAGGAGTCTACCCTGAATGACAACAGGCGCAGTAAAGCCAAGTGGGTCAAACAAACTGTTGATCGTTGACAGAACCCCACATCTGGTGTAAGGTCTCACCTGGTCTGCAACCTGGAAGATGAACACGTCTTCAGACATGTACCAGCTCACCCCCAAACATCTCTGAACTGATGGCAGGCCAGTGCTCAGATCTAGATTCCTTACCTGCTTTGCAAGATTTTCTGCAGGAAATGATTTCATAACTTCCACTTTATTGGAAGCAGTCTTGTGAAGATGTAGATTAGACAGAGCCAGCATTTCCTGAGTGGCCTTGGGCAGCTTGATGGCTTCCTCTTCTGTGGAGAGAGAGATAAGGCTATCATCCACGTAAAAATTCCTTTCCACAAAGTGCCTTGCCTCGGATCCATAGTCTTTTTTCACCTGCGAGAGCAGCCCTCCTGAGCCCATATATGGCAACTGCTGGAGACGGACCATTACCAAATACATGCACTCGCATCTGGTACTCCAGCACCTTGTTGTCTAAGACATTGTTGTCATACCAAAGGAAGCATATAAAGTTCTGATGCTCTTTTGCGATCACAAAGGAATGGAACATTTGCTGGATATCAGCCATCACTGCCACACATTCCTTCCTGAACCGCAGCAGAACCCCCAAGAGGCTATTGTTTACGTTAAGGCCAGTAAGGAGGACATCATTTAATGATACACCTTGATGTCGAGCGCTAGAGTCGAATACTACTCTGGCCAGGCTTCTTTGGATGGTACACCCCAAACATTAGCAGATACCAGCACTCTTCATTATTCTGCAATTGTGGTGCCAACTCTGCATGCTCATTCTCAAATATCTTACGCATAAAATCCACAAAGTGTTTCTTTACTTCGGGGGGGTGTTTTTGGTGAGCGAGTCAGTAACGTGAGCTGGTTGTTGGCTTGAACCTTGTTATTCGTAAGGCGTTGCCGTGGGCTACGGAACGGAAGTGGGGCAACCCAGCTATTTGACTCATCCTGATGGAATTCTCTTTCAATAATCTTCAGGAAGGCAAGATCATCCATAGAGGGAGCTGGTTTATCATCATTCTTTGTGTAGCAGAAACCTGACTCTCCTATCGGACATTCATTATGCATCAGCAAACTTCTCTGTTTAGGGTTCAGGGTGGAGGATTTCTGTGGTTCATTGTGAAGACTGAAAAAGTCCTTCACATGCATACTGTTTGGACATAGACTCATGTAGCTGGGGCGCCCATTTCCTAAAATATATACTAAACTGATGAAGGCTTGTGAGCTCCGTTAAGGCATACATCTCCAACTATCACCCACCCAAGGGCCAACCTCTGTGCAAAGGGAGCATATTGTGGTCCGGTGCATTGCTCCAGCATCTTGTGTGCCTGAATGAGGTCTCTTCCGAGAAGAAACAGAATTTTGGCCTTGGGGTCTAGACATGGAATCTTAGAGGCTACTGATCTTAAGTGGTTGTGGCATTTTGCAGCCTCTGGAGTAGGAATCTCTGCTCTTTTGTTTGGGATGAGGTTGCATTCGATAAGTGATGGAAGAACAAGACGTGTCTTTTCATCAAAGGACTCCACCATAAAACCTTCAGCTCTATGCCCTTCAGCTTCTGTGATGCCTGTATACGTCCTAAGTGTGTAAGGTGCTTTATTGTCTGCAACATTAACCCTCTGGGGTCTGAGGATTTTTGGGGCCCTGGAGAAGTTTTGACATGCCCTGACATTTGTGCTTTTTTCAGTTCTTCATAAACATATTAATGGAAAAAGTGTTATTACACTGTATTCAGCACAAAGTTGGCTACCATAATATGTGAGGAACATGTATGTACATGTTTGTATTTTTGAAGGAATAACGTTTATGCGTGGTTATTGAACAAACAAAAAACTTAAGTCACTGAAATAAGGCCACACAATTAATATTATATATGTGTTCACAAGACTTCTTGGTATTGGAGGTTGTAGACTAGAGTTTTTGCTTCAAAATGATGCAAAAATTGTCCTGCCTACTCGTTCATATAAAACAATATATTGATTTACATTTTTAAGATACTTTTTGTCAAGAAACACAGTATGCGTGGAGGCGTGAATCTTCATGAATAATGCTGTGATTCACACCTGAGAAGACAAAGACCTGCATAATGACCCATATAATGAGTCCTTTCAGTCAGGTAGACTATGTGAAAAAACCCTCTGATAAAGTTAATACAGCTGAAATGATCCTGTTAATATAATGTCCACTCTTGACAAAAAAACATGATTTTTGTGATCCACCTATTACTGCACATGTGAAGAAAAAGTTGTATAGGCCTATTATAGTTTAAATTACAGTACCAGTCAAAAGATTGGACGCATTACTACTATAATGTTTTTAAAAGAAGTCTCAAGTCTCTAACCAAATAATGGTTTTCTATTTTAATATACTTTGTTAATGTGCAGTTGACAAACTATACATCATTAAAAAGATCTAAGACTCACATTTTGACCTCTTATAGTGACCTCTTTTACTCTTATAGTGACCATAATTTGTTAATAGCCTATGCGTCAGGAGTTATGAATATGAAAAACAGAGTCGTCACCTTTGACAAAGCAACATCCATCAGGGCTTTTAGCTTAAAAGAATGCACATTTGGAGAAATATTGATGGATTCTCATATGTTTGTCAGTTTTCTATACAGAGGAGTAATATTTATTCAATATTTATTGTCAGCACTATGAGCGCTGGATACTGTGTTTTCAATTCATACTTGCAGCCGGAGGGTTCTCTGTGCACATTTAGTCCACAAATGACTCAGTGAAGAACAGGCATATCATGTGACATTCCAGGAACTAACAGAGGCTTCCAGAGATCGCTAACCATGGCTATAACATGCAGATAGACATTTTTGAAGATAATAAATACATGATGGCGACTATGTATACATGTATTGCCTCAGAATTTGCATCTGAATAGCGCTCGCTCCGTGGGCGTGGGCGCATTAGCGGATAATGAGCTGACAAACGGATGTCTGACATGTCTCTTTTCATTCAGATTACATAAACAGAAAATTTTTGTTTTCGATTTGACTTCCACGATTTAAAACCTGACATTTCAACGTTTCTTTAGACATGTCTAATTTTTTTGTGATTAGTATTCACTAAGTTACACTTCATTTTCTGAGAACTATCAGATTGGACTTCGTTCAGAGGGAGACGACTGATCACGCATCATGTTAGTTTCCTTTATTTTGCAAAAAGCACAACATTTTGTTTTTACTCTGAGTGTACACAAATAAAAGAAGATATATCACAAATTAAAATGGTGTATAATTCTTAATTGTATGTGCAAAATTGACAGAGTATTTTGAGTCTCTTTCATACTGATAAGAAAAAAGCAAGGTGGTATCGCCGGCGCGACCAGCCGACCTCTGAGTGTTAAACATCTTGAAGAAGGCGAATCTCACCAGAGATCTATTACTCGATCATCTATGATTGCATAAACCTTTTGTTTGTTCTGAGGCTCACCTTTTGGATACACAATTACGAGCCAGATCTTTGAGCAGGATTTTCCGCTGCTGTGATCTCCACACATTTCTGTGCATGTGGATGTGGCGACTGGGGAAGGAGGCTCTTCTTGCTCCCTGCCATAGTTTGTAGAGGGATTGGTATCCTCCTTTTTTGACCAGGGGGCTGGGCCGTTGTGAAGTGCGGCTAAATGCTTGTTGTTACATTCAGAGCACTGGATTACTGCCTTACAGTCCTTTGCCTGGTGTGTAGTTGAGGAGCAGCATCTAAAACATATCGAGTTCTTTCTGAGGTAAGCTTTGCATTCCTGCAAGGTTTTTTTATCTGAAACCTCTACACTTTCTGAGGGGATGTGGCTTTTTATGGATTGGACATTGTCTGTTGAGGTTGTCACTTGCCTTGTTAGATTCATCCCTTTGTGTGGCATTGTCTATTTCTGTTTTGTGAATAGTGACGGGAGTTCTGATTGCCTTTGATGAGAGCCTTGTATGGGAGTTTCTCTAGAATGGAGCTGATGCCTCATGCAGCATTCAGGAAGGTCAAGCCAGGTAGATAGCCTTCAGTTTTGGCTGCCTGCAACTCAAGAAGTAGGTCTCCTAGCTCTCTGAGATGTAGAGGGTCTTTGTTAGACAGCTTTGGGAAACATTCAAGTTTGTTAAAGAGAGCTGCCTCTATGGTTTTGGCAGAGCCATAGCATTCCTCTAGCCTTGTCCAGACCATGCTGAGGCCAATGTCTAGATCAGGGGTGTCCAATCCTGCTCCTGGAGGGCCACTGTCCTGCAGAGTTTAGCTCCAACTTGCCTCAATACACCTGCCTAGAAGTTTCTACCGTGTAGTAAGACCTTGATTAGCTGGTTCAGGTGTGTTTAATTAAGGTTGGAGCTAAACTCTTCAGGACGGTGGCCCTCCAGGAGCAGGATTGGACACCCCTGGTCTAGATGATTGATGTAGACTGATCTGATGTGTCTTGCTTGTTCAGTAGAATCTGGGCCAAGCCATTGTATAAGTAGGTCTCGTTCTTCACTAGGCTTAAGATCAAGTCCATCAAAAGCATTGCAAAAGCTGGACTTCCAGGCCCAATAGTTCTTAGGCTTATCATTGAATCTTGAAAGTCCATCTGTCAGAAGATCATGGCGAGGCGGGAACTTTGCAAGCTCAAACACATCTGAGCAAGCAGTATGGGACTCGTTGTGATGAGAGGCTGAGCAGCTTGTCAATTTAATGTTATGTCTAGGAGACGATGCATCATGTAATGCAGAATTAAACTGATGTGTTCCCACCTGCATGTTTTTTTTTATTTTTTATTTTTTATTTTTATTGCGTTTAACTATACACATATACATACACATTTCCACGTAACAGAGACAATGAGGACAAAAAAACAAAAAACAAACAAACAAAAAAAAGCAAAGCAAAACAAAAAAAAACCAACAAAGCTGCTCAGTATTTTACACTGATATTCAATACCACCTCTTTTCTTAGCCTTCTGTTAACACCTTTCCAACTCTACCACGTTTTAAGAATGATCTGAAAGGTCCCCAAACTCCATCAAAAACTATATTTATTCCTTAAAATATAAGTTATCTTTTCCATTGACATATTTGTTACCATTTCTTTCTGCCAACGTCCTATACTTGGAGCACAAATACTTTTCCAATTTAAAGAAATAAGCCGTTTTGCTTGAAGATACCTATATTTATAAATATATAATCTTTCTTTTTTAACTTGACCTCTTTAGGATATAAATTAAATAAAAAAAAGTACAGGTGACAGTGGGATGTTAACATTTAGGATCTTCTCTATTATTTCTTTCACACCTTTCCAAAAATTCGTAACTTCTTCGCACTCCCATATGCAATGATATAATGTACTTACTACATCTTAAGCAAGTGTCAGGGACATTTCTTATATTATGCAAGACCACTGGAGTTATAATCCGCATCAACCACTTATATTGTAGCAGTTTCAGACGTGTGTTCATTGTCTGTGATTGAGCTTTTTTACATGCTTCCATCCAGTCCTCTATCTGAATATCATCATTGATATCCAATCTCCAGGCTTCCAGTTTATAGATTGAAGAGTCCTTTGATCCTGACACCAGCATATTGTATAATGATGAAATTAAACCCTGACTAGAACAATTTCTTGTAATTTCTTTTTCTAGAATAGACAATGTTGGCATATCCAGAGAATTATTTTGTGATTTGAGTATGAAATTTCTTATTTGTAAATACTTAAAGAAATGTTTTGTAGGAATATTGTATGTATTGACTATTTCCTCAAATGTCATAAGAGTATTGTTAACATATAGATCTGCTATCTTTCGGATGCCCTTGTTGGCCCAAATCTTGAAACCTGCATCCAACCTACCTGGTTTAAACTTTCTATTGCCCCAAATGGGACTAAAACAAGATAAAGGGTAGGTGAGATCTAAATATTTGTTCACGTCATACCATACGGCAATCATATTTATAATCATAGGGTTGGAAAACATTTTTTTAAGATCTTTAAATTCTGAAGAGTATAAATATAAATTTAAAGGTAGGTCCGATTTGATAGCAGAAGATTCTATATCCACCCAAGGTGGGTAGTCCTGATACAAAAAATAAAACATAATTGTTCTAAGTTGGACTGCCCAATAATACCAATGAAGGTTAGGACACTGTAGACCTCCTCTCTCATATGGCAAATACAAAAGTGTCAGTCGGAGTCTGGAACTTCTGTTATTCCAAATTAATTTAGTGAATATCTTTTTAAGTCTTTGAAAAAGAGATTTAGGGTGAGGTAGGGGAATGTTCTGAAATAAATATAAAAATTTTGGTAAAACATTCATTTTTAAGGTATTTATTCGGCCAATTAAAGATATGGGTAAGGACATCCATCTTTCTATAGAGCTATTAACACTTTCAACAAGCGGATCATAATTTACTTGTACAATATTTTCTAATTTTGGTACAATTTTTACACCCAGGTATGTAAAACAATCAACGATATTAAAGGTTGCAGCACAGCTACTAGGGTTGCTGTCTGTCAATCTCATTTAGATACAGAATAGAACTTTTAGAATTATTAATTTTGTATCCAGAAATTTCTTCAAATACACTAATAAGGTCCAATAAAGCAGGTATTGATGTATCAAGATGTTTTAGAAAAAGAATTACATCATCAGCGAATAATGCAATTTTATGTTCTGTCTGTCTAATCTTAATGCCTGTTAATTCCACGTCTTTTTACTGCTATTGCAAAAGGCTCGATGGAGATAGCAAAGAGCAGAGGAGAAAGGGGTGAACCTTGTCTGCACCCTCTTGAGATATTAAATGGTTTTGAAACTATATTATTTGTCAACACTTCTGCTGTAGGGCTATTATAAAGTAACCTAACCCACTTACAATACCTTTCACCAAACCCAAATCTAGACAACAAATCAAACAAATAAGACCATTCAACTCTATCAAAGGCCTTTTCGGCGTCCAATGATAGTAGAGCAGTATCTCGTTCACTCTGTTCATGAAGAATATTTAGGACTCTTCGAACATTATGAAATCCATGCCTGCGTTGTATGAAACCATTTTGACCCTCTCCTATTAAATTTGGTAAAATAACTTCTAATCTCTTGGCTAGAACTTTACATAATATTTTTGTATCGGAATTTAACAGCCTAATTGGCCGCATATTTTCACACTTTGTGTTTGATTTTCCTGGTTTTGGTAATAATGTGATTAAAGCGCCTCTCATTGATGTAGGAAGAAGACCTTAGTGATATGCCTCTACTATCATTTCCAAAAATAATGGGTTAATGATAATGGGTTAGTAACTTTTTTTTAAAGGTCTTATAAATTTCTATAGGAAGCCCATCTGGGCCCGCGGCTTTTCCTTCTTGTAAATCTCTCAATTTGATCTTTTCTTCAATTGAAATCTGGGGTATATTTAGTCTGTCTAAAAATTGCATCTTTTTCCAAATTTAATGAGCACTCTGAACTATAAAGTTTTTCATAATAAATTCTAAATGCTTCATTGATCTCTTCTGGGTCAACTATAGTTCCTGTTGAACTCTCAATTGCTGTGATGGTACGTTCTGTTTGTTGTTGTCGGATTTGCCATGCAAGTAACCGTCCTGTTTTATCTCCATATTCATAAAATTTTTGTTTCAACCTCAAAACTTTTGAAGCTGCTTTACTTGCCGATAATTCATTATATTGAGACCTGAGTAATAATAATTTCTCGTTTGCTTCTTCTGTGTCGGTAGTTTTCTGAAAAATTTCATTTTCTAATTTTTTGATCTGATCTTCTAATTGTTTCATTTCTTGTCTAGACCTCCTGGCTTTTGAGCTGCAAAAACAAATAATATGTCCTCGAATAAAAGCTTTGAATGCTTCCCATCGAATACCAGCAGATGTTTCAGATTTATTAATTTCAAAATATAGATCAATTTGTTTGTTCACATATTCTATAAACTCTGGATCTTGAAGCCATCCTATCTGAAAGCGCTATTTAGGGGTTTCTTTATGAATTTTGTATTTTTGTATGATAAGGATACTGCTGCATGGTCAGAGATTACTATGCTGTGAGATATACAGTCTGTTATTTTGTTAAGCAATTGTGCAGATATTAGAAAATAATCGATACGCGAATATGTTTGATGCATACCAGAATAACATGAATATGATTTTGCTGTTGGATTAAGATCCCTCCAAGCATCTGCTAAATTTAGGTCTTTCATAAATTCCTGTATCAATTTCCTAGCTTTAGTATCCGTTTTATCAATCCCTGTGGAACGATCTTTAGTAGGATCTAGTACACAGTTCATATCCCCTGCGATAAGATAGTATCCAGGCAAACTAGCAGTTAGCAAAAACAAATCATTAAAAAATTTAGTGTTGTCATCATTTGGACCATATACATTAATTAAATTGATCTTTTCTGAAAAGATGGTACATTGTAGCATAATATATCTTCCTAATGGATCTTTAGTTACCTTCTGAACCTGTATTGGAACTGATTTATGAATTAACACTCTGAGGTCTGAGGTATCGCCGGCGATACCACCGTGGTTTTTTTCTTACCAGTGTGAAAGAGACTCAAAATACTCTGTCAGTGTTACACATACAATTAAGAGTTATACACCATTTTAATCTGTTTAATATCTTCTTTTATTTGTGTGCACTCAGAGTAAAAACAAAATGTTGTGCTTTTTGTAAAATAAAGAAAACTAACCTGAAGTGTGATCTCTCGTCTCCCTCTGAACGAAGTCCAATCTGATAGTTCTCAGAAAATGAACTGTAACTTAGTGAATACTAATGACACAAAAATGAGACTTATGTCTAAAAAAACGTTGAAATGTCAGGTTTTAAATCGTGTAAGTCAAATCAAAAACAGATATTCTCTGTAATCTGTATGAAAATAGAGCCATGTCAGAAGTCCGTGATTCAGCTCATTATCCACTAATGCGGCCACGCCCATGGAGTCAGCGCTATTCAGACGCTAATTCAGTCAATAAATGCATACATCGTCTCAATCGTGTATTTATTGTCTTGAAAAGTGTTTTGAATAGCCATAGTTAGCGATCTCTGGCCTCTGTTAGTTCAGTTCCTGGAGAGTCACATGACCTGTTCTTCTTTAGATAAATTTGTGGACTAAAGGTGTACAGAGCGCCCTCCGGCTGCAAGTATGAATTGAAAACACAGTATCCAGCGTTCATAGTGATCACAATAAATATTGAATAAATATTACTCCTCTGTATAGAAAATTGACAAACATATGAGAATCTATCAATATTTCTCCAAATGTTCATGCTTTTAAAGGGATACTCCACTGTTTTTTCATATTAAACTATGTTATTCCCTTAACTAAGACGAGTTGATACACTCTCTCGTCTCAGTGCGTGCACTAAATCGCTCTGTCTTGCGGCGAAACTTTGTTAGCACTTAGCTTAGCCCAGTTCATTCAATAGGGGCCAAGCAGAGAAGCTACCAAACACCTCCACGTTTTCCCTATTTAAATACAGTTACTCGAGTAGTGTAACTCGACCTAGGACGGTGACACAAAACAAAACGTTGCGCTTTTCTAAGCATGTAAAATGGATAACTATATTGTATGGCGGAATACCATAGCAAGTGCTCGGGAGCACTTTGACTTGGCGCAGTAATATCTTCACTCGTGAAAAGTCCTCTCCGGCCCCCGCTCCCTCTCCTCCTCCCTCTCATTTCCGTCAATAGAACCAACGCTCCGGCTCCGGTCTGTTCTGGTTCGTATCTTTTTCCCTCTCACGGTCCATAAGAGCTAATTCTCCTCCGTGTACTCGGGTTCAAACAGATATGGCTCTGGGTCTGCTACAAACAAGTCATAATCATCTACAAAGTCCGCCATTGCAATGATCTCTTGCAGTTTGCTAGTCACGTTGGTTCTATTGACGGAAATGAGAGGGAGGAGGAGAGGGAGCGGGGGCCGGTGAGAGGACTTTTCACGAGTGAAGATATTACTGCACCAAGTCAAAGTGCTCCCGAGCACTTGCTATGGTATTCCGCCATACAATATAGTTATCCATTTTACACGCTTAGAAAAGCGCAACGTTTTGTTTTGTGTCACCGTCCTAGGTCGAGTTACACTACTCGAGTAACTGTATTTAAATAGGGAAAACATGGAGGTGTTTGGTAGCTTCTCTGCTTGGCCCCTATTGAATGAACTGGGCTAAGCTAAGTGCTAACAAAGTTTCGCCGCAAGACAGAGCGATTTAGTGCACGCACTGAGACGAGAGAGGTATGTATCAACTCGTCTTAGTTAAGGGAATAACATAGTTTAATATGAAAAAACGGTGGAGTATCCCTTTAAGCTAAAAGCCTATATGAAATGCCACAGAGGTAACATAATTGTTCAGACACTTTACATCACAGAAATACATTATATTTTAAAGAATATAATAGAATACCATTATTTTAAATTGTAATAATATTTCACAGTATTGCTGTTTTTTCTGTATGTTTGATATAACCATATGATGAGCTTGAGACATGATGACAGAGGGTTTTTCACAGCCTACCTGACTGAAAGAGAGATTATTATATGATTCTTGTCTTCTCAGGTGAGAATCACCCATTATTCATGATGATTCACGCCTCCATGCATACTGTGTTTCTTGACCAAAGATGTTTTAGAAAATTTAAATCTCTCTATTGTTTTATATGAAGGAGTAGCAGCATAATTTTTACATCATTCTGAAGCAAAAACTCTAGTCTACAACCTCCAATACCCAGAAGTCTTGTGAACACATATATAATATTATTTTTTTGTCCTTATTTCAGTGACTTAAGTTTTTTGTTTTTTTCAATAACCACGCATAAACTTTATTCCTTCAAAAATACAAACATGTACATACATGTTTCTCACATATTATTGTAGCCTAGTTTGTGCTGAATACAGTGTAATGACACTTTTTCCATTAATATGTTTATGAACAACTGAAAAAAGCATAATATCAGGGCATGTCAAAACTTCTCCAGGGCCCCGAAAATCCTCAGACCCCAGAGGGTTAAAGTCATTACTCCTCTTGCATTAGAAGTGTGACAAGCAGCAAAAACTTGCCCTTGCCATCTCCGTCGAATCCTGATTGTTTCACTTTTTACCATATGGGTCTCCTGAAGAAAAACTACTTGTGCCTGTAATTGTTTAATCCTCTCCATTACCTGCTTTATTTTTTTAATATTACCCAGTCCTCTACAATCCTCTACAGTCATGAACAAAACACATATTGCTAAGATACATTGAACAACAACACCGTTTTCCCCAGTAGCATCCATGCTACTGCATTTAAACCCCACCCCAGTACACCCCTTATATGGCGTTGATTGGTCCACACACCCGTGAGGAACTATCAGGTACTTTTATCTATATTATTATCACAACCCTGTTTGTAAACTTTTTCTCACTTATTATATTAAAGTGTAAACGCATATTTTCACATCTGCATAGAACAATAACAACTGAATCTGCCTATTTACAAATTACAAATTTAAAAAAAAATACAAGTTACCAATACAATCGAACATATTATTGTTGATTCAGTCCTCATAACAAAAAAAAAAAAAAAAAAAAGATAACAAAATTTGTGGATGCAATCTGAACTATTAAACGCAGCCTACATTCAAGACTATAATAGTCCAGCTGAACTGAGCCCACCTTTATTCTTTGTCTAATTCTTCTATGAAGCTTTCCACTGCCACTGGTGTGTCAAACACCCTTGATTTCTCCTGATGTGTAACAAGTAGACGAGCAGGGTAGATGATCCTGTGCTTACTGATTCCTCTCTCTCGTAGTCTCTGTCTCACACCATCATAGGCTCTCTGCTTCCTGTGAACTTCTGCAGAAACATCTGGATGGAAATGAAGAGTGTGTTCCTTGTATGAAATCATCCCCTTGGACCTGGCCACTCTCAGCACCTGTTCTTTTTGTTTGTAGTTCAAGAACTTCATTATTAGTGTTCTTGATGGTGCACTTGCATCTCGTCTTGTGTTCTGGTCACCTATGTTTCGTTGTGGACCCACTCTATGTGCTACCCACTGTGGACCCACTCTATGACTAAAGATGTGCTCGAGTCCATTTCCAAAGTTTTTGGAATCCAGGCCTCTAAGAAAACACACGCATCGTTTCCCTCTTCTTTTTCCGGTAATCCCACCAACCTTAGGTTGTTCCGTCTGTTTCTGTTTTCCATGTCGTCAACTTTGTCAGTTTTTTAACTTGTGATTCAAGCGAGTTCGTGTGAGCACGCAGTTGAACGATTTCATCCTCCGCTCCCGAAATGCGTTCCTCGGCCTCTTTCACTCGCTCCTTCACCTCTTTGATCGCTGACATAACACCGTTGATTTTACTCGTAACTCGTTTGTCCATTTCTTTAATGGCTTGTAAAACATCTGCATTGCTGGGGTTCAACTCAGTTACTTTCGTAGCTTCACTGTCGTCATCTTCCTCCATCTCTCTTAGCTCGTCTGCATGATCAGAATCTTGTGACATCTCTTGCGCTTCGTTGTTCACTTTTACTTGAGTTCTGTTCTTTTTTTTTCAGTGCCATTTCAGTCGTTAGTCTTTTGTACATTAATTACCAAAAGATGTGATAAAGTTTTAAGTGATTTTGAAGGATTATTACTTAACAGTGTAGGAGGGTTGTTAACTCGCGTCTTCTCAGTACCGCTCCATAACCGGAAGTCTCCCACCTGCATGTTTGAAGGATTCAGCATGAGTCTGCATGGTGTGGGAGCTGAGGGCTGTTGCGGTATGTGCAAGGTCACGAGTTGGAGGCTCTCTGGCAAGTCCTGAAAAGGACTACTCTGCACAAAAGGTTCAGGCTGTGGCAGATCAACACAGTATGGAGCTAATGGCTTGTGTTCAGTGGTTTCTGCAAACATTGGTATCTGAACCTCTTTATACTTATGCTGATCTTCTACAAATTTCTCAGTCCCTTGCAATGAATCATTTTTTAATCAATTTTTTTTTGTTTTTTCAATAACCACGCAAACGTTATTCCTTCAAAAATACAAACATGTACATACATGTTTCTCACATATTATTGTAGCCTAGCTTGTGCTGAATACAGTGTAATGACACTTTTTCCATTAATATGTTTATGAACAACTGAAAAAAGCACAAATGTCAGGGCATGTCAAAACTTCTCCAGGGCCCCGAAAATCCTTTGGGTTTGGAACAACATGAGAATGAGTCATTAATGACATAATTTTCATTTTTGGGTGAACTAACCCTTTAAGTAAATACATTGTAATTGGCTAATCGGCTTCCTGAACAAGTGCACACCCGAGTCTGTGTTGCTTTCATATTCATGCGAACTACGCAACAGTTCGAGTGCAACGGAACGCAGACCACCTCCTTCAGGTAGGCTCTGGTTTGGTACCCCGGTGGGCACCTGGGTTTGCATGCCAGCTTTCACATTAGTGAATTTTCATGCGTTCCGTGCCCCGTTTCGAACTAAACTGCCAGTGTGCAGGCCCCCTAAAAAGAAGGATTATGGTCAGACAAGAGGTAGGACCTGCATTAATATCAGAGAAGCTTTTCAGTGCTGGAGAGACCTTAAGAAGCGTGAAGGCCTGAAAACGGATGCTAAGGTTGCTTTATTTCTTTCCGGTATGTGTCGTGACTCGTGAGTTGGTTTCACTGTGTTTCACAGAACTATATGCTGTCGTTAACTTGAATATACTCGTGTGTCATCTTTGCTTGTTTGTTCATTTGGATTATTACTATTTTGAAAGCCTGGAAACCACCTCTACTGTTCGTTTCAAGCATTGGCTCCCCAAAGTGTGTCTGAAAAGTGAGAACAGGGCTGTGTGATATTGAAAAAAAAAGTGATATGCAATACCTTGTTAAACAACGCAGTATTCAATAAACACCAAAACACAGGTAAAAACTACACCTCAACAAAGACATTAATTATATAATTATATACCCACCCAATAAATATATTGCAATATAAATGGCTATAATATAGTTTTCAATATAAATATTCCACATTTCCACAAACCATGGTAAATTACTACAGTTTATTCATGGTAAATGTTTGGAAAGGTGGTAATTTTGGGATTTTAAAAGTCGACAGAAATACGTGACACACATAATAACTGCTGAAATATTTGCACTGAAAATGTTGCTCAGGTCAGTTGGAGGAGCGTGCATGTTACGAACAGTGCGTATATAGCCATACAGCTGCAGGCGCCACTGCGGCCACGTATCTAACCAAATTTAGCCACACTGCCAGGAAAAGAGGAGGAGGGAGGTTGGGGTGCCCTCGGGCCAGATGAAGATGATTGGTGGGCTGGATTTGGCCCACGGGCCATCAGGTGACAAGCCCTGCAATATGCAAAATGATACAGTTTTAAGTGTGTAAAATCTATTTAAATTATATTTAAAAATATTTAAAAACGGAAAATTATATAACCAATATATATATTTCACATTCTTTCTGGGAAAAGAATATTATGCCAAAATTTAAATACCAATAACTCTTTGCTCAATAATATAGTAGTTATATCAACCTAAATCTTAACATCAAGAACATCCAGGTAAACAAAAACACCTGAAAATAGGGGTGGATAATTAGTTATCTTTGTCATTAGGGGCCAAGCACCGAAGGTGCGTAGGCACCTATTGTAATCGTTGGCATTCCTATCATTAGGGGCCAAGTGCCAAAGGTACGTCGGATTCTAACTTAATGTTAATACCGCTTCTCCCATGACTTGGTTATTACAAATAAAGAGAAAGATTATAACCTGCTTGTATTATGATTGTAAAACTTTTTTCTGGGGGGGTGGGGTGGGGCTTTTCTTCCACAGATTTTGTAGCTGCTGAGCGTCAGGAAGATGACATCCACAATGTGCAATCTGTAATTGACTCGCTGGCCTTAGACTACCTCCAGATTAGTTTATCTCACATCACAGGTTAGTTATGTTTTACTGTCTACATCTCTCTTCTCATGGTCTCTAATCACTTGTCATTGGAGGAGGAATGATGCCATGTTATCTAAAATGTATCTACCCAAACACTGTAAGAATTGTAAATATGCCTGTTAAAAGCAGTCATAGCACATAGTTTCTGTTTTTAATGTAGTGTGTAGCTGTGTAACACATCCTTTATCTCTGTAGGTGAGAATATAGTCAGAGGAGAAAAAGAATCCATCAGAAATCTGTTGGAGATTTTTGATGGTCTGCTGGACTACCTCATAGAACAGCAGAGTGATGAGGAGCCCCAGTATAAAGGTGATTTATATCTCACTTAACAGTCTTCTATTTGTCAGTGATCATCATCTGAACCAAAGAACTGAGATTACCAGGTGTTCCTAATTTGTAAGATGCTAATGATGCATAATTTTGCAGCTAAACAATTCTTATAAATTCTCTTCATGCACACATGCAGGGATTAATGGAAAAAACAGTGCTGCCACTGCAACTCTTCAACCTCGGAATCAGGACAAAGACAATACACAGTGTCGGGCCTTCAGCATTCAGTAAGTGGTGTACATAGATAATTGTAGGGGTTCACTTTCTTTGTGGACCAGTGTGAGCCAGGGTTAACTGTGGGCTTGGGGCAGGGCCAGCAGTCTCCGATCTCGAGCCATGAGGCCAACATCATTAGCTATGTTTTCATCCAAAGTTGCGAATTTAACTTATGTGCAAAATAATATTGATTGAAATATTTACGAATAAAGCAGCATGAAAAGAGTAAAAAACACTAACATTATGAAATATTATTACATTTTAAAATTAATGTTTTGTATTTTAAAAATATTTAAAAAATTGGCGCAGGGCCCTCTTGATCCCCTAAGGATTATTATTAGGGCCAAAGCCAAACGACTGAAGGCCCTATTGTTTTCTTTAGGATTTTTTTTTTTTTCAAGGTTTTTGCCACTTTGGGGGCCCTTAATGTGCTCAAAAACTCTTGAAAATTTGCAAACGGATCAGAATCTGCGGCCATCAGGGCCGGGCAGAAGCTGGTACCCAGGCGTGGCAGAGGGGGCTCGACAGCGTTCCCTTGAACAGGGTCCGAAAACTTGGTCCATATATCAAATACGCTTGCACATATAAGTATAAAACTCAGTACACATATAGACCTCATTGGGCCAAACAACTTTCGTACTCTAAGTTATACGCCCATTCATCAGGAAGTCAGGCTGTCGGCGAACTCAAAAATAAGGTAAACCCAGCAAAACAGTGCTTTCTACACCATAAGCCTCACCCTCTGTCCAGAATGTAGAGGATTCAGGATGAAACCTATAGAAGAGAGAAAGTCATTGCTCAAACAACAAGGCATATGTTTCAAATGTTGCAGTTCCATAACACACATGGCAAAGAACTGTGATGAGGTTGTGAAATGTTCAGAATGTGGCAGCCTTACCCACATGGCAGCACTCCATCCAGGTCCAGCACCATGGACCAGAGAACCGCGATCTTCGACATCAGAAGATCACAAAGTGAGTGAGGACGTATCTGTGGAATCTGAGGTTTCCTCAGCTTGTACAGAGGTATGTGGAGACAGTCAACTTCCACGCTCATGCTCGAAGGTATGTCTTGTGAAGGTATTTCCTAAAAGCCACCCAGAGAAAGCAGTCAAAATGTATGCAATATTAGTTTGGCATTTCAGAGTGTAACATAGTCTATACTCTCAAAACGTGCAGGTACAGTCCAAACAGAAGGCAGACAAGCACAAGGCTTTCAAGTGGAATCCTTTGATGAAAGCTTAGACTTATCCTTGCCAGTGCTTCTTGAGTGTAATGAAATTCCAGTCAGTCGCTCTGAAATCCCTACTCCAGAAGTGGTTAGTAACCACAGGCACCTAAAACATCTTGCGAAGTACATTCCAGAGCCAGATCATCACGTTCCCATTCTTCTACTGTTAGGCAGAGATATGATTAGTCCACAAAGCCCATTAACAAGTGAACGGGCCACCAAATGCTCCCTTTGCGCAAAAGTTGGACTTAGGATGGGTTATCATTGGAGACATGTGCCTCGGGAAAGTTCATAAACCTACCTTCGTCCAAACTTACCACACCAACATTATGGAGAATGGTCAGTCTACATACTTTCGCCCATGTCCTCACAGTTACACTGTAAAGGATAGATTCCAAAGCGTGTCACTCACCAAGTCCCTTATCAAGGAGGGAAGACTAACAGAATGGGATGTATTTCAGAGAATGAAAGAAAACAGCGTTGTCAATCGAGGACAGACACTTAAAGTCGAGGAAAATTCATGGGTTGCTCCACTGCCATTCAAGCAGCCAAGGCAATACCTCCCAAACAATCGTCCACAAGCTGTGGAATGTTTCAATTCACTTCTATGATCTCTTTCAGGAGGAAGCCTGAGATGAAAAAAGACTTTGTAGCCTTTATGGAAGGGCTATTCCAAAACGATCATGCAGAAATAGCTCCTTTGGTTGGTCCCAATGAACAGTGTTGGTATTTACCTTCTTTCGGTGTATACCATCCAAAAAAGCCATCCCAAGATCCGAGTGGTCTTTGACTCGAGTGCTCAATGCAAAGGTACGTCGCTGAACAAGGTTCTCTTGATGGGTCCTGACCTTAACAACAGTCTCCTCAGAGTCCTCATGCGTTTTCGCAAAGAGCCTGTTGCCTTCATGGTAGACATACAACAAATGTTCCACTGCTTTAAAGTTCGACCTGCAGACAGGAACCACCTCAGGTTCCTCTGGTTTCGAGGAAATAACCCAGAGAATAAGGTCACAGAATACCGTATGAAAGGTACACGTATTTGGGAACAGTCCCTCTCCGGCAGTGGCCATCTACTGTCTTCGCCGTGCAGCTCAAGAAGGAGAGGAGGAATTCGGTCAAGACGCCCGACAGTTTGTGGAGCAAGACTTTTATATGGATGATGGATTGAAATCCTTACCCTCTTCAGAGATGGCATTTGACCTTCTAAAAAGGACACAGATCATGCTGGCTGGATCTAATTTGAAGTTGCATAAATTGGCTTCAAACAGCAAGGAAATTATGAGAGCTTTCCCATCTGAGGATTAGGCCAACTCACTGAAAGAACTGGATTTAGGTGTCATCTCGCTTCCTATGCAGCGAAGTCTCGGCTTGCTTTGGAATCTAGACACAGACTGCTTCAACTTCCACGTCGAAAAGGATAGGAGACCTTACACTAGGTGTGGACTGCTGTCTGTAATAAACAGTTTGTACGACCCACTAGGATTTGTGGCTCCTATCACAGTTCAAGGCAAAGTACTACTGACAGAGCTAACTGAGAATGCTGCTGAGTGGGATGCGCCCTTACCTGCGAACAAAACAAAAGGTGTGGGAGGAATGGAGAGATTCTTTGCAAGAACTGCAACATGTACAAGTCCCAAGAAGCTATGGGCCCACATCGTTGTCATGCGCCAAGTTCAAGGAGCTCTGTGTTTTTTCTGATGCTTCCGAGAGAGTAATCGCAGCAGTTGCTTACCTCAGAACAGTCGACTCAGATGGTAACTGTCACACGGGGTTCATCACAGGCAAAGCATAGCTAATGCACAACCAGAGCACACTATACCTCGTCTGGAACTCTGCGCGGCTGTCTTAGCTGTGAACATGATGGAAACCATCACTGCAGAGATTGCTGTCAAATTTGATGAGATTACCTTCTTCACAGATAGTCGAGTGGTCCTTGGTTATATCTATAACGAGAAACGTAGATTTCATGTCTACGTTAGCAACCGTGAATCCGGTACAGCACCGATCCAGAACAATGGCATTATGTGAGCTCAGAGCATAATCCAGCTGATGTCCCAGGTGAAAAAAAAGTACAGTAAAATACACTTTATTTTAGTACACTTAGTACACTTCCATAATGTACTTAAAGTGCTCTATTTTCGTGAACTTATTTTGTACTTAATGTACTAAAAGCTGTACTTTAGTACTTCTTCATATAATCTTAAGAACATCTAAGTGTACTCAACTGTGCTATTTTGAGACACCATGAAATTGAACTAAAATGTGCTTTTAACACACTATCTCTGTATTAAAAAAAAGTAAGTAGTAGTACACTTAAACCTTCATACCTTCATTGATCTTTCATACACTTTTAAATGTACTCATCAGACATAGGAAATACACTTAAGAATTATTTAAAATATAAGAAGAATATATACAAAATGTATTCATAATGTTGTATGCATACATTATAAATACATTTTGTATATATTCATTATATATTAATCTTATATTTGAAATACATCATAAGTCTATTTTCTATGTCTGTTAATATTTTAAATGTATGATAGATGGGTTCAAGTATACAACAATGGTAACTAAATACTTTTTTTTTAATACAGAGATAGTATTAAAAGCACATTTTAGTTCAAATTCATGGTGTCTCAAAATAGCACAGTTGAGTACACTTAGATGTTCTTAAGGTTATCTTAAGGAGTACTAAAGAAGAGCTTTTAGTATATTAAGTAGAAAATAAGTGCACGAAAATAGAGCACTTTAAGTACATTATGGAAGTACTAAAAAAAGTGTATTTACTGCACTAAATAATTTAAATTGTGCTTTGTGGACACACTTAATTATTAAAATTATACTATAAAGTGCATATTAAATGTATTATTTTGAAACAACTTGAAGTATAATAAGCATATTTCAGATGTACTTAAGTTCATGTTTTAAGCTATTTGCAATATATTAAATTAAAATGGACCCATTTAAGTACATTTAGTGCAATTTAAGTATTTTTTAAATACATTTAAAATGTACTTTTAATACTTCTGCTATTACAGTTAGAGTATATTTGAAGTATTGTTTTAATGTGCTTTATGTACATTTCCAATACAATTTCAGGTCATTACAAATGCATTAGCATAACACTACTTGGTTTATTATAAAGCTGTTTTTATCTGTACACACACACACTTTGAAATCTAAAAACTTTAATGCACTACATATTGTGTACACCATTACAACTATTCTTACAGTACATTAAAAAAGTACAGCAGCATTTAATCTTTTGACCAAAATACTTTCAAATAAATAAAACATTTCAGTTATACCTGTATTACGGAAAAGTACAGAATTTTACAATGCAGAATTACAATGCAATTTTCTGAAGTCACTGAAAAACAAAGAACAGAAGTGAAGTGCATTTTTTTTAACAAATGTAAGAATGCAAATGCCTGAACCAAACAAATTTTATAATTTGCAATGATATTCATTAGAATTTTGTTGACTTCTTAGTTTACCTTTTGACTATATCCTCATCAAGCTTGACGTGAGAGTCCATTTTTATCCTCTTATCTGTCGTCACTAAGCAGCACTCTTTTCACTAAACATAAGATTAGAAGAAGCCCAACAACACCATTTACAGTCAGCAGAGTTCATTCACAAAGTCACTGATATTGATATTTGAAGCAATAAAGCAAACTGTGACCATTACAGGATATGTATGTTTTTTACAAAAAAGATTTCAGTTTTTATTTTTTAATTTATTCAAACAGCATACATTTTCTTTATACAAAACAGCAACTAAAACTTACCAGTAACTTCTGCGTGCAGCATCTTCATCTGATCACTTCTGATTGGTCAAATTGAATGTAGCTGCATTGAAAAAGATGCGCTATTACACTTTGTATCAAAAATATGATTGGCACAGAAAAGTAAAGTTAATCAAATACAAATCTTACTTGGAGTCACAAAATAATGGGGTTCCAAAAGCCACACGAAAGAAAAACTGAGATATTTTCATGAGATCTCAGAGATTTATATCCCTCCGATGAAAGACGATTCACCAAAACGTTTCAAAAAGTAATCGCAAAAACAGTAAAGCATATGAATCGCGTGGTCTCTTCAAGTGTTAAAGTGACATGATCGCTCTAGTCTATATAATTTAATAGTTTAAATTTAGTCTTCTAATAAGATTCAAGGTACATAGGCTTCGTATGCACAGCATCTGTTAAACAGCTTCTCTCAGGTGAGAGGCTGCAGCTCATTATCATAAGAACCAATCAGAGCTGTTCAACGACCTTGGAACCAATCAGGTTTCATCACGTGTGTTACACGTGTTGATTAAATTTAAACACAAAGTAATATATAGCGATTTTTTTTTTTTTTTTTTTTTTAAGCATCTTTGGAAAATTGATTTATGGTGCATTTCAAATAATTGATGTTGAAATCCTTATGGGAATTCCAGTAGTACTCTATTACAATTAACATATCATGTAATGGACAACAGCCTTTTAAGTAGCATTACCTTTTACAAGTACAAATAAGTAAAGCTGAACAACATATTCATTTTAAATATGCTTATGGCAATGGTTAATAATAGTTGACAAATGTTTATAATACATTAAGTTGGTACATTGTAAATGTTAAAATGTTTCAAAATATCTTTATAAATTCTAAATATATAAATATTAAAATAGGCTATATTGCAGTAGGCCTACACATGGTTAAGTACATTTAAACCCACTTAAAGCTGAATCCTTTTGCTTTTTTCTTAAAGTACATATAAAAAATAGTAACATAACTATATGTTTTCTGTAAATACACTAACTTCAATAAAAATATACTTGTGTTTAGCATATTTTTTAAAAATGTATCGAAGCATATATTTATTACCAATGTACTTCTAGTAAACTGTTTAGAAATGTATTAAAAATATGCTTGTTTTCAGAATATATGTTAAAACTGTAACTAAGCATATATTTATTACCAAAGTACTTCTAGTATACTGTTTAGAAATATATTAAAATGCAATCCAAAATATTTTTAATGCACTTTTAATAAGCATGTTGGGAATACAAATGTATTATTAACAACTTGCATTTCAAGTATATTTTTTAATACATTTAATACTAGGCCTATGTCTTTTTCACCTGTTTACTTGTAATTAATTCATTTGTACTGTATTTTTCATGAAAATCCATTAAAATTGAACTTAGTAACAGTATATATAAAAATCCAGTAGAATTTTATGTAAAGCATTCATAGCACACTTTTAAGTAATGCACTTATAAAACACTATTTGGTTTACTTTATCTGACTACACTTAAAATCATTTGAAGTGTTAGTTCGGTCCCACTTTATATTAAGTGGCCTTAACTACTATGTACTTGCATCAAAAAATAAGTACAATGTACTTATTGGGTTAATATTGAATTGCAAAACACTTTTGCTGCTATTGAGGTGGGATACGGGTAAGGTTAGGGAAAGCTTTGGTGGTAGGGGTAATTCAATGCACTAATAAACTATTTAAGTGTTAGTGCTAATTAACCTCATCTTAAAAAAAAAAAAAATCCTTAAAAATATATCCTTTTTACTTTCTCTCTATTGTAGCTTATGATACTCTGAGCACTGCCGATAACTTTTATTGTGAGCACTTCTTGTCTATTTGCCTCGTCATGACGACTCGCTTGTTGTATTCCTCACTTGTAAGTCGCTTTGGATAAAAGCGTCTGCCAAATAAATAAATGTAATGTAAATGTAAATGTAGTGCATTTATATTAAGTGTACTTAAGTACCACAGTTGGGAAAATGTACTTATAACTAGAACATTAGTAATATATTTTAATAAAATGAATTTCATTTAAACTTAGGATTACTACATAAAAGTCTACTAAGATTGAACTAATTTTAAAGCATTCAAAGCACACTTTTAACAAATACACTAATAAAACTCCTCTGTATATTTTTGCGGTAGTATACTTTATTTCAATGCACTAATAAACTATTTAAATGTTAGTGCTAATTAGTGCATTTATATTAAGTGTACTTATGTACCACAGTTGGGAAAATGTACTTATGACTAGTACATTAATAATATATTTGTAATAAAATAAACTTCATTTAAATTTAGGATTACTATATAATCCTAAATTTACTAAGATTGAACTAATTTTTAAAGCATTCAAAGCACACTTTTAACAAATACACTAATAAAACTCCTATGTATATTTTTGAGGTAGTATACTTTATTTCAATGCACTAAAAATCAATTTAAGTAGTGCTGGTATTTAGTATACTTTTCCAAGTGCAGTGAAGTACTACTGAAGTACAAATATACTTTAAAATAGTGTATTTATAGTGTATAACTTTGACACTTTTATTTAGCACCAAAATAAAGAATGTACTACAAATGTACTTGCTTGTATTTAAGTATTTTTTTAATGCACTCAAGTATACTTTTTTTTTCACCTGGGGTTGCAACACGACCAATAGCTCAAACCAAATTACATGACACTATCTGGTTCAGTGGACCGGCATTCTTTAAAGAATCCTTCGCACTTGTTGACCCTGATCGAGATTCAGAAGTTCGTCCACAAGTAACAGTGTTGCACACCATTGTCTCAAATCGCTTTGAAGACTTTTCGGACTGGAGCCGGCTGGTCAGAGCTGTTGGAAAGCTGATTCATGTAAGCAGAGCCAAAAACAACACCCCCAAGGCATGCAAAGGATGGCACTGTTGAAAGCTCCTTCTTAGTGCTGACACAATACTCCAAAGCACAGAAGTTATCATACGAGCAGTACAACAGGAAACTTATGCTGACGAGTTGCGATGGTTAAACAACCAACCCTGCCAACCACAGAACATCAGGTGGGGTCCCCAGTCATGTCAGTATGGTGAAGCAGCAGCTACCCTCATAACCCTTCAAGTCTCCTCAGCCCATAACATCAGAGAACTCATTTGCACAAACTCACACTATGCCAGACCTAGTTTCACATGCCATCTTCCAGGCTGTAAACAAACTGGCTTCAAGACTGAATACAACATGTCGGTGAAACATCAACACCTGTTCCAAACACGTGATGACATCACCCAAACACACAACATGATCGTTTACTGGGAAAAGGTGAAAAGACACTCAAAGCAACCAGGGCGTGACAAAGGCGTGAACGACCAAACCGATGCATTCGCCAAGACTGGCACACTACATGGCAACCCACGGTCGCCCCCACCCCAGTCACCCACCCTCAGTGTGGCAGCAACAACCCGCAGCCAGCGTACTGTTCCTGCAACAGTTCCCACCTCACTGCCACTGCCACTGACAACCAAAATTTCCAACACTTCCTTACGAACTGTTTTTAACCACCACTCAAACCCCTCCAACCTCCCATTCACGGCATCTGGTCCAACGGCGGCCCCTAGCCACAAACGGCTGCATGGGATCAACTACATGCTGTGTGTGGGACTGAACATACTAAAATATGTCCCTGATGACCTCACAACACCAAAGCTTGTAATGCCACAGGGCCAAAAGGGTGGTGAACTGATATACGCCCACGACACACCATGTGCCAAACACCATGGTACCAGAACCATGGATGAGACATTAAAACAAGTGGCGTACTGGCCCAGCATGCAGCAAGATGTGGCAGAGTATGTCAGAGGATGTCAGGTTTGCTGTCAATTTCAACCTGCAAACCCAATGCACAGAACTCCACGGCAACGCAGAGGAGTCACATTTCCATGGTAAGTCAACCAGAAAGACTGGAATGTAGAACTTCCTCTGAGGCTCATGGCCATCACAGACACCATGCAGGAGTCAACTCGGGTGTCCCCCCGCTGAACTAATGACGGCACGGCAGGTGATGCTGCCGTTGCACCTGTCCCAACCAGGAGACCCCAACATCACAGCCTACTCCACTCACCAACACCTCGACAAGCTCTGCCCACAGCTGAGGAAACAACTCACAACACAGAGTCAAACCCTGCAAACCATCAGCAAATCCTTGAAAGGTATTGTGGTGGTTCTACAAACTCACGGCTTCCTGCTGAAGAGAATGTCTGACTCAATGAAGCAACTGCTTACAGTCTCTGCTTATGTCTTCCCACCTTTATCTCTAACAGACCACCAAGACTGCAGCCTCGCCGACTTGTCACCCTACTGCGCACCAACCCCGAGCAGAATGAGGTGGCCGTCCTTCTCAATCCACCCATCAGAGAGCCAGATAACATCTACAGGCCCAAAGACAAGGTCAATGTCAGGTTGTGGCCAGGTAACAGTCATACCAAGACACACACCTCAAATGTGGTAGCCTACCACGACGGCAACCCACGGCTGTACCTGGCTCCCCATTTGCGCAGGTGTATGCTGACCAAAGACATTCATTACCTCTGCCCTAACCAGCCTTTCCTCAGAAACCACATTGAAGGAATCCGCCGGTTGCAGCCCATGATCAGCGACACACGCTGCCCTGCCGAGGCCAAGCCTCGCACCCCAGTCATCGGAACACAAGCCGAGATTGTGGGCGATCGATGGCTCTTCCACTCCCCCACTCGGGCTGCCACCCTAACCTACAATCAGCACAACACTGCCACTCGTGTCAGCCTGCCCAATCAAAGCACGTGGATCCAGGTACCCGTGGGTTCCATCCTTTACCTTGACAATCTCTGGCAGGGTACTGTCTCTCAAGTGAAGAGTACCAGTCGGAACTGGAAATCCCATCCTCCTCCAGAAATCACAACCACACCTTAGATCCAGAACTGGAATTGAGGATTGAGAAAGGGGGGCCCCAGCTATTTGACATTACTCCCGTTGATACAGCCCTCCAAGCACTCTCCTGACTGCCCGTCCTGACCAGCTCACCTATAGCCTAGGCTTGGACAGCTGCTGACACAGCCCTCTGCCTCTCCATAGCAACCGAGTATGCACTCACCCTGGGCCTGGCCTCCATCCTATCCAAAGGGATCAAAGGGATGCAAGAGTCCATGGACAAATGCCTATCTGCCCTTCCTCAAGGCTTCAAAAGGAGACCGAGGAGAGGAAGTGTCAAGTCAAAGAAAATGCCCAGCCTCATCGAGATGGACAGAGAACCAGTAGGAACCACCTGCCGCTTGACCATCCGGATCCATGTGCCATCGAACCTTGTTACCGTCCAACGAAGTCCGCACAGGAACTTCGTTGGCCGAAAGGGGGATTGTAGAGCGTCTGGATAGATCCGGCGTAGTCAATCAACTTTTCAGAATGCTTTTAGCCTCCTGAACTCTGCATGTAAATCACGAATCGGCTCCGGCCGGTCTCAGAGTGATTGTGACTTTGGCATCTTTGTGGACCCGCTGAGCTTAAACAGAGCATCCCATGCTTCTAGCTCTTGGGACATCAAAGGGGCCCTCATGCAGATTAAGGGCCAGACTGGCCAAATTCCAACACACACCACACACACACGGACACACCCAGACACACAAACATGCATTGAAGACTGTATGTGCAAAATATAATTATGCCTAAATGTAACCGCCGTTGTATGTCAAATCGCATATAGTTATTCCCACTGTATAAGCTTAGCTTGGATTGTAGTTGTGCTAGTGTAATTTCTAATAATACTATTGTCTGTAAACCATAACTTCTTTTATATGCTTTTCTGATCTGTCGAGTTTGGTCTCATTTTAAAGCTCTTGCTACCTCTTATTCACTAATGTATGTTGCATAACTGCAAAAATGCATTGTTCTATTTTTAATGGTACTGTGAAGAAAATACACTCCTATCTGATACCTCCATAAATTATGCAAATCAAGCCACAAGACAAGACAAAGAAAAAGTTTGCCCGCCAACTTTGCACCTATGTCATTGGCTATTCCACCTCAAGGAGGTGTGTCGGCTTGTCTGTCATAAAAGAGGAGCACCAGGATTTTCCTGTGTGTTCTCCCGATTGCCCTGAGTCACTCCTCGCCCACTCACGCACGTCTCTCCCGGACATCACGGCGACGCGCTTCCATCGCGCTCATCTTTCGGGACCACCATCTCTCTCTGAGCATCATATTTATACATCATGCTTTTATAGCTCATAGGCCTATATGCAATTTTTTGCAAATCAATGATAGTTGAGAGATGGACAAACAAATACCCAAAAGCCTGTTGTGTCATATTTGATATTTACATTAACATGAAAACAATGTAAAACTATATATTTTTATTTTTAACATAAAGAAATGAGGCATGAAAAATCAAGTAAAGCCAAGTTGCTTCACTCCAGAAAATGTTTATCTTACATTTACTTTATAAAAAAATATTACAGATTTATGAGTAAAAAAGTGGTTACTTGAAAAAAAATTATGAACTACTAATCAGAGGACAGAAGGCATGAAGTAGATTGTGTACGACAGGTTTTTTAGCAAAGTTTTGGCGATATTGATAAATTATAGACCCTAGAAATTTGCATATGAATTATGATAAAGTAGGCTAATATATTCATAAATAGGTCTTATTCTTATTGTTCAACAGAATTTTACAAAGAATGTTTGCTTTAAGTTATGAGAGAATAAATGTTTTAAAAATCTGGCTATAATGTTGTAATATGCATTGCCAAACAAGCATTCTGTTTTCAGCTGATTTATACCCCTAAACTGGCAATGTAACTGTCACAGACACGCCAGGTTCCAGCACCCTCCAATCACAGCGCGCACCATCTCCTGAGTTCT
This sequence comes from Culter alburnus, assembly GCA_028476615.1. Taxonomy (NCBI): domain Eukaryota; kingdom Metazoa; phylum Chordata; class Actinopteri; order Cypriniformes; family Xenocyprididae; genus Culter; species Culter alburnus. The sequence goes on along the minus strand of JAOTNS010004043.1, from coordinate 148,055 downwards.
GATCACCGCCACCTGCACCTCATCAGCACACTCATCACCAGCACTACTTAAGACACACTCACACACAGTCACATTGTCCGGTCTCGTTTGCATTAAAGGACTTACCTGAATGCTTACCTCAAGGACTCCTCTTGCTACTTACCTGTACTCCGGGTTTCCTAGCTCCTCTCCTCGATTCCTATCTGGCGTGAAGTGTTGTCTGAAGTCATCAACTCCATTCAGCAAGTATCATTCTCCATTGTCACTCTGCAAACACAAAGGACTGTGTCATTCTCCATATCACTCGTACATCACCAAAGTGCATCTGCTACTCACCTGTCTGCATCGTTATACTCTGCTTGTGTTCAATAAACAACCTGTTATTCCTATCTTCTGTCTCCTGCCTGGTCCTATTGTAACAGTATCCTGTGGGATACAAACATTTACAGGCAGATGATATAAAATGTATAAATTAAATTCATAAAATTTCAACATAAACGTAATAAGCTAACACTCAACAACAACTTTTTATACATGTAAGTCCCCTCCAAATATTGTAAATATGTGAAATATATCAAGTTTTATCAGAAGGTTAGCATGACCCCCTGTAGTGGGAAATCTACTGTTTTTAAATGCTGCCTGTAAGGTAAACAAAAAATTTATGAACAAAGTCAGTATATCTAAATATTCACAACAAACACCCTTTCAACATGAAACCAAGAAATGAGACCTAAACTTTCCCTGACTCGCACCACAGCCTCTCAAATGTTTGTATAGGATACGTTGCCAGTTTTAGGGTTAAAGAAAGGCTTATACAAAACAAAACTTAATGAAGTGGTCAAAATCATGTCTGACCCACTGCATGTCTCCCGACATATTGCGCATCTTATTAGCCTATCGTAGTCATGCTGTTCACTTTTCATAATCAACATAAATTAAATTTAAAAACTAATATTAAGCTACAGTCTAATATTTAAACATAAATATATAAAAAAAAAAATAGGCTATGTTTTCTTTGACCGTCTGGCCGACGAACGTGCCGACGAGTTCTGATGGATTTTTCCTCATGACAGCTGAAACAACTTAAAATAGGCCTACTCTGACATTTTTGGTGATAAAGATTAGTGTGAGACATCATTACAAACTACAAATGGTCTACTTTTATTTATGTACACTCGCAGTAAAAACAAAACCTTCTGCTTTTGTAAAATAATAATAAGAAAAAACAGAATGCGCTTTCATCTACCTCTAAATCTTTCTGTAACGTCTCAAAAATAAACTGAAACTCAGTGAATAATTATCACACAAACATGAAAACATACGTCTAAAGAAAGCTTGAAATGTCTACTTTTAAATAAAACAATTCACATTTAAAACAAATATTCTGCTGCAATGTAATCTGTATGAAACTAAAGAGATGCACAATTTCTCCTGACTCATTTTGCGAATGTTAATGCTGTGAGGGTGTTTCTAATACAACGGCTGACAGCAAATTTGGCATATTTCTCTCTTCTGACCAACGTAAGCAATCTTTCTATATATTTCCAATCTTTTAGAAAGTCGTAGAAATGACATATAACAACTAAAACAAGACTATTCATTCTGTGGAATATTTTTAATAGTTCCCTCAAAGTACTATTATATAGGCGTAATTTGCGGGTGGGACGTGTCCCCACGACTTTAGGCTACCACTTGTTGCAACATTTCGATAGGCTAAAAAACGATAGGCTACGAGGACGGAATTATTCAAAGTTTCAAAAAGTTGCGTTTGGACAAGTGCGTTAACCGCCAAACCGCGGGATTCGTTGCTTTATCAAAAAAAAAACATACCGTCACAGCCCTAGGCACAACTATCAAAACTAATATTCGAATGGAAATCAAGAGATGAATTTTGATATAAGTGATTACTTTTATTTTAAAAGTATCTGTTTTGTGTTTCAAGTACATTTTCCATGTTAACTCCATTAATTAAACATGCTTGCACACACATTTTGTTGCAGATATATGTATATTTAAAATTAATCATGGGTAAGAATATGCTTATTCCAGGTTTCCCCTTTAAAAATAATCTTTTTTAGGTCTCAATGTAATTGTAATGTTATATTACTGCAAATGTCAATGTCAAATGAACAAATGAAGTGGTAAACCTTGACAAAATGTGATTTGTAATGTTATTATAAGGATTTATTTATTTAAAAGGGATTTTAAATGATAAAACATTGAAAAACCTTGAACTATATTAGTGGCCTTTTGCTGCCATCTGGTGGCACCAAATGATAGTTTCAGGGAATTGCCATTATAAGAACATTGTCATTCAACACCTTTTTAACTGTTATAGAGGCACCTATTGTCCCGATCTCCATAAAATTGGTTGTTTAGAGACATGTCACACGTGCTTGCTTTTTTTTCAGAAAGATCTGAACATTCCTAAAAGAGATATAGGCTTTCGGGGACACTTGGTCAAGGCCACATTTTGAAAGGACCCTTGTATATCCATTCTAATGCAAAAGTTCAACTTTTTTGATAATTATTAATCTAGAGAGACCAGAGAATTGTACTACATTGGTTTTATTCAGATTGAGCAAAAAACCTAGGACTAGTTTGCAAAAGTAGGTTTTTTAAATATTCTTGAATATTTAATGAACGATTTGATTGACAGCAGTGGTTCTTGAGGCAAAGTTGTTCAGAATGAGCAGATCTAACAAATGACATGAACATTTATATGATCATAGATAGAAAAACTATTTTCAGCCAATAAAGGCAATTTACTAAGGAAAAATATGGTTATTAAAGGTTTTTTGACAGTTATAACAATACCTTTGCCCGATCTCCACCACTTTTTTGCAGTGTTCTCAGAGTGTGTCCATACATATGTGTCAAATTTGGTGAAAATATCTAATTTCATTTTGAAGTTATAGACCGCATAAAAAATGACCCATGAGCATCTTTGATTGGATTTTTTTTGTCACTTCCTATCAAAATTTTGACATTTGGGTTATCACATTTAGTTAACGAGCTATGGTTCCATATTTCCTATAGTGGTTTTGTTTCGGTTAGACAAACGGTTTCGAAGATAGCGCTAAATCACAACGTTGCACAAACCTAGCATGTTTGGTATCATTGGACTCGGCAAGGATTCAGGAGTCTAAAGACGTGAAAATAAGTCGACCACACCCAAACTTATAAGCATTTGAAAATTTAATTACACTGCATAATGAGAACTGACTAAGAACAACTGAAACACAAAGCTATATAAAGAGGGGTAAAGCAAAGGAAAGTAAACTAGACATATGTGAAACTAATACATAATTATAGAATCAAACTAAACTAAACTAAAAAATCCTTTGAAATGGAATATCTATACCATCAGTAAACCAAGAGCTAAGCCTGATTGTTTTTTTTCTTTCCTGTTTCTCTTTCTGTCTCCAGATCTGCACTCCAGTCCAATGAACATTCCCTCTGTTCCTGGAATGGGGATGAATTCAAGTCAGCCACAGAGATTGTCCCACTGAGGGATTCTGGCAGCATGTTCATGGCCAGACAAGAAGGTGCCTGTCAGCATTAATCATTGCATTCCAGTAACCAAGTTTTCATTCATTACACATTATACATGATGCTGTCATGTTTTTCTCTCAGTGGAAGTCAATATGCGAATTACAATATAGGGGATTGTTCTTCAGCTCAAATCCTGCAGGGCCAGAGTTTAACTCTTACCCTAACACACTGGAACAAGCTAAAGTCATGGCTTTATTTTCACTGGCCTGACCAGGTCAGTACTGGGCGTCATGAAAATGTATTGTTTGCAGACGTTTTTAAGACTTGCCAATTTAAACATTTAACCAATTTTAAAACATTCAAGTGCAAGAGGATGTGAAAGAGAACTCAATTTGGTACTCGTGTGTTCCCTGAGGGACAGTTTCGGGGGGGGGTTATGTGTTCAGGGTTATGTTGATTAATACATGATGATTGAAATAGCGAAATGGCCTTAAGCAATTAACTAAATAAACTGCGAAAAAGTTGTTACTTCTGGACTAACTCACAATGATCGACTCAGCTTTAAGATTTAGGGAAAACTTTTACCATCCTGAACTGGTCAGTTTGACTTTAATGGGTCCATTGTCACTTTAAGTGCTCGTAGCAAGGTTTTTTTTTTATTTTATTAACCCTTTCGCATGTAAATTTAAAATATTCTGGCTGACCCCCCTAGCGTGAGTTTTTTAAGGTGACCGTTATTTAAAACGTATCACTTTATTGTTTCCATGGTGATGCGTCATTGCTTGTCACATAACACACCACAGCACTGTATGACTGATGATCTGCTTTTATTTAATTTTTCCTTTTTTATTCAAAATATTCACAAATTTGTTAGCTATAGCATGAAATATCTGATATTCCGATTGTCAAATATGAGCAAGTGGATGTGTTTTGCTGTTTAAACACCTTTATAACAATCGCGTTAGTTGAGCCAAATGTGCGATGGGCGCTGCCATGTTAGTTTGCGCTGCACAGAGAATCAGATCTGTTGGATTTACAACATGTGAATTCTTCCACTTCTCCCGAAATACATGATAGTAAGTGAGTCGGTGAACTGGGGAAGAATAGAGTAAACTTTAAAGTTACTTTCACAATGTGTATCTGATATGAATAAAACATGTTGTCTAATTATATTGGAAAGGGTTGTTATTTCTGCTTCTACAGACATCGTGTATTATACAAACTCTAAATATATTGTTTTGTTACTACTCATTGTTATGTGACTGCAGAAGACCCAGAGGCAAAGGAGCAGGTTAGCAATGTTTAATTAAAGTCCCAAACAAAATACAGAACACAACCAGACTGCCAGGCATCGAAACACCATACGCTGCAGCTGGAGAACAGAAGGGGTAGCAACAGTTCGTTCCCTGAAGGAAGCCAGTACCGAGAAGGCTCAGTAGTCGATCTGGAGTGTCTCAGGTAGAAGATGGAGAACACCCTGGCTGATGGATGGAAGAGACCAGGCCTGACGACAGAAGTCTCAGACAGACGGACCACGAGTTCAGGTACTGGAACTGGCACTGGGGCTGGGACTCAGACTGATAACACACACACAAGTAACGTTATAATGGTAGCAGAGAGGTTCTGCGGTAGCACACCACACTAACAGTTGAGACAATTACCCGACACAGACACGAACAGAGAGCAGGGAGAAGTAACCAGAGTAATCAACACAGACACAGAACAGGTGCGGACGCGAAAGCGCGAATGCGGGCAGCAATGAGGAACAGCTGGAACAAATCAAATATGAACAGAGAAGGAAAAAAACAGAAAACAAAGAAATAATCAAACCTGGCTCATGACAGTACCCTCCCCCGAGGAAGAGGACTGGCGAGAGCAAAGGAAGTCATCAATAAGCGAGCAGTCCAGGACGTCCCGGGCTGGAATCCAGCTCCTCTCCTCGGGACCGTAACCCTCCCAATCAACCAGATACTGAGCCCCCGGCAGCGCATGTCCAGCAGTTTCTTAACCCTGTAGACGGGAATCCTCAACCAGGACCGGACAATGGGTAGGTCAGGCGGGAGCACGAACAACGGGCTTTAAGCAAGATACATGGAAGACTGGGTGGACTCGCATTTTGAGTTTTGGGAGGCATTTTGATTTTGACGGCCGCAGGACTAATGACTTTGACAATAGAAAAGGGAGCGATGAAGCGTGGCGCCAATTTGCGAGATTCACTTTGCAGGGGCAAATCCCGAGTGGATAACCACACTTTTTGACCACAAATGTATCTCGGAGCTTTGATGCGACGGCGATTGGCAGAACGATGAGTGCACTCTCTGTTGCGACACAAAGCGGATCTCACTGTCCTCCAGGTGCGTTGGCAACGACGAATAAATGCTTGGACGGAAGGAACAGAGGCTTAAGTCTCCTGGGAAAGAAACAGAGGAGGCTGATAGCCTAGAGACGACTGAAACGGTGACAACCCGGTGGCTGAAGAGGGGAGAGAATTATGGGCGTACTCGACCCATGGTAATTGCTCCCTCCAGGACGAAGGGTTTTGAAAGGCCAATGTACGGAGCATGCGCCCCAAAATCTGGTTAGTTCGTTCAGCCTGCCCATTTGTCTGAGGATGGAACCCCGAAGACAAGCTGGCAGAAGCGCCAATTTGTCGGCAGAATTCCCTCCAGAATTGAGATGCAAATTGAGGGCCCCTGTCTGAGACAATGTCCAAGGGAAGATCGTGCAAACGGAAAATATGCTCGATGACAATTTGGGTGGTCTACTTAGCAGAGGGGAGTTTACAGAGCGGAACGAAGTGGGCGGCCTTCGAAAAACGATCAACAGTAGTGAGAATGACCGTGTTATTAGCTGAAGCCGGTAGGCCATAAACGAAATCCATGGCAATATGAGACCATGGACGAGACAGAATCGGAAGGGGCCTAAGGAGCCCCCGCAGGAGGAGAACTACTCGATTTAGTTTGTGCACAAATAGCACTTGAAGCGACAAATCGACGCACGTCATGAGCCCTTGAGGGCCACCAAAAACGTTGGCTAACTACCGCGAGAGTCCCTCTAACCCCGGGATGGACGACCAATTTAGAAGAATGTCCCCAGGGGAGGACAGCGGGACGCATGGACTGAGGAACGAACAACTGACCTGGAGGACATTGACGAGGAATTGGACCATCGGTAAGAGCTGCTTTGACCTGTCTCTCGATTCCCCAAGTAACGCCCCCAACCACACAACCCTCTGGCAAGATAGGTTCTGTGGAGGATGCGCTCTCCGAGGTACTGAACTGACGAGAGAGCGCGTCAGGCTTAGTGTTGTTTGAGCCGGGCTGGTACAAAATGGTAAAATCAAAGCGGCCGAAAAAAAGCGCCCAACGAGCCTGACGGGCATTTAGACACTTAGCTGTTTGGATATACTCAAGGTTCCTATGATCCGTCCATACATTGAACGGAACAGTGGAATCCTTTAGCCAGTGGCGCCACTCGCCTAAAGCCAAACGGATGGTGAGAAGCTCGCGATTACCGATATCATAGTTACGTTCGGCTGGCGAAAGACGATGAGAAAAGTAAGCACAAGGGTGGACCTTATCATCAACAGGGGAACGCTGGGAAAGTACTGCGCCAACAGCCACGTCCGAGGCATAGACTTTGACTATGAATTGTCTCCCGGGGTCGGGCGTTACGAGAATAGGTGCTGTGGTGAACAGCTCCTTAAGCTTATCAAATGCAAGCTGAGTGGCTTCGGTCCAGGCGAATCGCTTCCTCGAAGAGGTGAGAGCGGTTAGAGGCGTGGCAATGCGACTGAAATTTGAAATAAAACGGTGATAAAAATTTGCAAACCCCAAGAAACGCTGGAGTACTGTTCGGGAATCAGGAACGGGCCATTCAATTACTGCATGCACCTTGGCTGGGTCCATACTGATGCCATCAGCAGAAACCACCGAGCCAAGGAATGATACCGACTGGGCGTGAAAGATGTATTTCTCAGCTTTAACGAAGAGCTTGTTTTCCAAGAGGTGCTGTAAGATGCAGCAAATATGCTGTATGTGCGCCTGGAGAAAAAATAAGAATATCATCAAGGTAGACAAAAACAAAAATATTAAGCATGTCTCTTAAGACGTCATTCACCAGTGCCTGAAAAACAGCCGGTGCATTGACAAGGCCGAACGGAAAAACCCGATATTCAAAGTGCCCAAACCAGTGTGTTGAACGCCGTTTTCCACTCGTCGCCCTCCTTTATACGCACCAAATGGTAAGCATTGCGGAGATCTAGCTTTGTGAAAACCTGAGCTCCCTGCAGGATCTCAAAGGCTGATGACAAAAGAGGAAAGGGATAACGGTTCTTGACCGTTATGTCATTGAGCCCTTGATATTCTATACAAGGACGCAAGGACCCGTCCTTCTTTTTCACCAAGAAAAATCCCGCACCGGCGGGAGAGGTGGATGGGACAGTAGTCCCAGCGGCGAGACTTTTGGATGATACTTCTCAAGAGCTTTGCGCTCCGGGGCTGATAACGAGTACAAGCGACCGCGGGGGGGGGGGTAGTACCGGGAAGCAACTCAATACTGCAGTCATACGGGCGGTGAGGAGGAAGGGATACAGCCCGGGAACGACTGAATACTGCCCGCAAATCATGATACTCCTCCGGCACTCCAGACAAATCACCAGGTTCCTCCTGTAAAACAGAAACAGCAGGGACAGCAGACACAAGACATTGAATGTGACATGACAAATTCCAGGACTGAATAGTCCCCTCGGCCCAGTTAATCTGAGGATTATGTTGAACGAGCCAGGGGTGACCCAAAACAAATAGGGGCAACAGTTGAATGAAAAATAGAAAAGGAAGTAGTCTCTTGATGATTGCCAGAGATGGTGAGACTCATCGGTACGGTGACATGACGAATTTCTGGCAGCTCACTGCCATCTAGAGCGAACACAGGGGTAGGATCCTCTAACTTGCGAACAGGAATGTTTCTCTCCCTGTCCCAATCCTCATCCATGAAGTTACCCTCCGATCCCGAATCAATCAAGGCTTGACAGGAAGCAACGGCACCAGCCCAACGGAGGGTGACAGGAAGAGTGGTAACAGTCCTAGCAGGAGGGGAGTGTGATGTAGCGCTCAACAGTAACCCCCGATCTACTGGCGAGCACTTCCTTTTAACGGACCTGAACCCGGAGCTGGCCCTCAACAGGGGCAGTCTGAACTCCCGCCACCTGCACGGGTTCAGGAAACAGTGCAGCTTTGAATGGCGTCTCAGCAGCAGGAGGAGGAGTAGGTGGTTCAGACGGCACATCGCGGGCACGGCGCCTTGGTCAGATAGCTTGTCAGGTCTGATCGCTAATTCCACCAGCTGATCAAATTCTGTGGGGACTTCATGCACATAGATCTCATCCTTGAGATCGGGGTTCAATCCTTCCAGGAAACGAGCAGTCAGGGCCAGTTCATTCCACTTGCACGTCACAGAAAGAGTGCGGAATTCGATGGCGTAGCCAAGAACGGAACGTTTCCCCTGGCGCAGCACAGCGAGTAGACGAGAAGCTTCATGTCCGAAAACGGATTGATCGAAGACCTTGACCATCTCCTCCTTTTAAGGCAATGAAAGTCTGACAACTGGCAGCCTCCGCCTCCCAGACAGCCGTAGCCCAGTCTCGTGCCCTTCCAGTCCAAAGGGAAATGACAAAAGCAATCCTGGCGCAGTCAGCCGCATAAGTAGAGGGCTGAAGAGAAAAAACAACTTCACACTGGATCAAAAAGGCTCTGCATTCGGTTGGCTCACCCGAATATCGTGGCGGGTTGTTGACTCTTGGTTTGGAGGAGGCGCTGGGAGACGGAGGATCAGCTAGCTCGTGGCGGAGAAACTTGAAATGGTGATTCAAGTCCGTCATCTTGGCAGTGAGACTCTCCACTGCGTGTCTAGCTGCAGGTTAGCAATGTTTAATTAGAGTCCCAAACAAAATACAGAACACAAACAGACTGCCAGGCATCGAAACACAGTACGCTGCAGCTGGAGAACAGAAGGGGTAGCAACAGTTCGTTCCCTGAAGGAAGCCAGTACTGAGAAGGCTCAGTAGTCGATCTGGAGTGTCTCAGGTAGAAGATGGAGAATACCCTGGCTGATGGATGGAAGAGACCAGGCCTGACGCACAAAGTCTCAGACAGATGGACCACGAGTTCAGGTACTGGAACTGTCACTGGGGCTGGGACTCAGACTGATAACACACACACAAATAACCTTATAATGGTAGCAGAGAGGTTCTGCGGTAGCACGCCACACTAACAGTTGAGACAATTACCCGACACACATGAACAGAGAGCAGGGAGAAGTAACCAGAGCAATCAACACAGACACAGAACAGGTGCTTACACGAAAGCGCGAACGCGGGCAGCAATGAGGAACAGCTGGAACGAATCAAAGATGAACAGAGAAGGAAAAAAACAGAAAACAAAGAAATAATCAAACCTGGCTCATGACACTCGTGTATTTAAATGTCTGAAACCTAAAATAAACATTAAACACTGCATATATGCGATATATGAAAGCGCTGCATGCGTCTGTCTCTGGTTTAGCTCCAGTCAAAGCGTGCAAGCACATTTGAATTTGGCAGTTGATCACGTGAGGCGCTGAACATTCTAATCACACCGGTGTGATCGTACGCTCCTGGGGCCAGCCAAGACTGATCACACCAGTGTGATCATATACGTCAAAAGGGTTAAATAGATGGAGAAAGAAAATAGAAATAGAAAAAAGTAAGTGCTAATATTAGTGGGTCAAGTCTTGATGAAAAATATGTGCTGCTCTGCTCTGATAGAGCAAGGCAGGTCATTCCACCAGCAGGGAACAGACAAGGAGAAGGTCTGTGAGAGTGATTTTGTGTCCCTTTGGGATGGCACCACAAGGCACCGTTCACTTGCAGAACGCAAGCTTCGGGAGGACACATAAGTCTGAAGTAGTGAGTTTAGGTATAGTGGTGCAGCCAGTGGTTATTCTAGGCAAACATTAGAGCCTTGAATTTTATGTGAGCGGCTATTGGTAGCCATTGCAAAACTGATGAAGAGAGGTGTGACATGCGCTCTTTTCGGCTTGTTCAGTTGTAGAGGCTTGACAGTGCATGCTGGAAGGTCTGCCAAAAGAGCATTACAATAGTCCAGTCTGGATAGAACAAGAGCTTGGAAAAGAATTTGTGTGGAATGCTCCAATAGGAAGGCTCTAATCTTCCTAATGTTGTACAAGGCAGGACTGGGCCATTGGATCAAATATGATCTGTGAAGCTTAAACGATCATCCATCACCACTCCAAGGTTACTGGCTGTCCTGGAAGGAGTTATGTTTGATGAACCAAGTTGAATGGAGAGATTATGATTAAGTTACAAATGTAGTGATTTTGGACTAGCCTCACACGAGGGCACCACAAATTTAGTTATTTATGGTCTTAAATATTAATATTAATATTTTGTATTAATTCCCTCGGGTCGGCGGTCACGCCGGCGATACCACCGCGTTTTTTTTCTTACCAGTGTGAAAGAGACTCAAAATACTCCGTCAGTGTTGCACATACAATTAAGAGTTATACACCATTTTAATCTGTGGAATATCTTCTTTTATTTGTGTACACTCAGAGTACAAACAAAATGTTGTGCTCTTTGCAAAATAAAGAAAACTAACATGATGCGTGATCTCTCGTCTCCCTCTGAACGAAGTCCAATCTGATAGTTCTCAGAAAATGAAGTGTAACTTAGTGAATACTAATCACACAAAAATGAGACTTGCGTCTAAAAAAACGTTGAAATGTCAGGTTTTAAATCTTGTAAGTCAAGTCGAAAACAAAAATTCTGTGTTTATGTAATCTGTATGAAAAGAGAGCCATGTCAGAAGTCTGTGATTCAGCTCATTATCCGATATAATGCAGCCACGCCCACGGAACCAGCGCTATTCTGAGGCAAATTCTGAGGCAATACTTGTATGCATCGTCTCAATCGTGTATTTATTGTCTTGAAAAGTGTTTATCTGGATGTTAAAGCCATGGTTAGCGACCTCTAGAAGATATGCCGTTAGTTCCTGGTTCCTGTTCTTCTTTAGATTAATTTGTGGACTATAAATGCACAGAGCGCCCTCCGGCTGCAAGTATGAATTGAAAACACAGTATCCAGCGCTCACAGTGATGACAATAAATATTGAATAAATATTACTCCTCTGTATAGAAAATTGACATAAACATATAAGAATCCATCAATATTTCTCCAAATGTGCATGCTTTTAAGCTAAAAGCCTATATGAAATGCCATAGAGGTAACATAATTGTTCAGACACTTTGCATCACAGAAATACATTATATTTTAAAGTATATAATAGAATACCATTATTTTAAATTGTAATTATATTTCACAGTATTGCTGTTTTTTCTGTATGTTTGATTTACACCATGATGAGCTTGAGACATGATCACAGAGGGGTTTTTCACAGCCTACCTGACTGAAAGGCCTCATTATTTATGCAGGTCATTAGAGCTCTTTATGCAATTCTTTTGTCTTCTCTGAGAATCACCCATTATTCATGATGATTCACGCCCCACACATACTGTGTTTCTTGACCAAAGATGTTTTAGAAAATTTAAATATCTCTATTGTTTTATATGAACAAGCAGGCAGCATAATTTTTTTTTACCTCATTTTGAAGCAAAAACTCTAGTCTACAACCTCCAATACTCAGAACTCTTGTGAACACAGATTTAATATATATATTTTTGGCTTTATTTCAATGACTTAAGTTTTTTGTTTTTTCAATAACCACGCATAAACGTTATTCCTTCAAAAACACAAACATGTACATACATGTTCCTCACATATTATTGTAGCCTAGTTTGTGTTGAATACAGTGTAATGACACTTTTTTCCATTAATATGTTTATGAACAACTGAAAAAAGCACAAATGTCAGAGCATGTCAAAACTTCTCCAGGGCCCCAAAAATCCTCAGACCCCTGAGGGTTAATATAAATATTTAGTCAGATGATTCCTTCCAATATTTTGGGGCACCAGCCAAGGAATCTCACCTTGACAGTAAAGAACAATCATGGAAGATTGTTGAATTACAATTATATAAATTGTATAAATTGGAGGAAGCTCGTCATCTAACCAATCCAAAGGATTTGTGAGATATAACTTGTAGAGCCACTGACTGTATTATCAACACAAGGAAGACACAAGTGTAATAAGTTGATTTTTATTAAAAAGGATAGACAAGAGTAACTAACAACTACTGAATGGATAAAGTGCAAAAAGATTGATAAATGCAAGTGAATGAGTAGGATATTACTATGGCAGTTACAAGTTAATCTTATGGAAAGATAAACTGTAGTTTCTCTAGAAGAATAAGGTAGACCTTATTCTGAATTCAACAAATAAACAGAGATTATTTGTTATTAACTGATATCAGCTATGCAAAATCTAATGTAAATTAGATAATCATATACTGACAATATACACTAATGCCAAGGTCTCTGAAAAGAGATTTGGTAAGTGATATTTATGCCTGCCTGGTCATGATGAATCCGAGGGTGACGTCTTCCACTTGTTGAACTGGGCAGCATTGCAGTGGGAGCACAGAGAACTCACAGAGAACACAACTCCTGGAGCACAGAGAAGATCCTTTTCCTGGAACACGCAGAAGAAGAAGCCTTGAAGGTTCTGATGTCTGTGCAAACGATCCTTATTCTCTGTGACATGCAGACGGAAGTCAGTGCAGATCCGGGCAGTCTGGAACACGCAGATCTGGAGGATCTCTGATGAGAGGATTTTGAAGTTGGTTCAGAAGATATTTTTAAGATGGGGGGCTAAGCTTGTTGTCGTCTCAGTTGCAGTTTTCAAACTCCCCAAATTCACTTCTTGCAGAACTTCCTTGTTTCTCTCTTTAGAGCTTCAGAGTCTTGAGAGAGCACAACTCTGTGGAGTTGGATTTAGCTTAGCACATCTTGGGACTGGAGCCTGGAACCAGAATGGGAAACTGCAGCAACCCGGAAACTGGGACAGTTCTCTGTCTCAGAGAAAAGCCTTTTAATCTGTTCCGAGAAGGGGGGAGATGCAAATTGGCACCTTTCAGATCCAGTGTTTTGATTGGCTGATGCTGTCAGAGGTGGCTACTGGATGGCCCCTTTTTTGCATGAGGTTCATTTGCATAGCTTAATGCAGTGTTGTAGTCGAGACCAGCTCATTCGAGTCCGAGTCAAGACCGAGTCCAGAGAGGGTCGAGTACGAGTCGAGACCGAGACCAGAGAGGGTCGAGTCCGAGTCGAGACCAAGACCAAAGAGGTCCAAGACAAGTTCAAGTTCACATAAGGTTGGGTCTGAGACAAGACCTAAAGAAATCTAAAAACCTAAAAGAATGTGTATATGTTTGATGGAAACAATAAAATTGGTACCATACTCATTAAATATACCATGGCATATACACTGTATTTTTATTTACTTAGAGTAATATTGGTTTAAAAAATATTATCAGTTTAGGGTAAAAAGGCCACATAGTAGCTGGTGTAAAGGCAATTTGTTAGAAAAGATTTCCATTTTGAATAAATGCTGTTATTTTTAACATTTTTAAAAAAAAGATTTTAAATCAATCGACTGAAGGGACACAGCATGTTATAAAAAATATTAAGCAGCACAACTGTTTCCACTTTCCAACTTTGAAAATTAATCATCATATTAGAATGATTTCTGAAGGATCATGTGACACTGAAGACTGGAGTAACGATGCTGAAAATTCAGCTTTGCATCAGAAATTATATTTTAAAGTACATTCAAATAGAAAACCATTATTTTAAATTGCAATAATATTTTTAAAATATATATTGCTGTTTTTGATTAGATAAATGCAGTCTTGATGAGCAGACTTATTTTGTAATGCCGCATAAGCTAATAATTATCAAAAAAGGTAATATTCACGTCACCATTTCACCAGCCTACACATAATACACTCTCATTTGTAAGTCGCTTTGGATAAAAGCGTCTGCTAAATGACTAAATGTAAATGTAATAGGCCTGTAGGTGGCACTTTGGCTTCATTAACTATGATAGTTTCATCAGATGCTAAATGATGTATATTAAACACTAAATTAATTGAACACTACTTACCATTAATGCGACTTCTCGCTTTGTGGTCAGTTAACATCCATTTTGTCAGCGATGCAATTTAATTTATAAAATGAGACAAACAGCAGAAATCGCTCATCTGTCCATATAATTTCCACTTCACGTTGTCTAATGAAATTTGAACTTGTTGTGCCAGCCAGATCACAGATCACATGACTAACCGGCATTGGTGTTTTATGTAATATTTTAAAATATATAATAAATAGATTTTTAATTAAATCGACACGAGCTTCCGTCGAGCCATAGGCACTCAGTGAAAGAACCATATATGGCTAGAGAAGTTTCAAACACTGTGGAAAATCAGTCAGTCGCACACGCACGCAACCCATAGCAACGCGTTATGGCAACACCTCACACTGAAGAATTTTCCGACTTTTGAGCGATTCGTTAAGGCCTTTGCACACTGAGTCCGAAATTTTCACATGCGTTTTTTCGTATTCATAATCCTAATAATTCGTCACGCACAGAAACCTTGCACACTGAGTCCGATGCGTATTAATGAATGCGTTGCGGAAAAAAATCGCAAAACAATACAAAATGAAGTCTTCAAGCAGTGAGCACGATTTAGTTGTCCTCTCTCTCCTTAAAAAGAGGAAATATTGGGTCCATCCAATTTCGCGATTGCATAGAGAGAAAGGAGAGTTTCACCTCATCAAGGAGCTACGTGATTATCCCGAGCGTTTCAAAGTTTACTTCAGGATGTCAGTGGCTCAGTCTGATGCTTTGCTACTGGCACAATCTGTCTTTGTATTCCGCACGTTGTTTGTCATTCAGTGCTGATGTTTTGTGCTGTAGGCACGTGGATCAACTTGTCAGATGGGGATTTTTGCGTTCGCGTACGGTGGCTTTGAATTGTCAAAACGTCTCTCAAAATGCGTGCCACGGATGCGAAAAACGCAGAAAATTGAACCTGATCCGAATATTTTTTTGACGGACGAAAGTTTCGGAGGCAGTGTGCAAACGTGATTGACATAACGTGAGGTCGAATTTATTTTTTAACGTGCGAAAATTTCGCATGCGAATTTCGGACTCAGTGTGCAAAGGCCTTTACTATTGTACACATTGTCATGTTAATTATAATTCAAATGCATTTTGTTTTATTGACCACAATATTATCATTGCTCTTTGCCCCCGAACATTAAGCATGAAATATTTTGAATGGGACTCGACTGGTCTCGGGAATGAGTCCGAGTCCTAATATGCACGAGTACGAGTCAATTCCGAGTCAATATGCACACGAGTCCATGACAAGACCGAGACCGTTACAATATGGTCTCGAGACCGAGTCCAAGACCGAGTCCGAGTCTCGAGTACTACAACACTGGCTTAATGTTCATGTTTAGAACAATGTCTTTGCTGAAAACATAAAGACCAAACATTGAGTTATATTGAACTTTTACCTATGCATTCATGTACACCTTAATAGGTAAGTTTGTATATTTTGCATGTATACAAACAGCACTCATTAAGTATATACAGTTCTGTTAATAGAAATTGAAGCAAGCCACATGGCAAACCTGTTTGTAATGTACCAGTTGTAAATGTACCAGTGTGAAGAGAAGTAATAATGTGAGTGAATGCAGGCACATTTGAGGAGGAGATGGTCTGAAAAAGACGAGTGGGGATAGGGTCAAGCGGAAAGGTAGTAGGGTAATTGAAACGGATGAGTTTGGAAACTTCTGCCTCCAAGAGCAAAGAGAAGGAGGGGGGGAACATGTGTTTTCCGTTGAGATGTGATTGTGGTGTCGACAATTGGCTGCTGATGGTTGTTGTTTCATTTGTTAAGAATATGGCAAAGTCGTGACTGGAGTGACTGATACAAGCTAAGATCAGTAGGATATTTATATTTGCGCCACCTCCTCTCTGCAGCCCTGAGTCTAGACCGATGTTCTCTGTGAAGCATTGTTAGTATCCAGCCATGAGAACTGATTAGGGGGAGGAAGTGTGGATGAGACCCAAGAGGATAGGCGGGAGGGTGAGAGGTTATGCCAAAAAGTGACCTATGGGGGAGTGCGTGTTTGGAGTCAGGTTGAGATTAAAAGTGATGAAGAAGTGGTCTGAGGTGTGTAGTGGGGTAACCAGTGTATTATCAGTGGAGCAGCAGCATGTTGATGAGGTCCAATTGGTTATCTGATTTGTGGGTAGCTGTAGTAGACACTCCCTTGAGGTCAAATGAGGCAGGCAGAATGTGGAAGTCAGCAGCCTGAGGTTTGTCTAGATGGACGTTAAAATCTCCAAGTACTACCAGAGGAGAACCATCCTCATGGAAGGATGGGAGTAACACATCTAACTCCTCCAAGAAGTTACCTAGCTGACCTGGGGGACGATAAACAGCTACAACATGGATTTTAGCAGGGTGGGTGATGCAATTCACAATTGCATGCAATTCAAATGAGCTATTGCCACAGAAAGATGGTAAAGGATTGAACTTCCATTCATTGGGCATAAGCAGACCAGTCTCAGTGACCCCTCCCCTTCCCTGCCTGATGTGGGGTGTGGGAGAAAGTGTGTGTGTGTGTATATATATATATATATATATTACACAATACATAGTGGGTACGGAAAGTATTCAGACCCCCTTAAATTTTTCACTCTTTGTTTGCTAAAATCATTTGTTCATTTTTTTCCCTCATTAATGTACACACAGCACCCCATATTGACAGAAAAACACAGAATTGTTGACATTTTTGCAGATTTATTAAAAAAGAAAAACTGAAATATCTCATGGTCCTAAGTATTCAGACCCTTTGCTGCGACACTCATATATTTAACTCAGGTGCTGTCCATTTCTTCTGATCATCCTTGAGATGGTTCTACACCTTCATTTGAGTCCAGCTGTGTTTGATTATACTGATTGGACTTGATTAGGAAAGCCACACACCTGTCTATATAAGACCTTACAGCTCACAGTGCACGTCAGAGCACATGAGAATCATGAGGTCAAAGGAACTGCCTGAAGAGCTCAGAGACAGAATTGTGGCAAGGCACAGATCTGGCCAAGGTTACAAAAAAATTTCTGCTGCACTTAAGGTTCCTAAGAGCACAGTGGCCTCCAAAAATGCTTAAATGGAAGACGTTTGGGACGACCAGAACCCTTCCTAGAGCTGGCCGTCCGGCCAAACTGAGCTATCGGGGGAGAAGAGCCTTGGTGAGAGAGGTAAAGAAGAACCCAAAGATCACTGTGGCTGAGCTCCAGAGATGCAGTCGGGAGATGGGAGAAAGTTGTAGAAAGTCAACCATCACTGCAGCCCTCCACCAGTCGGGGGCTTTATGGCAGAGTGGCCCGACAGAAGCCTCTCCTAAGTGCTCCTAAGACACATGAAAGCCCGCATGGAGTTTGCTAAAAAACACCTGAAGGACTCCAAAATGGTGAGAAATAAGATTCTCTGGTCTGATGAGACCAAGATAGAATATTTTGGCCTTAATTCTAAGCGGTATGTGTGGAGAAAACCAGGCACTGCTCATCACCTGTCCAATACAGTCTCAATAGTGAAGCATGGTGGTGGCAGCATCATGCTGTGAGGGTGTTTTTCAGCTGCAGGGACAGGACGACTGGTTGCAAAGGGTCTGAATACTTAGGACCATGTGATATTTCAGTTTTTCTTTTTTAATAAATCTGCAAAAATGTCAACAATTCTGTGTTTTTCTGTCAATATGGGGTGCTGTGTGTACATTAATGAGGAAAAAAATGAACTTAAATGATTTTAGCAAATGGCTGCAATATAACAAAGAGTGAAAAATTTAAGGGGGTCTGAATACTTTCCGTACCCACTATATATATATCAAATTTATTTATTATATGTATATAAATCTAAATTTAAATCATGAGTTATGAAAAAAAAAAATTACCAAAAGAACAAAACCCTTTTTAAATTGTCCATTATGCTTATTAGGATCAACAATTCATCTCACTACTTTGCTCTGAACAACCATAATAAGTGTTACAGACGTGACCATTACGGACGCGACTGTTACGGACGCTTCATATTAAATCCTATGACTTTGCTATTTTATATAGCTGTGATCTGTTTCAGGCTTACCGTATATCAGAACATACGGTAAGTGACAGATTAGCTACTGCAGCGCCTCAGTGTAAGCGGCAGATCAAGCAGATCAGGCGCACATGAACTGATCTTCTCTTCCCTCTTGCCAGTTACAGAACGAAATATGAACATCAAAAGGTAGGCCTGTATGATACAGTACAACTTATAGAAGAGCATTGTGTCTCATAGGACACTTCCCTCGGGATGTTGCGTTTTTACCTGTTGGTTAAAAAATGAATAGCCTATTGAACACAATCCGTGCGATCAAGCTGACAAAATAAAAATAAGATTGGAATAATTTTGACTTAAAATAAAGTTTGATCATTTTGACTCAAGACTCTTTTGATCATTTAAACTCGACTAAACTGTGCAAACCATAGACTGTAAAAAAAATATGGACATAGTGTCCGTGACGTCACCCATAGAGTTCTGAAGAGCAGTTTTGAAGCGAAAATGAGGCCGCTGCCATCTTAGCAGCACGTCACTGCACGTCACTCCTGGATAACTGAAAATGGGCAAAGAGGCGGGACATAGTTGGAGCTGAAGTGCTGAAACCACGCCCGCTTATCTCGACGTGACCATGTTAGCAGGCAAATGAGCTATCTAAAATATTAATGAAGATAACGAGTTATATCATTAGAAAGTTCTAAAGGTTTCCTGTCAATCTACGGTGGTTTTTTTTAAGATATAGATGCTCCAACACCAGTAATTAATTTGTGTGGGGTGTGCAAATAACAACACATAAAAATCAAACGGGACTTCATATCTTTATAATGAAATAGCGATCGGGAGATGAATCCAGTCCATGGCACTTGGGTAAAATGTTCGTACTTTTTGTCCACGAAAGTGTTAAATCCATGAAATTATTGATATATTATCTATTGTTTGCATCACATTTCTTCAGAATGATTTGCTCTCCATCATTGTTCTTCAAGAAATTATGCAATCTGAGCAGCGTTTATGATGTAAAACTGTATACGTACCTATATATCTGTATATTTCTCAAATATTCTCTCAAACAAATGAGCACGTGTGCAAAGTATAATTTTTAAAAATAGTGCAGCAGTTTTAGTTATAATATTCAAGCAGTGCCAGAGTTTTATAGCTGCTATTGTCATTGTAGTAAATCTCAAGACGATCCAACAAAGTGTGTTCTGTTTATCTTCCGCATGCGAGCACATGTACACAGACGCACATCAGTCTCGACTATTATTGCAGCAAGCCATATTTTATAATTGTATAAAATAATCGAGAAAAAGCACAAATACGGCTGAGATGCCAAATTCAGTGGCTGAAATTAGCTTCTGAGGTAACATGACGGCTCACAGACAACAGCGGCATACCTGTCACTCAAGTGACCATGCCCTTAATTAGGCAAAACTTTAAGGCTTAATATAATTTAAACGGATGAGTTTTAAAAAAAAATTCACCCCCCTCAGAGTTGTCATGAAGGGCAAAATTCGCTGTATAGACCAAAACCACAATTTGCACCAGGCTGTAAACATGTTTTTTTTTTCTCTTTCTGCTGTACAATTAGGTATTTTAACATGTGACTCAATGAGATTCTGCTCTCTTTTGCAGCCTGTCCCTAGTGGCCAGTCGATGATTTGCAGTTTAAGTCACTTCCGCATTGGCTTCACGAGAAACTGGGGGAGGTTGCCGATTGGTGCAAACTAGCCGAAAACCATGTGATCATTCATACACAAAAGGGATCCCTAAAACTGACATGATTGTGAGTAACAATAGTGTACGTCAGTGGGTTCACCTAACTGTGAGGAAAACATTAGATTTTAAATGGCTTCATGATAAACATTAATATTTGTCAATGTATTTTAGCAAGCAGTTCTGTAAAAAAGGAAAATCGTCTCTAAATTGATTCATGAACAACACACAAGCTTTGTCAACATGAGAAATAGGTCTAATCCATAACCTTTAGTAAAAAGTTCAGTCTTACCATATATATATCCCAGATTTCAATATTTGGTAGATTAAATGCTTGCTTGAAGGTCTCTGTGAAAGTTTTAAAGCAGTTTTAAAGCAGTCTTCTGTGCTGCTTTCAGACCGGTCACGTCCATAACTTTGTTTTTTCCTCATAAATGCGAACACGAACACGATAGACTGACATTTTTCTAATGTCGGGAGTCCTTTAGTAAGGGATTATGAATATATAAATAGACGGTTCAATATATTGGTATTAAATGCATTCTTTGAGCGTTTATATTTCAAGTTTTGACTCCAAATGTCAACTATTGCGATCTCACTCCCTTAGGTTAACCATTGGCTTAGCTACCCGATGCACACCTAATGCAAATCTAATCAAGAAATACTGCTGGCCACTATTCGATTGATATGTCAATGGGATTCCTTAAAACCTTGATAAAGCATTAATTTATAATAACAGCAAAGAAATCCTGTTTGAGTATTGGCAGCAAAGAAATCCTGCCACACACTCTTGTGCAGTAAACTGGCACAAAAAGGATCCGCTGAGATCTAAAAAATTTTACTTGTGATAGTTGCAGTAAATTGGCCATTAAGAAGAGGGTAATCTCCCACGAAACGCACTCAGATTTAAATCACGACTGAGGTTAGGGTAGGTCGTAATACCTCTGACTAAACACCAAATTTAAATAAGTTTTCCCTGTTCAACTCTGGGAATTCACTTATTTTAATTATTTTACTTAAATTTTTACTTTTTAGTTATTTTATTCTTGTTATTAGTGTTTTCACATTTATTCCTTTACTCTATTTTTATTATTATTTGGTGTTGTCCTGTCACTTAAACCTCTCTTGACAGTAAAAAAAAAAAAGTTTTCTCTGTGTCAGCCATTGGCATTTGCTTATTGGTAACTCATTGGAGAAAATTCTCTCTTTTCTCATGTGATTTCACTTTGAATTGCTTTATTTCTGCTTTAATGCTTTATTTCTATTTTCTCTTTAGTTTATTCTAATTGTTATCATTATCTTTATTTTCTTACTTTACAGCTTAATCAACTTAATTAATCTTTTAGTTATTTTACTTCAGTTTAGTTATTTTTATTCTTGTTATTAGTGTTTTCTAATAACATCTTTATTTAGATCTTGCGCTCACCCACACAAATCGGCTCCACCTGGCTATTCACGGCCAAGACATTAGGTGTCCGGCCTACATCCCACTAACTGTCTGCACCAGTTAGTCAAAACCACACGCACAACGTACATAATCATGTATTATTGTAGCTTGCTAACTCTGCATGGACTTGCATTGGCCTTTTTGTGCAGTCTTTCTCTCTCCAGTATGTTCTCAGAGCCAGTATGTTCGGGTCATCCAGTCCCGCCGCCCACTGGGATCATCTCGAGACCTGGCTATGACCAATGCATTCCTGCCCAAAGCCTGGCCTACAGCACCTGAGCAGAGAACAGCTGTACGACGACTTGAACAGGCTGATGGCCCATGATCCGACCCAGAGATACAACCATGAATGGGCCAAGATAATCGGGGGCCTTGCCCACAACCTCATTGCCCAGACATGACTAAGCGAAAAGAGCAACATCCACCTGGAGCAAGAAGCAGCAGCGCTCAAGCTCCAGACCAAGAAGGCCTGGAGGAACCAGGCCCACGCTCAAAGTTGCCTAGATCAGCTACTCCTCAAGACCCAGGACTGGCGTGGGAGAGAGGATGAAATGGACCCAGAGCTACAGGAGGAAGTGGAGAGACTCCAAAATGCCCTGACAGAGCTTTGTGTAGAGACAAAGCACAGAGAGCAGTTTGAAAAAGAAACCAGAGAGGAACTAAATAGGAAAACTCCAACAAGGTGAAGCTCTCCTAGCAAGAGAAGAGATTGCACTGAAAGAAAGGAACACTATGGCCAAGGCTTGTTGTCAAAAATTGGTACACACATTGGAATCTGCGGCCATTAGGACGCCACAGAGGCTGGTACCTGGGCGTGGCAGGGGGGCTCGACAGCGCCCCCTTGAATGGAGTCCGAAATCTTGGTCCATATATCAAACACGCTTGCACGCATTAGTATGAAACTTGGTACACATAGACCTCATCGGGCCTAACAACTTTCGTGCTCTAAGTTATACGCCGGGTCAACAGAAAGTCAGCTATTATGAGTTGTTTGAAAAACATACTCTGGAATTTGATATACTCCTCCTAGGATCAGCATCAGCCAATCAGTCAGCATGAAGTCAAGACATTGGTGATGCTAAATTGCAAGCGGATTTTTGAACTCTCGAACAGTTTGGCCATGGTGAGGCAACTTTTGACTGCATTATAGGCTAGGAAATCTCTTAGCCCTTCTCTTCTATAAATTGACAAAGTAAAAGAACCAGGGGTGTCTGTGACACTTGGTTTAGAAAAATATATAACTACAGTCACCAAACTCTGTACACATGTTGTTCTCATTAAGCCTGACAACTTTCTAATTTACAGTTATTAGCTCCGACCAACAGAATGTCAGATATTTTAGTTTGAAAGTGGATTTTTTGAATAAACAAGCTCTGAAATTTTAAGTACTCCGTCTTTAAAATTCGAACGCATTGTTTTCTTTGTGTATGCACACCGGCAGCGACATTTGGCGCCTGTCCGCAGCGGCCAGAAAACAATAGAAAACAATGCGTTCGAATTTTAAGACATGTCGCGGCGCTGAGCTTTGCGTCCCGTGTGCAAGCCCCTTTAGGAGATTCATGCAATCGCCACCAAACTTTTTGAACATGATGTATGTGTAAGATAAATTAGGCAGATAACTGCTCTTTGGTTAAAATAATTCAAATAATATTCAAATATCATGTATAGAATAAGCACTAGAGGGCAGCAAATACCTATTTTTCAACAGGTTTGAGAAAGCAGTTTTTTATAACACTTTGTTGAAAACACTGTTTAAATGTGGAATTATATTCAGTGGGTACTTTGGATGCATATATTTAGACATTATCAAAAACTAATAGATTTTCTTTTTTATTTAAAATGTTGAATCTTCTGAGACAACTTACTTATAAAACAGTGTCTCTTTCTCTCTCTTGCCACGTTCACACAGCAGCAGAATACGGTTGTCAGTCCTGTATTTGAGTCTTTAATATGGTTGCATTCACATGCAGTACAGTTATTTACGGGAGTGACAACCTCATTCTATAACCAAACTCACACCTGTAAATTTTCAGGACTCACAACCGCATTCTCGGAATATTCACGCTGTGTGAACGGAACAGGACTAGACAACTAGTTGTTTGTCACGTCATACAGTGCGAGAGAGCCACTCTTCTAAGGTGTTTTGTGTGTGGTTTCACTTTCAGTAACTTACTGCGACAGAGATGTGAGCTGTGCGTCATCTTAAGGTGTTAGATCCAGTCACTGTTCTCCAACAGAGCGGCTCATGTCAGTTTTGTGTTTCTTTTCAAATGCCGTGTCATGCGCGAGATGTCGCAAAGGATGTGACACGCGTGTGCAGCGGTTAAAGACTAGTGCGTGTTTACATGCTGCTGTTGGTTAATGAAGTTTTGATGGATAAACTCACGGTTCAGTTAGTCTCTTGTCATGTGAAAAGTGATAAAACTTTTTAGTTTTATGGATGTCGCCATCTTTAATATTACTTTGTTCACTGTCGTCATGGTTACTAGTAAGAGAATACAGGCTTGACACTAGCTGCACATTCATACAGACAGTGTTCCAAATGCTACTGAAAGCTGCTGTGTGAACGAGACATTTTGAGACTCACACCTGTTAAGTAAATGCGGTTGTCAATCCCAAAAAAATGACTGTGTGAACGTGGCCTCTCTCTCTCTATCTCTCTTTCTGTGTGTGTGTGTGTGTGTCTGTGTGTGTCTCTCTCTCTCTCCCTTCCTCTGTGTATGTGTGTGTGTGTGTGTGTGTGTGTGTTACAGTCTTGCAGGTTTAACCCTTTCATCACTGTGTCCTTTTGTCTGCATTATAGGATAGGAAATCTCTTAGCCATTCTCTTCTATAAATTTGTATAACAAAATTAAGGCAAAGAACCAGTTCATTTGTAGTTCACTGACTATATAGTTTTAATGGTTTAGAAAAATATATAATAAAAACCTTAAGACAAATACTGGACTTAGATTAACACTGGACTCAGACTTAGAAAATTTTGAGCTGCAAAAGATAACTTTGCACTCAAGTGACATATGACATTCTATGACATGAAATTCATCTAATTTTTACTGATCTCATGGATGTGGCTGTTGTGGTTTGTGATCATATGGGCACCAGCTGCTGCAGTAAATGTGGTGTGAATTTGACATAGACCTTTTATGTTTAAACATTTTAAATGCCCATTGCCCACCGTGCACAGTTGCCCTGAAGCCACCAGGGTGGTGGTGCCACCCGGCTTGGGCCCGTCATCACTGCTTGCAGGTATATTTCTTCGGGCCAAAGGTGAAGGCCCTATTGTTTTCTTTAGGATAATAATTTTTTTTTTTTGACTATCCGGGCATTTTTGGGGCCCTTAACATGCTCAAAAACTCTTGAAACTCTTGCACACACATCAGAATCGTCGGCCATCAGGGCCGGGCAGAAGCTGGTACCCGGCGTGGCAGGGGAGCTCGACAGTGCCCCCTTAAACAGTGTCTAAAAACTTGGTCCATATATCAAACACGCTTGCACATATTTGTATGAAACTCTGTACACATATAGACCTCATCGAGCCTAACAACTTTTTTGTGCTCTAAGTTATGCGCCAGCTCAACAGGAAGTTGGCTATTATGGGTTGTTTGGAAAACGCATTACTCGAACACTGTTGCCATGGCTTTAATATTTTTTTGGATGCTTTTGAGACACTTAGCATGCTTCAAATTGCATGAAACTCAATACACACGTCAGAGATGTCAACCAGTAGACATGGGCAAAACCGTAGAAATGCGCGGGGACGAGGGGCTCTACAGCGCCACCTTTTGACAAAAGTGGGGGATTAGTTTTAATTACAGTCACCAAACTCGGTACACATATTGTTCTCATTAAGCCGGACAACTTTCTAATTTGCAGTTATTAGCTCAGACCTATAGGAAGTCAGCTATTTTAGTTTGAATGTGGATTTTTTGAATAAACAAGCTCTGAAATTTTAACTACTCCTCTTAGGGGGTTCATGCAATCACCACCAAACTTTTGAACATGATAACAAGATACTGAAGATGTCAAATTGGAACTGATTATAGGATATCTTGAATGGTGTTGCCATTTTAACACTTCTAACACACTTGCTCCCCATTCACACCTGAGACCTTATAACACTAACGAGTCACATGACACCGGGGAGAGAAGAAGGCGCATGGATGGAGACGGCTCGGGTTCCCCTGCTGCTGAGAAAGGACCGCTTCAACTCCGGTGGTCGAGGCATCGACTTCCACGACGAAGGGCTTGTCGGGATCCGGGTGTACCAGGAGTGGAGCGGTCGTGAAGGCTTGCTTGAGTGTCTCGAAAGCTTCGGTGGCAGCTGGGGTCCAGGACAGAGACTTGGGCTTATGGCGGAGAAGACTGGTGAGTGGACTGGTTATGGAGCTGTAGTTGTGAATAAACCTTCGGTAGAAATTGGAGAATCCGAGGAAACGTTGAAGTTCTTTGATTGTGGTGGGTGTTGGCCAGTTTCTGAAGGCTTCCACCTTCCCCTCATCCATCCGGATGCCACTGTGATCGATGTTGTATCCAAGGAACTGCACTGAGGGCTGATGGAAGGTGCATTTCTCGGCTTTGAGATAGAGTTGGAAAGCCCTCAGGCGTTGCAGGACCTCCGCAACGTGGCGTTGGTGTTCGGCCATACTCCGGGAGTATATCAGGATATCGTCGATATAAACCAGCACGAACTTATGGAGGAACTCCCGGAGCACCTCGTGGATGAAGTCCTGGAATATGGAGGGGGCGTTGGCCAGGCCATACGGCATGACCAGGTACTCGTAGTGGCCAGTGGGCGTGACGTCCCCCTCACGTATTCGGATCAGGTTGTAGGCGCTGCGGAGGTCTAACTTGGTGAACACAGTGGCTCCGCGGAGGTGTTCCAAGGCCGCAGGGACGAGAGGAAGGGGATAACGGAACTTGACAGTGATGGAGTTTAGAGCACGGTAATCAATGCAGGGTCGCAAGCCTCCGTCCTTTTTGGCCACGAAGAAAAAGCTGGAAGCAGCAGGGGAATTGGATGGTCGGATATATCCTTGAGCCAAAGCCTCCTCGATGTACTCCACCATGGCCTTCTCCTCCGGGATGGATAAGGGGTAAATTTAACCCCGTGGCACTGACTCACCCGGAAGCAGGTCGATGGCGCAGTCCCATGGCCGGTGTGGAGGCAGCTTGGAGGCTCTCTTGGGGCAGAATACGTCTCTGAAGGGGGCGTAACAGGTCGGAATGTCCACAGATCGCTTCTCGAGCGGGCTCTCGATGGACGTTGCACAGACTGGAAACGGATTGGAGCAAGGAGACTTGGGAACAGGCAGGTTGGAGAAACACTCGGAGAAGCAATGGTCGCCCCACTTCAGGACTTCCCCAGTGTTCCAAGAGAGGATGGGATCGTGAAGCTGCAACCACGGGCGCCCTAGAATCACGTCAGCGGTGGAACCCTCCAGAACCAGTAGTTGAATGAATTCTTGATGAAGAACGCCGACTTTGAATGTGGATGGGTTTCGTAATCCGGTTGACATGTCTTCGACTTACAGGTTTTCCAGTTATGGCTTGGATCTGGTAAGCTTTAGGCGTAATCTGGGTCTTGATGTTGAGTTGCTGACAGAGGGCGCCGGAGATGAAGTTTCCCGCTGACCCAGAATCAATGAGGGCACATACTGGAAGAGAAATATCAGCGGCAGTAAGTGTGATCGTCGTGGTGAGTGGCTTTGAAGTCTGGAGAGTTGAAATAATGGCACTCACCATAGGACGTGCAGGACGGGTAGGACATGAGGAGAGTACATGTCCTGGTAAACCGCAGTAGAGGCAGAGATTCTGGGTCAGCCTTCTCTGTCTTTCTTCAGAACTTAACCGTGATGATTCTATTTGCATGGGTTCAGGAACTGGTTCTGGAGTGCTGACGGATTCTGGGCGGCAGAGGATGGTGTTAGTGAGACTCTGACCCTGGTGCTCTTCGAGACACGACTGCATACGAGTGGCGAAGCGTATAGACAGCTGGATGAAACGTTCGAGCCCGATGGTATCCTCGTATGCAGCGAGATGCAACCGCACTTGAGGATCCAAACCTTGATGGTATGATGTCAACAGCGCTTGTTCGTTCCATCCGTTTCGGGCAGCCAGGGTTCTGAATTGCAAAGCATATTCATTAACAGACAACTTTCCTTGTTTTAATCTGTAAAGCCTCTCACCAATGGATAAATCCCAGGATGGTTTTCCAAACACTTCCCTGAAGTGTTCAACGAAGCCAGCATATGTCTGTGTTACTGGATGCTTCTGTGACCAGATAGAATCGGCCCAATGCAGCGCTTTGCCTGAAAGGTGAGAGATAATGTACGCTACCTTGGAGTGTTCGGTGGGAAATAAGTGCGGTTGCATCTCCAGGATCAGAGACACTTGCAGAAGAAAGCCGTTGCAATCCTCCGCCGCACCAGCGTAGGGCGCCGGTTGGGCCATGGGACTGAAGTGCGCTACAGGAGAAGAAGAAGTGGCGGTGGATGCGGAAGTGATGATGGGTGCTGGAGCTGGTGGTGGGTCTGGGACCGGTGGTTGTACCGCAAATGTGCGGCGAAAAGCATCTACCAGCTCTTGGAAAGGATCGGGTTGACTCATGCTTGTATTCCGCTGTTATGGTCCGGTCTTCTGTTACAATAGGACCAGGCAGGAGACAGAAGATAGGAATAACAGGTTGTTTATTGAACACAAGCAGAGTATAACGATGCAGACAGGTGAGTAGCAGATGCACTTTGGTGATGTACGAGTGATATGGAGAATGACACAGTCCTTTGTGTTTGCAGAGTGACAATGGAGAATGATACTTGCTGAATGGAGTTGATGACTTCAGACAACACTTCACGCCAGATAGGAATCGAGGAGAGGAGCTAGGAAACCCGGAGTACAGGCAAGTAGCAAGAGGAGTCCTTGAGGTAAGCATACAGGTAAGTCCTTTGATGCAAACGAGACCGGACAATGTGACTGTGTGTGAGTGTGTCTTAAGTAGTGCTGGTGATGAGTGTGCTGATGAGGTGCAGGTGGCAGTGATCAGAACTCAGGAGATGGTGTGCGCTGTGATTGGAGGGTGCTGGAACCTGGCGTGTCTGTGACAGATTCGAGATAATTCACATTAAAATTCGATGCAATTCAATTAATTTGATTCGATTATGCAGTTTTATATTCATTCATAGGGTTATTGAAATGCTTCCCCAATGTGTCTTAGTCAGGGTGAAAAGGCAAAAATAAAAAAACAAAACAAAAAATCTTTTGTCCATTGTTAATGTTAGTTTATGTTAGTTCTTAATTATGATATACATAAGTGTATTTTAATAGCCTATAAAAATTAGTATTTGAAGAAATTTACATAAGGCTTTAAAAGTATTGTTAGTTCATGTTAACTACTCTGTAGGATAGTGTTAATGGCTAAACAACCTTATTAAAGTGTTCTAGGTATATTAAACATAGCCTACTAATGCTTACATTGAGAGACTATCCTAGAATATCATGCACTTTTCCAACTAATCCTAAACTAACTTTTCTTCACGGAATAGTTATAAATGCCCTCTTTGTTCTCTTTAATTGGAACATTTTCCTTATGATGATTCTGAAAGAAAACGAGTCGGGTATTTATAGTAACGAACGCAACTTTAGTGCGCATCTGATTGATAGATAAACCACTCGCTCTTATTTCATTGTTGTTAATGTTGTTATTTCAGCAGTGTCCTTTGTAAATTCAATTTAACAACATTAAGTTAAATTGATTTATTATTCATTGGAACTGTGTATGCATTTTAGACACTTACATTGTGTTTGTTATCGCTGTCTCGATAGAGAGATGTCATCTGCTAATGTGAATTGTGAATATATTTTTGCGTCCATTCCTTTTTTGTTTTTTAACCACGTAGAGAAAAACAAAACAAAAAAATGGTTGTTGTATTTTTAAATGCTATGTTGAATACCAAAATTTAAATTAAAACTGAATACACAAATTTCATGTGCAATAAAATAAATATTGATAAATATTGAAATCTTTTCAGATTTTTCTTCATCACATTTTGCGTGTTTATAAATCAAAATTAAAAATGGACAGATTAAAGTCGAAGAAATGTCAATTTACAAGTTTTCTTTTGTAAAATTATTGTTTCTCCCACACTTGCGAGAGTCATGTCTCTGAAACCATGATAATAGATGACTTGATTTTAAAACTGAAACGGGCATTGCAGTACACCTGTCCCAACATAGTGACTGGCGAGATTGCTCCCCTCTTGTTCACGTTAAAAAGTCAACCCATTCTCACTTAGGAGGGGTCCGACTCTGCTGCATGTCCAAGAGAATGCTATACTGGCGGCAAACTCGCCCAGCGAAGTGGGACATTCAAGAGCTTAACGTGAAAAATTCTGTCAAAAATGAGATAATGACATTGAGCGAATGCTTACGGCACGTAGTACACGTTCAACAAATCACGTGCTTCAAATCTTCTAAATCGCAGCGTCAGCCCATTCAGAAATATCGGTTTGTTGGCAAAAGCCTCTAAACGCCACTTCCCTTTGGCAGCAAAAGCCACTATGTTCCGAGAACCAATCAGAAGGCGCGAATCGAATCATATGATTTTGAGCGGTTTCAATATAGCGGCGCGCTGAGGAGATTTTTTTAGATTCAGATTCAGATTGAGATTTTTAAAATAAAAGATGGAGTACGATGAAATGGATCAGCTTGTCCTACTAACATTGAATGACAGAAGAAAACGTTATTTACCTCAAAACTCTGCCTGTCATAAGGCAAAATAGCCTACAGTGGAAATGGCTTGGTCGCAATTGTATCATGCACTCATAACATCGCGCAGTGCCGTTACTTTGAAGGAATCGGATTTATTATACATCAAACAACAGCTCTATTTCGCCAAAGACAAAGTCAAACAAGATGCTGTTCTTCTGTCTCATATGGAAGCTGTGCCATGTAAACGGAGGAGGCAAAAAAGTGGAGGCTGAATAGAAGAGACGTGTTAGATCCCTGTGTAAAGAGGTTTGTCCACTGTTTAGTTTTGAAATGATTGTGCTATCATCTTTTTCAGGGTTTCTAGTTGCATCTTTAGTGATTTTTCAACTATTTACTATGTCTTGCCCCAAATAGGTGGATTTCTAGGTTTTTGCAAAATAAGCACAATTGGATTTAGCTGGTTTTGACGCAAAAGAAAATCTAACTCGTTAAAAACCAATAAATTGTCTAGAGTGACATTTTTGAAAAAAAGTTATTTTATTCACTAGCTAATAACCTTATCATTACCTTTAAAATGAAACTCCTTTTGTTTGAAATCTTTGCAAATTTATTAAAAATAAAAACCAAAAATAAATCATATTGTAATCACAGCCTTTGCCATGATATTCAAAATTGAGCTCAGGTGCATCCTGTTTCCACTGATCATCCTTGAGATGTTTCTGCAACTTGCTTGGAGTCCACCTGTGGTAAATTTATTTGATTGGACATGATTTTTGAAAGGCACACACCTGTCTATATAAGGTTCCACAGTTAACAGTGCATGTCAGAAAACCAAGTCATGAAGTCCAAGGAATTGTCTGTAGACCTCCGAGACAGGATTGTATCGAGGCACAGATCTGGGGAAGGGTACAGAAAAGTTTCTGCAGCATTGAAGGTCTCAATGAGCACAGTGGTCTCCATCATCCGTAAATGAAAGAAGTCTGGAACTGCCAGGACTCTTCCTAGAGCAGGCCACCTGGACAAACTGAGCTATCAGGGTAGAAGGGCTTTAGTGAGGGAGGTGACCAAGAACCTGATGGTCACTCTGACAGAGCTCCAACGTTTCTCTGTGGAGAGAGGAGGAGTTTTTTGTGTTCATACTTAAGCGATTTTCACTGGTGATGCGCAGAGTGAACGTGCAAATTCACTCCCTGACAGTATATGGCGCTTGTGCTTAACGGTAGTGCAAATGAACATATTTATGACATTAATAAAGCTAAAGAAGATAAAAATGCAGATATAAAATAGCATATATATGACATATGAGAGATGGTAGTCAAGAAACGGTAGTGCAAATAAACATATTTATGAAATAGACATTCTCAACTATATTTCTTGAATGTAAAAGAAAAAAACAAACCGTAAAAATACAGAAATAATACACATCTATTGGTGTGGCTAAGAACTGGCAGAGCACCCATAGCCTGCATCTCATCAGCTCCCTAGTTCAGTAGTCAGGGCACTGACCAGGGAGTCAGCCACATTCATTTACACGGTATACTGATACACGACCTAGGAAGCTAGGGAGCTGTTTGAGACGCAGGGATAGTTTGTAGGGATTGTTAGAAACTTTTTCCTCGTCGAAGCAGAGACCAGGAGACGTTGGGATATCTTTCAAGCAGAAGTTACTCTTTATTGAGAAACGCGCTGTGCGTCGCTGTAGTCATCCAAGTCTAACTAAGGCAGTGTACATTGAAGTTTATATTCATTTTAGGGGCAGTGCTTAGGGATAGAGACAAAGCACCAGGGAGACGACCTTAAACAAAGCATGCAAATGAAGTATTCAGGTATAGGAACCTGCCCCAGACTCTAGAGTGTCGCAAGTCCTAATCCAATCAGCATAACTATTCAAAGAAAGGGACAGGAGCTCCAAGAGCCATTAACGACAATAGGACAATAGGTGAGAATCTCAGTAATCTAACTCATTAGACATTCAATAAAGAGAACAGGAACTGGCAGAAAACTCTTGCTGGAAACTTTGCTAAACAAAATCATTCATCTGATGTCATCAGCTTTACCTTAAAATGCTAAATACAATGTACTTCACCTTAGTATTTCATGTGAGGTTATGTCAGGATGTAGGATCAGCAGATCTTAAACAGATTCTTAAATTTGTAATCCCACAGGATCTTCCTCGTCTACTTACTTTCTCTTCATCGTCTTGGTATCAATGTATGCTCGGCAAGACCGTTTTGTGCTTGAGCACCACCAAGTCGCGTTCTGTAACTTAAGCATCTCCAGGCACGTGAACAAAAGCGCCACTCTCGTTGGTCTGCCAGTTTTTAATGCAGCGCGTCAACATCAGCGATAATCGCACGCGGCCAAGATAACAAAGGAGTAGCTACGGGACAATGCTGTGAATGTCCTTGAGTGGCCCAGCCAGAGCCCAGACGTGAACCTGATTGAAGATCTCTGGAGAGATCTTAATATGGCTGTGTACTGACTCTCCCCATCCAACCTGATGGAGCTTGAGAAGTCCTGCAAAGAAGAATGTGAGAAACTGCTCAAAAATAGGTGTGCCAAGCTTGTAGCATCATATTCAAAAAGACTTGAGGCTTTAATTGGTGCCAAAGGTGCTTCAACAGAGTATTGAGCAAAGGCTGTGAATATTTGTGTACATGTGATTTTTATTTTAATTACACGTGAAATTACATTTTATAATATATTAAAATAGAAAACTTTTTAGAAATCTTTTTTTTGTCTCTAGCTGATCACATACCTGACAAAAGGAGAGGCAGAGTCTGGGGAGTGAATTTCGATGGGGACATTGTTCCAGTTCAAACTGGTTAGATTTTTTTATTAGGGCCCAAGCCACTCAGGCGCAGGGCCCTTTTGTTTTTCTAAGGAGACTTATTTTTTTTCAACCATCCGGGGCTTTTGGGGGGCCTTAACATGCTCAAAAACTCATTGGAAACACATTGGAAACTCATTGGAAACACATTGGAATCTGCGGCTATTAGGATGCTGCAAGGGATGGGACCCGGGCGTGGCAGGGGGGTTCGACAGTGCCCCCTTGAATGGTGTCCAAAAACTTGGTCCGTATATCAAACACTCTTTTTACAATTTCCGGTTTGATTGGGTACGCTGGTGCATTTCGGCTGCCGCTTCTTTTCACCGTTTGTTTGTTTTTTATGCTGATGCGGGGTTTTCAAACCTGCTGTTTTTAGCTGTCTTTATTTTAGCAATGTCGCGGGACTATTTCACATTCTTTGGATTATTGGTTTATCTGCCTGCGTTCTCTTGAGGACTCTGGAGCTAAATCGGAGGAGTCTACCCTGTTGCCTTACTGTCAACATTCACTGCTTTGGAACTGCCACAGTCCTGGACACACAGAGCATGGCTTTAAGGTACACTGCACACCAGTTGCTCAACTTAAAACAGAACTACAGGTTACAAAAAGATGCTTATGAACTCTGTCGTAACGCTGGCCTGCTGAGACAAAGACGGTACATACATCGCAGTTTAGGACGCAGTTACTGCCTTTCGTCTAACAACATCTGCGTGCCTATGAATTGGCGGCAGACTAAAAGAGCGTATCATCATACTGGTGTGGTCTTCAGAAATTTATCTTCGCTCGTTCGATCGGAGTTGCCTTCTGCGGTATCCCAGAGCCCCGTAAATGTTGCGTTGTTCAGTGCACGCTCAGTAAATAATAAAGCCCTGCTCTTATCAGACATCATTGCAGATCGAAAACTGGACTTATTGTTTTTAACTAAAACATGGCATAAACAAAATGACGGACTCCTCTTTAACCAGCTTACTCCTGAGGGGTACGGACCGTTTGATCTCCCGCAACTTACTGGTCGATGTGGGGGAATTAATGTCAGTCAAGTCAAGTCAAATTTATTTATATAGCGCTTTTACAATTGGTAATTGTTTCAAAGCAGCTTTACATATTAGAAGCACAGAAAAAAAAGGGAAGTGGTTAAAAATAAGCTGTACAACAAGCGTGGTAATATGTAACATATACAAGATGGTGGTACATTAAGCCAATGTCGGCTGACTCCCAGGGGTGGAAAAAACCCCCTAGGAGAAAAACCCAGCGTGCTAACACTGGAAAAAGTCCTAGGAGGGAAAAACCCCTTGGAAGATATATATAATATGTAAATGGATATGGAGATCAAAATCTGAATTATACATTTTATAGAGATTAAAAGTAATTATATAAATATATGTAAGCGGATACGGGGATTAAAAATCAGAATTATAGATGCAGCCAGAACTGGATCTGTAGGCCCATTGTCTCCTGGGCTACATTGTAGGCAGGTCCAGACACAGGTTCTCCATCTGATCTGGATACGGCCTGGATCCAGCACCCGGAAACCTCAGGATAATCAGAGAGACAGATATTAGCGTAGATGCCATTCTATTCTGATGTACAGGTATATCTAGTGTTATAGGAAATGTTCTCGGTTCCGGCCGACCTAAGTATTGCAGCGTAACAATCCTTTAACGGATTTGAAAAATGTTAGTGTATTGATAATGTGTTATGTGTATGCAAGAGCAAAGAGATGTGTTTTTAGTCTAGATTTAAAGACAGAGTGTGTCTGCTTCCCGAACAATGCTAGAAGATTGTTCCAGAGTTTAGGTGCTAAAGGAAAAGGATCTGCCGCCTTCAGTTGATTTGATTCTGGGTATATCACTGGCCTGAATTCTGAGATCGCAATAAACGTGAAGGACTATAATGCATTAAGAGCTCGCTTAGGTACTGGGGAGCTAAACCTTTAAAGCTTTATAAGTAAGTAGCAAGATTTTAAAATCTATACGATGTTTTATAGGGAGCCAATGTAATGTTGACAGAACTGGGCTAATATGGTCATACTTTCTGGTTCTAGTAAGAACTCTAGCTGCCGCATTTTGGACCAACTGTAGTCTTTTAAAAGCGGCAGAACAACCACCCAGTAGAGCGTTACAATAATCTAGTCTTGAGGTCATGAATGCATGAACCAACTGTTCCGCATTGTCATTGAGAGCATATGTCGTAATTTAGATATATTTTTTTAGATGGGAAGAATGCGGTTTTACAGATACTAGAAACATGACTTCAAATGAAAGATTGGTATCAAAGAGCACACCCAGGTTCCTAACTGAGGACGAAGGTTTAATGGAGCACCGTCAAGTGTTAGAGAGTATTCAAGGTTTTTCGTGAGGAAGTTTTTGGTCCAAAGATTAGGATATCAGTTTTTTCTGAGTTTAATAATAAGAAATTTCTTGTCATCCAGTCTTTAATGTCAGTTATGCATTCTGTTAGTTTGTGAATTTGTAGGTTTCGTCAGGGCGCGAGGAAATATAGAGCTGAGTATCGTCAGCGTAGCAGTGAAAACTAACACCATGCTTCCTGATTATCTGTCCTAAGGGCAGCATGTACAGAGTGAAAAGCAACGGTCCTAGTACTGAGCCTTGTGGTACTCCATATTGAACCTGTGATCGATACGACATCTCTTCATTAACTACTACAGACTGATAACGGTCAGATAAGTACGATTTGAACCATGCCAAAGCAGTTCCACTAATGCCAATATAGTTTTCAAGTCTTTTTAAAAAGAATGTTGTGATCGATAGTGTCAAAAGCAGCACTGAGATCTAATAACACTAATAGAGAAATACAGCCACGATCGGATGATAAGAGTAGATCGTTGTAACTCTAACGAGAGCATCTCAGTACTATGGTATGGTCTAAATCCTGACTGGAAATCCTCACAGATTCCATTTCTTCTAAAAAGGAGCACAGTTGTGTTGAAACTGCCTTTTCTAGTATCTTTGACAGAAAAGGTAGATTCGAGATTGGCCTGTAATTTACTAAATCTCTCGGATCTAGTTGAGGTTTTTTAATAAGAGTTTAATAATAGCCTGCTTAAAGGTTTTTGGCACGTATCCTAGTGTTAAGGATGAATTAATTATATCAAGAAGTGGACCTACGACCTCTGGAAGCATTTCTTTCAGTAGTTTAGTCGGCATTGGGTCTAACATACATGTCGTTGATTTTGATGATTTGATAAGTTTAGATAATTCTTCCTCTCCTATAGCGCGAATGATTCTAGTTTTACCTCAGGGACACTACAGTGCACTGTCTGAAGCGAAACTGTAGACGGTTGCATGTTTATAATTTTCTCTCTAAATTATCAATCTTGCAAGTAAAGAAGTTCATAAAGTCATTGCTGCTGTGCTCTATGGAAACGTCAGCAGTTGAATCTCTGTTTCTAGTTAATTTAGCCACTGTGTCAAATAAATACTAGGATTATGTTTGTTTTCTATTAAGAGATTTGAAAAATAAGTAGATCTAGCATTTCTTATAGCCGTTCTGTACTCAATCATTTTTTCTTTCCATGAAAGGCGAAAAAACTTCTAGTTTTGTTTTCTTCCAACTACGTTCAGCTTTTCTCACAGCTCGTTTTAGAGCCCGAGTGTGCTCATCATACCACGGCGTTGGATAGTTTCCTTAATCTTCTTAGACGTAAAGGAGCGACTGCATCTAATGCTGGAAAAGAGAGAGCCAATAGTTTCTGTTGCAGCATCGAGTTCTTCTAAGTTGTCAGGTATACTAAGGCGATGAAACTGCTCGGGGAGAATTATTTATAAAGCAATCTTTAGTGGTAGACGTGATGGTTCTACAATATTTATGCTGGTGGTGGTTTTGTAGCCTTGGCTAATTGTATTATACACGAGACTAAATAATGATCTGATATATCATCGCTCTGCTGTAGAATTTCAACAGCATCAATATCAATTCCATGCGACAGTATTAGATCTAGGGTATGATTACGACAATGAGTGGGTCCTGACGTGTTGTCTAACTCCAATAGAGTTTAAAATGTCTGCAAATGCCAATCCAAATGCGTCTTTGTTATTATCTACATGGATATTAAAATCACCAACAACAAGGACTTTATCCGCAGCCAGTACTAACTCTGATAGAAAATCAGCAAATTCTTTGATAAAGTCAGTATGGTGCCCTGGTGGCCTGTATACAGTAGCCAGCACAAATGTCAACTTACATAATGTTACATAAAGCACCATCACTTCAAAGGAATTATATTTGAAATTCTTTTGAATGATTCTGAATATTACTATAAATTACAGCAACACCTCCCCCTTTGCCTTTCTGTCGAGGATTGTGTCGATAATCATAGCCTTGAGGACTAGATTCATTTAAAGTAATGTAATCGTCTGGTTTTAGCCAGGTTTCTGTCAAACACAGCAAGTCTAGTTTATTGTCTGTGATAATTTCATTTACAATAAGTGCTTTTGAAGAAATAGATCTAATATTCAGTAACCCAAGCTTTATCATTTGTTTATCTGATTTATCTGTGATTTTCATTTTTTGAACATCAATTAAATTTTTACCCTTAAAAGGTTTCGGAAATTTTTTGTATTTACTAGTTCGAGGTACAGACACAGTCTCTATGTGATAGAGACTGTGTCTGTGGTTCACAATCTGCAATTTAACATCAGCACTGTGTGTGTACCACAGTTCTCATCATTTCAATCCCTTGTTCTGAGTATTTCTGCTCCTAAGGCAATCACCATCGCTACTGTCTATCTACCACCAAAGGCAAATTATTCTTTTATGTCTGAGTTTGCTGACTTGTCAATGTTGTGTTTTAAATTCAAGATCATCCTCATTTTAGGGGACTTCAGTATACACATTGGCGAAAATGACTGTATGATGACAAAGGATTTTCTATTTTTGTTGGATTGTTTTAATCTTAAACAGTTTATTAACGGCCCAACACACAATAAAGGTCACGCATTAGACCTTGTGATTGCAAACAATGCAATCGTGTCACAGCTGTCTTCTGTCGACAGTGGTCTTTCTGATCATCTGGCAATTTTCTTTAATCTGGAACTGCTTATTTTTTCTCAGATTATAGATAGCAATCAAAGTAATCCTAGAAATCTCTACTATAAACTTCACACTATAAACAGACTTCTCAAAGTTAATGTTGGCACTTCTCTATCTGTCTCAAATCAGTTGTGTAATTATTTTCTTCATTTCTTTAGTTCTAAAATTGATAACGTTTATAAACTTATTCATGCTGCACTTGTTTCCTCTTCTACATTATGCTTGTCTAGTTTCTCTGGCACATCCTTTTCTACGTTTTCTCAAATTGACTCTGAGCTGCTCACTGTCACCACTTGCTTACTTGACCCCCTCTCTGCAAGCTTGCTTAAATCTTGTTTGGATTCATTGTGCTCAGCTGTTCTCCGCATTGTTAATGATTCCCTGCGTACTGGTGTTGTACCAGCAGCATTGAAAACTTGTCATGAAATGGCACAGAGACAAATGCAGCTTTAATGGGGTAATCCAAAACGTAATCCACAAACAGGCAAGGGTCAAAATCCACAAAGCAGTCCAAACAGAAAAACAAAGAAAACAAACAGAAGGCGGTGACATAAAGTGAAACCACTATAACAAAAGCAGATACAAACCAAGTATAAATAGACAGACACTAATGAACATAACACAAGACAGCTGGGTGCAATGACGGGATAATGAGTCCGGGAAGTGGGTTATGGGAAATGTAGTCTGTGGAAAACAAGAGTCTGGGTTGGAGTGCCCTCTAGTGACTGATTAGGGCACTCCCACTAGTGATCATGACAGTACCCCCCCTCAAAGGAGCGGCTACCAGACGCTCCACCAAAAAAAACAAAAAACAAAAAACAAACCAAGAAAAACTCTCAGGAGGGAGGTGGACAGGAGGAGGACCAGGGGGAGAGATGGTGGGCCAGGTCCAGAGTCCCCGACTGAGGGCCAGGGGGGACCCGGAGGCACAGACGATGGAGGCTCTAGTGGGGTCGAAGTCCTGGCTGAGTGCCAGGGTGGCGCTGGAGGAACTGACCAGGCGGGTTCCAGCAGGTCTGGAGGCGGCAGGGCAGACGGCCTGGGCGGCGGCAGGGCAGATGGCCTGGGCGGCAGGGCAGACGGCCTGGGCGGCGTCGGCGACAGGGCAAGGCGCTTAGGTGGCCAACGAACAACCTCTGGGGTGGTCTCCGGGCCCACCACGGGCTCTGGGAAGGCCTCCAGGCCTTGAGGGACAGAAGAAGCCTTTCTCCTCTTCCTCCTCCTCTTATGTGGGTGAGGCGGTGGCTCTGTGCCTACCTCCTCTGTAGACTGGAGCAGACTCACTGACTGGAGCGGACTCACTGGCTGGAGCGGACTCACTGGCTGGAGCGGACTCACTGGCTGGAGCGGTCACGGGCTGGAGCGGGCTCACGGGCTGGAGCGGACTCACGGGCTGGAGTGGACTCACTGGCTGGAGCGGGCTCTAGGGAGGTCTCCAGGCCTTGAGGGATGGAAGCCTTCCTCCTCCTCTTCCTGCTTTTACGTGTGTGAGACTCAGTGCCCACCTCCTCTGTGGCCTCTGGAGCGGATTCACGGGCTGGAGCGGGCTCTGGAGCGGACTCACTGGCTGGAGCGGGCTCACTGACTGGAGCGGACTCACTGGTTGGAGCGGGCTCTGGAGCAGACTCTCGGGCAGGAGCGGGCTCAGGAGCAGACTCACGGGCTGGAGCGGGCTCTGGCTGAGCAGGTGTTGCCCAATGGACTCTATGGGAGAGATAACTGACAAAGCCCCAAAAGTCCAAGACCTGCAGCCCCTCCATCTCCCATTGAGGCAGAGGATCCTTGAAACATTCATTAAAAATCTCCTTTAGAGCAGAGTCATTATATCTTAGCCCCACCGCCATGGTCCAGAAATACTGGGCAAAACACCCTACCTCCCATTCCCCTTGTCGTAGGGCCATTACTGCCCGAAGTAGAGCCATACGCTCCCTCCTAGTGGCTGGCAGAAGAATCCTAAAGCTCATGCTGTTGGATCTAAGTGTGATCGTGGTTTCTGTCATGAAATGGCACAGAGACAAGAAGGTAAGATCCAAATGCAGCTTTAATGGGGTAATCCAAAACATAATCCACAAACAGGCAAGGGTCAAAATCCACAAAGCAGTCCAAACAGAAAACAAAGAAAACAAACAGAAGCCGGTGACATAAAGTGAAACCACGATAACAAAAGCAGAGACAAACCAAGTATAAATAGACAGACACTAATGAACATAACACAAGACAGCTGGGTGCAATGACGGGATAATGAGTCTGGGAAGTGGGTTATGGGAAATGTAGTCTGTGGAAAACAAGAGTCCGGGTTGGAGTGCCCTCTATTGACTGATTAGGGCACTCCCACTAGTGATCATGACAAAACTGCTGCTGTAACACCTGTTCCAAAAAAGCATAATGTCGATTTAGAGCATGAAATATAACTTAATTATTGTCCTATATCAAATCTTCCTTTTTCTTGCAAAAATTCTTGAACGTGTTGTGGCTTTGCAGCTACACAGTCATCTTACAGTAAATAATCTTTTTGAACCCCTTCAGTCTGGCTTTCAAAAATTTCATAGTACTGAGACAGCCTTGGTCAAGGTCACCAAGAATCTGTTAATAGCCTCAGATTCTGGTTCTCTTTCTATTCTGATCCTTCTGGATCTTAGTGCCGCTTTTGATACTGTCAATCACAATCTGTTACTCAAGCATCTGGAAACTGTCTTTGGTGTTTCTGGGACTGTTTTAACATGGTTTAGATCTTACCTTTCTGATCGTCAACAGTTTGTATGTATGAGTGGATTCCAGTCTGTGACCGGCTTTGTCTGTATGGGTGTTCCTTAAGATTCAATCTTAGGCCCTGTAGTGATTTTTACTTTGTCCATTCAAGGACGCAAAGTAAAAATAGGGATTGGTACTCATGTCACTGCTGATGTTGCGATTTTTGGATCACACGTCTCTTAAGGTGTGGTTATGAGTACATCAGATGACCACTTCCCCCTTTTTCCCTTGTTTAGGGCAGACTCAGAATGGTGTATCTGTTGTGTCTTCCCCCTTTGAAGGGCAGACTCAGAACAAGGAGTGTCTGTTGAAAGGGTACCTTTATCCCTTTCCGATGAGGAGGAGATTGCATTTTGGCGCTTCTCCATTCGAGTGCTGTGATTGGCTGCTGGCATCAGAGGGGACACCCAGAGTGTGGCCCATCTTCTCCTCCCCTGTGGAACTCATTTGCATAAAGTACAAAGTTGGAAGTCTTTACAGTGTCTTTAAAGTTTACCAATGCATTTCTCACTTTCCAAACCACCACCAGAATACCTTTGGCAATATTCTAAACAAATAGAGACTAAACATGATGGAGAAAGATTGAGCTGTCATTCAATTGTACATTAACAGCTGAATTTGTATCAGATGTTGCACTACAAATGGCTGTCACTGTCATTTCTGTGAATAAGTATGCAATGGATGTGTAGTTTGCATCAGTTCTAAGGTTTTCAAACATAGTTTTGAATGGATTTGGATGGATCTTTGTGATCTCTCTTTGATTCACCCATTGCTACTAAGGTCCCGAGGAATTTTTTATGGCAGTCTCTGGGAAACCTTAGAAAGTAGTCTCTAGATGGGGGATAGGCAGAAACTGCCTGTGGACCAATGAGAAGTCCTGTCCTTCCCAGGCTTGGTACAAGAGGTCTTCTTCTTGCCCTCTAAGAGGTGTCTGGATGTTGTCCTTACATCTTTATCTGATGGCGTTGGACAGTTTGTTTGTGTTAGGCCACCAAGATCCAATCAAAAGGTAGCAAACCTTTTGTCCGCTGTTACGGACAGAGAGGGGCCCGGCCATAAACTGGGCCCTAGAATGTGCTGTTCACTACATCCCCCTCTGATCGGCTTGATCGAGGACCTTAAGTCGTTGATCTGGGCGATGCACTGAAAAGGAACAGTGGGAACAAAACACACACACCTCACCTCCTCCGTCTGACCAATGGCATTGGAAATAAAATTTGGCTCGATATGTTCTACATAGAATTCAATGAGCTAATGAGCTAAATGGAATGTCTGTTAGAATAATGGCTAAACAGGTTAGAGGCATTCTAGAGAAGGTACCTAATGTGTGGATGAAAATCTCTAAAGAGTATTACGAGTGAGAGTAAACATTAAAAAAAAAATGTTTAAGCAGATTTAGCAGGAAACCAGTTCTTTAAATGTCTGGACTGACATAATTTGGTATGGCACTTTTCAAGCTGTAAACTAAGTGCACCTGCTTTGTTTAAATAGTTCCTTGCATTGCCTGATTACAAGAATCCTCAACTAATTTCACCTGGTACCACAAATGACAAGACTGTATCTATTGTCACCTTATCAGGAGCAAAGCTCACAAGTAATAATTGCACTAATATACAGACTAATTAATGGGAGTAGTCATGTTGTATGACATCCATTATCTTGGCTACCCTCGATGGTGCAGCTCAAGGGGCTGTATGTTGACCAGCAGTGGGGGGTTGAAAATCTAAGTGTTCTGCCTAAAGTCTGCAGCTTCCTCTGGAGGGCTGCACCACAGGTCCAATCCACTATCTCTTATTTTTGGAGGTCTCCTATAAGGAAGTTTGAACGACTGGAATGGAGAACAAAATAACTGGTTATGCTGAGAAAACCAGGTCTCTGTCGGTGGAGATGTACTCCTCTGACTTAAGGTCTCTGAGGGCTTTGAGAAGTATGTGCTGGACCTCTGCTAAGTTCTCAGAATCCTTACTTTTGGTCCCTCTAGATTTCCTACTCCTATTATGGCTACTCTGTTTTTGGCCATTCTCAGAGGTATCTCTACCCTTCTTCTGTCTTTGCTCTCTGTCATCCCACTGCCTGCTCTCCTTTCTGGGGGCATACCTGTGATTGTTATGTCCCCTGTAACCTGAGAAACCTAGGGCTCTCTGTGCTCTGCTGGAGATTGCTGCAAGGGGCATTGCTGTCTTGGGGAAGTTCTGACTCTTCCATTTGAATGGGAGTCTTAGAGTCATGTCTAGATTTATGCACAGAAGCAAATTGCTCTCTGTCTTCCCTGCCTGTACCTATACTGTCCCAGGCTCGCATGGCGAGCTGCCTCAGTTCTCCTGCAGACATGTTTTCAACATCTACCATGAGTATGAGTGGTTTCCTAACCGTGGGGTAAAGGTTACTTACAAACAGACTCTTAAACATTAGGGGCCCTATAATACACCCGGCACAATGTGACGCAAGGCGCAGCGCAAGTGTGTTTGCTAGTTTGCGTCCGGTGCCATTCGCGTTTTCCCGTTCAGCGCCACGTCCTTAAATTAGTAAATGCATTTGCGCCAGTTAGTGCGCTCATGGGCGTGCTGGTCTAAAAAAGAGGTGTGTTCAGGCGCATTGCTATTTTAAGGAGCTGAAAATAGACTGCGCCATAGACCAACTCAAACCTGGTCTAAAGTCAGTGGCCAATATTTTTTTGTTAGAGCGCGTTGGTAGAAACTGCACCTCTGGGCGCGTCCACAGTGCGCGTTGACTTTGCTTATTACACACAGGGATGCGCATCACACAAACATGCCAAATATTAAAAACAAAAGGATTACAGTGTAAAAGAATATTATTGTGTAGGCTACATAAATATAAAAATGTAATGATGAATAGTCATTGCGTGTATTAGATTTAGGCTACCTATTTTCAATTCAGCCTATTACTACTTATAATGATGAACGAAATTGGGCTAATTAATTGAACAATCATGCCAATACACACACATATATATTAACTGACTCATCGCCAACAAATTCCGCCATGTAAATAGCAGTCCGCCATGACGCGAGCGCATCTCGCTCTTAAAGGGAATGGGAGATGACACTCTGATTTGTTTATTGAACGTTACGCCCATTACTCATTAAGAGAATAGGGACAACCCATTTAAAAAATGCGCCCCGGCGCACGGACCGTTTTTCCGTCGTTAAAATAGCAAAAGTGGATTTGGACACGCCCTGAGTGCACCTGCACCGTGCGCTTTACACTTTGCGTTTAGATCGTTAAAATAGGGCCCTACATCCTCCTCTGCCCTAGGGTCATCTTTGCCAGCAAAATACATTTTCCTTAATCGCTCATACTACTCTCTGGGAGAATCATGGCGGCCTTGCTTAATTCGGAAAGCTGAGAGGCGAGATGCGGAGGGGTTCTGATACAGAGTATACTCTACCAGAAGGGCCTTACACAATTTGTCATAATTGTTAGCAATAGCTGGACTTTGTCTATCCATGAAGCCATGGACAATCTGGGCTGTGGTCTTTCTCAGAAGAAAGACTTTGTCAGCCATGCTGGCCTTAGGAAAATATGTCAAGGCTGCATTCACATCCTTTAACTCTATGTTGTTATCAGTAGTCTCAGGGTTAAAAACCTCTATGTCACGTGCTAATTCTCTAAGAATTTGCAGTCTGTTGCTAGATGGTAGCATGCTAGGAAGC
This sequence comes from Culter alburnus, assembly GCA_028476615.1. NCBI lineage: Eukaryota > Metazoa > Chordata > Actinopteri > Cypriniformes > Xenocyprididae > Culter > Culter alburnus. Next base: position 103,286 of record JAOTNS010004043.1, on the reverse strand, counting down.
TCAGGTAAGGAGCAGACAGGTTTAGGAGAATCACTCACAGTTAGGCTGCTTGAGGCTCTGACATCACTGTCCTGATAATGCTTTCTCTGTTCAAAGCCACAAAACAGTGGGTCCCTAACAGTTGAACCAAAGGAGTGGGGGTGCACACTTTGTGGTTCAGGTTGCTGGTGGGGGAGATGCCTGCCTTTCTCCACTTCACTGATCCTTGTTCCTATTCCTTCACATCTCTGCCTTGCAATGCTATCTTTGTTTACCAACATTGATGATTTAGCTGCAGTCTCAGCTCCTAGTCTACCCAAGTGTTTCCTACATTGGATTTGGGTACCATTTGAGTCTGGAAGCTGTTGTTTGAACAGAACACAAGTTTCAGTTTCTATTTCTTGTTTCTTTTTCAGCTCAGAAATTTCAAGCAAAGCTGAACGTAAATCAGCTTTAATCCTAGTCTCACTAGAGCTTAGAGAATTTAACTTCTCTGTCTGTACCAGCAGGTCATTTTGAGTATGGGTAAACTCTGTTTGTAGAGTGCCCATATCAGTTTTGACCCTTTTGAGTTCGACTTCCTGACTGTCAGTAACGGACTGTAAGCTTTTTGTCTCTGATGACAATCTGCATATTTTAGCCCTTAATTTTAAATCATCCCTACGCAGATCAGCCAGCTCATTTTTGAGTTCCTGGAACAAATCTTTGTTTTGTTCTTAGGGAAGGGATATTTTGTCTGTGGCCTGGTTTGGTTGTACAGGCCAATTTAGTGCTAGGCTGGAAAGAAGCTTTATTAGTGAAGCGCCCTTTAAGGCCTGGCTTACTGCTTCAGCGGTCATATCAGCCATCTTTATTTAATATATATACTTGTCTTGTATATATAATGAATAAATACACCTCCTGAATTAGCTTAAACTCTGAAAGTTTACCACAAGTAGCTCTAAACAATGAATGTCACACACACTAGGGGGTGAGAATTCTAGCACTTGTCTCTAATTTGTCAGAAGGCACTACCCTTACCTGACAGGTTCACATAAAAATTCCAAAACCGTATGATAGACTTACAAGGTGAACACCATATGCTATATTTCTTGTAGCAATTAGTTATAATCAATAATTACAACATTGCAAAACTAATGGAAGCTCTATGCCACAATTAAATCACAATTCTATACACTTTGCAACCAATTCCTATTCATAAATAGTACCAAAGAGTCTAGCAGGGAAACTATCAATCAGGCTTAGAGAGAACCACTCTTGCTATGCAATTGGTTTCTGACTTGGTGAAAGACTTTGTTTCCTGCTAAAGTTACTTTGTCTGTTATCTTTCAGTGTATTGACTTGTGTTGATAAAGCTCATTTCAATCTAAGTTAGCCCCACCCAGGGACGCCAATTATGTAGTGATTTTTACTTTGTCCATTCAAGGACGCAAAGTAAAATAGGGATTGGTACTCACGTCACCGCTGACGTTGTGATTTTTGGATCACACATCTCTTAAGGTGTGGTTATGAGTACATCAGATGACCACTTCCCCCCCAGTTCAGGGCACCAGTCAAGGTCTTTTACCTTGGCGGTATGAGAACACTCTCAACAGGGGCTTTTCATTCATTTAGAGTTAACGTAAAGTGGTCAGCTGATTTATTTGAAAGATTGGTGATATTGCTAACTTGTAGAACCTCTTTCTGTATTATCAGCACAAGGAAGACACAAGTGTAATAAAATACATTTTATTAACAAAAAGATGAACAAGAATAACTAACACAACTACTAAATGAATACCATGAATGATAAAGGAATAAAGTGCATAAGATACGTAGAATACAAGTGATTAAGTTGGGTGTGGCTATGGAAGAGTTACGTTATCTCATGGAAAGATAAACTGTTTCTCTGAAAATAATAAGGTGGAGAACCTTATTATGCACTAAACAAATAAACAAGAGATTATTTGTTATTAACTAACATCAGCTATATTACATCTAATGGGAATTAGGAAATTATATACTGATAATATACAACAATGCCAAGGTCTCTGGAAAGAGGTTTGGTTAAGTGATATTTACGTTCCTCTTGGTTGAGTCCGATGACGGTGACGTCTTCCACTGGTTGTGCTGGGTGACGATGCAGTGGGGAGAGGAGCCAGAATTTGTTTCAACAGTCTTGAACACAAAGCTCTGTGGGATGCTGATCTCCTGGAGCACCAAAGGGTCCTAAAATCTGGAACACGCAGATGAGGCCCTGGTGTAGGTGCAGAAGGTCCTTAACAATCTGGAACACGCAGACGAAGGTACCTTGGAGTGAAGGTTTGCTCTCCTGAGCTTAACCTTGTTGTAGATGTCGTTACTGTCTCGCTGGACGGAAACTCTGAACGTAGTGTTTGTTAATGTCTTTTTCCTCGCAGGCTAGAGGCTCAGAACGTGGTCGTCTCTGTTGCTGCCTCACAAGCTGTAGACTCAGATCATGGGATCTGTTGTTGTCTCTCTGGATGAACCAGAGGCTCAGAACGAGTATGTATCTGTCAATGTCTATCCCCGTACAGGACAGACTCAGAACAATATCTGTTCTGGGTCTCAACTTTGTATGGAGTGAGACATTAACAGATATACTGTTCTGAGTCTGCCCTTCAAACAGGGAAAGACATAACAGATATTGTTCTGAGTCTCCCATCAGGTGAGACATAACAGATATTGTTCTGAGTCCTGGCTTGCGAAGCTGAGACACAACAGATCCCATTATCTGAGTCTACAGCTTGTGAGGCAGCAACAGAGACGACCGCGTTCTGAGCCTTTATCATTCATGGTATTCATTTAGTAGTTGTGTTAGTTATTCTTGTTTATCTTTTTGTTAATAAAATGTATTTGATTACACTTGTGTCTTCCTTGTGCTGATAATACAGAAGAGGTTCTACAAGTTAGCAATATCACCAATCTTTCAAATAAATCAGCTGACCACTATGTTAACTCTAAATGAATGAAAAGCCCCTGTTGAGAATGTTCTCATACCGCCAAGGTAAAAGACCTTGACTGGTGGCCTGAACTGGGGGGGAAGTGGTCATCTGATGTACTCATAACCACACCTTAAGAGACGTGTGATCCAAAAATCACAACGTCAGCGGTGACGTGAGTACCTAACCTATTTTACTTTGCGTCCTTGAATGGACAAAGTAAAAATCACTACAGCCCTTTACTTTTTAGCATTTACATATTTCCACTTGGATTGCTTTTAAGATCACTTGGGCTAAATTATCACTTTTATGCAGACGATACTCAGATTTACATTCACTCTAAGCCTTGTCAAAATCTGGACCTT
>JAOTNS010004043.1:0-97500 GCA_028476615.1 Culter alburnus | reverse complement strand
ACTTTTCAAATATCATTTGAGTTACAACTATTATTACCAACACCTGTGATTTCATGTTCTGATTCATACAAGACTTAAATCTTTGTTTTGTTTTGTTTTTACAGAGGAGAGTGTGTGTTTTCTAGATATGGGTGTTATAGAAAGTCATGTGCTGTGTTTGCAAACATCATGTACAACGCATGTCTTTAAATTAATTATTTATTGATATAATTCAAATTTATTAAAAATCCCTATTTAAGTAAATTTCATTTGATTTTATAAAAGTGGCTGTTTAAAATAAACTTGCATAAGTCAGTAGAAAAATTTAGACATGTACCTTACTATTACCTAAGACTGATATTAAAATTGTCTTTGATGTCAGGTGAGCCTAGAAGACCCAGAGGCGAAAGGAGTTTGCAAATAGTTTATTAAAGTTCCAGGAATAACAGAAACAGACTGCCAGACGTGAAGAAGCAGGCACGTTGCATCTGGAGAACAAAAGAATAAACAGCGGCTTCCCGAGTCACACGCTAGGGTTCCTCTAACCCCTGGATGGATTACCAGCTTAGAGGAATGACCCCATTGGAGGACAGCGGGCCTCATGGTCAGAGGAACAAACAATTGATTAGGAGGGCATCGTTTTGGAACAGAAACACCAGTAAGAGCGGTCTTGACCTGTCTCTCGATTCCCCAGGAAACGCCTGCCACCACGCAACCCTCTGGTAAGATAGATTCAGTGGAAGAGGCATCACCAGCGGAACCGAACTGCCGTGAAAGAGCATCAGGCTTAGTATTCTTTGATCCGGGTCTATAGGAAATAGAAAAAAAGCGCCCACCGAGCCTGACGAGCGTTCAATCGTTTGGCCGACCGGATATATTCGAGGCTTCTATGATCCGTCCACACAACGAACGGAACAGAGGACCCCTCCAACCAGTGACGCCACTCGCCCAGAGCCAAACGAATGGCGAGAAGCTCACGGTTACCGATGTCGTAATTTCGTTCGGCAGGCGAGAGGTGGTGCGAGAAAAACGTGCACAGATGAACCTTATTATCAGCGGAGGAACGCTGAGAAAGGACAGCGCCCACGGCAATATCAGAGGCGTCGACCTCGACAATAAATAGTTCGGTAGGATCAGGCATTATCAGAATGGGTGCTGAAGTGAACAGCTCCTTCAGTTTGTCAAAAGCGCGCTGCGCTCCCTCGGTCCATTCAAATCGTTTCTTAGGCGAAGTGAGAGCCGTTAGAGACGCGGCATTGTGACTGAAATTAGCAATAAAATGACGATAAAAATTAGCAAATCCCAGAAAACGCTGGAGACCAGCACGAGAATCTGGGACGGGACCTTAGCAGGATCCATGCTGATGCCGTCAGCAGAGATTACCGAACCCCCAGGAAAGACACAGACTGAGCATGAAAGACACACTTCTCTGCCTTAACAAAAAGCTTGTTCTCCAATAGACGCTGCAAGACACGATGAACGTGCTGGACATGCACAGCTAGAGACGGGGAAAAGATGAGAATATCGTCTAAATATATGAAAACAAAAATATTAAGCATGTCTCTCAGAATATCATTAACTAGGGCTTGGAAAACAGCCGGTGCGTTGACCAGGCCGAACGGAAGAACCCGGTATTCAAAGTGACCGAGAGGCGTATTAAACGCCGTCTTCCACTCATCTCCCCTCTTTAATACGCACCAAATGGTAAGCGTTACGGAGGTCCAATTTGGTGAAAATGCGGGCCCCCTGAAGCAACTCAAAGGCGGAAGACATAAGGGGCAAGAGGTAGCGATTCTTGACCGTTATGTCATTCAACCCTCTATAATCAATACAGGGGCGCAACGAGCCGTCCTTCTTCTTAACAAAAAAAAAAAAAAAAAACCAGCGCCAGCAGGAGAGGTGGAAGGAACGATAGTACCGGCTGCCAGACTCTCAGATAAATATTTCTCGAGAGCTTCGCGCTCAGGGGCAGAAAGAGAGTATAAACGACCACGGGGAGGAGTTGTACCAGGAAGTAGTTCTATACTACAATCATAAGGACGGTGAGGAGGTAGAGACGCTGCCCGGGAACGACTGAAGACCGCCCGCAGATCGTGATACTCCTCCGGCACTCTGGGCTCCTCCTGCAGCACAGAAACAGAAGGTACTCACCAGGCTCCTCCTGCAACACAGATACAGAAGAGACAAGAGACACAGCAGATGCAAGACATTGGACATGACAAGACAAATGCCAAGACTGAATGGTTCCTTGTGACCAATTAACTTGTGGATTATGTTGAACGAGCCAAGGATGACCCAAAACAATAGGGGCAATAGTAGAACGAAAAATAGAAAAAGAAATAGTCTCTTGGTGGTTGCCTGAGATGATGAGACTAACAGGTGCAGTAATAAAGTGTATACTTGGCAGCTCACTGCCATCTAATGCAAACACAGGAGTAGGGTCATCGAGCTTCAACAAAGGAATCTTCTCATCACGAGCCCACTGCTCGTCCATAAAATTTCCCTCAGACCCAGAATCAATGAGAGCTTGGCATGTAGTAGTCGTTCCTGCCCACCGGAGCACGACGGGCAGAGTGGTGACTGATTTGGTGGGAGAAGAACTTGAAACAGCGCTCGACAGTATCCCCCGGTCTACTGGCGAGCGTTCCCTTTTAGCGGGGCAAACGGCCACCAGATGTCCCGAATGCCCACAGTATATACAAAGGTGACGGAGGATTCGACACTGACGTTCAGCAGGCGAAATGCAAATTCCAGCAGTCTGCATGGGCTCAGGGAACTGAGCGGCTTCAAACGAAACAGTCGCTGGTCCAGGTTGGGGTGGAGATGGAGCTTGTTCAGTACCGCGGGCACGGCATCGGAGGTCAGCACGCTTCTCCAAACGGATAGCCAATTCCACCAGCTGATCGCGGGTAGTGGGGACCTCTCGCGCATAGATCTCGTCCTTAATCTCAGGACACAATCCCTCCAGAAATCGCGCCGTCAAGGTGGGCTCATTCCACTCACATGAAGCTGACAGAGTACGAAATTCTATGGAGTCAGAAACTGAGCGTCCTCCCTGGCGTAAGACAGCGAGCTGACGGGATGCTTCGTGTCCCCTTACGGAGCGGTCGGAGACCTTTACCATCTACTCCCGGAACGCAGTGAAGGACTGACAGCATACCGCCTTCGCCTCCCAGACTGCCGTGGCCCAGTCTCGCGCTCTCCCTGTCAGCAGAGAAAATAACAAATGCAACCTTCGCACGGTCGGTCGCATACGTAGTGGGTTGGAGAGAAAAAACAACTTCACATTGAGTTAGGAAGGCTTTACACTCTGCGGGCTCACCGGCATATCTTGGTGGATTGTTCACTCTTGGTTCAGAGGCTTGGCTGGGAGGCGGAGAATCAGAGAGCTCATGACGGAGAAATTGACGTCGGTGAGATAAGTCTGTCACATGACCAATGAGGTTCTCAACCGCATGTCTTATCGCAGAGAGTTCCTGCTCATGACGACCGAGCATCGCCCCCTGCATCCTAACAGCAAAGTGAATCTGTGTTTCCTTCGCCGGGTCCATCTTCTCTTTTTGGTCCGGGAATTCTGTCAGGTGAGCCTAGCCTTGGGGCTGGAACGAATAAAGTTTAGCGAGACAATGAGGAGCACGTCACACTCACATACATCAATTCCCGGACACAGACAAGAATGAAGAACAGGGAGAAGTAGGCAGCGCAATCAGCATGAAGACACAGAACAGGTGCGTGCGCGAGAGCGCGAACGCCAGAGGTAACGGGGAACAGCTGAAATCAATGAAAGAAGAACGATAGAGGGGAAAAAACACCCAAAAAACATGAGTGATCAAACCTGGCTCATGACATTTGCAGGTTCTGTGATTTGGCTCTATTTATTAATTTTATTTTTTTTTTGTCGTATACCACACATATTGAAATTAAATGAAAGCATGCTTTTGGAGCATTGGACTGGTGCTCCAAATAGTTCAGGGAGGTCAAAAAACACATGAAAGAAGTGTTAGAGTAATACAACATCAGCAATCACAGACATTCGCATCAAGACTGGATTAAATTTTTTTAGAGTACTGTTAAATTTGCGCAAATAACAGCATATAATTTGCTCTGGAAGTTTTATAGAGGTTGTCTGAGAAACACACACATGGCAGATTAGGATGATATTCTGCAATCATTTGGAATTGACCTATGACATTCTATGACATGAAATTGATCAAAATTTATCTCATACATCTCATGGATGTGGCTGTTGTAGTTTGTGATCATATGGGCACCAGCTGCTGCAGTAAATGTGGTCTGAATTTGACATAGACCTTTTATGTTTAATCGTTTTAAATGCCCATTGCCCGCCGGGCCCCTGAAGCCACCAGTGTGGCGGTGCCACTGGGCTTGGACCGTCATCGCTGCTTGCAGCTATATTTTTAAAAACATTTTTTTAGACAAATGAAAAGGATTTCTATAATTCATTCACTCAGCCTATGAAAGCAAAAAAAAAAAATGCTGTAGGGCTGGGCAATTTGACAATGTTATTATATATTGACGATATTTTGCAAGTGCCTGATGTCAATTTCAACAGTCAGTTAACAGAGAGTTATCGACAATATCAGAAAAAATATCAATAACTTATGAAGTTGCCAAATATATTTTACATAGCCACCATACATGTCTTTATTTATTTTTTAAGCATTTTTAATACTATGTTTTTAGTTTAAGGAAAACATTAAAGGTATTACAGATAAGATGCTGGTTTGTGCCTTTTTCCATTACACTCGCACACACATGCTTGAGCATGAATAAAATATTTGCTATGGTAGATAGCCTACAGCAGGGGTTGACAATTAAGTTTGGCATTGGGCCAAAAAAAATTTTGCCACTAGATGGCGGGCCAGAACATAGTTAAATGATGGATGAAATTAATTGATGAAAAATGCAACTAGATTTGAACTGTTAGTGTCTTTTGTAACTGGTAGTGAGCTGTTACTCTGTGTTAAATCCTGTAGTAGTAGTACAGTCAATGTAGTATTACAGTCAATAACAAAAAGCCACATCTGTGTGGCGGTGTCTGGGTTTTACACTGGATAAATTAATAAAGTGGAGTAGTGACCTGGCAAGTATCTTTATTCACCAACTTGCAACATAGACCGCTTTGCTAAAATACATATATGTGGGAGATGTGGAATGGATAAAAAAATAAGAGGACTTGAATAAGCCCATTAATGGCATGTTTGAGTCATGCTCTTAACAAACTATGTTTTATTTCCTGTGTCCATATTGTGAATAATAAATATGTATCATTTTAATTTGCTTGTTACTCAATGGAGCTTAATTTATTGTAATAATTATGCTTAATTTATTGTAATAATTATTTGACATAGCCTACTTTTACACTCAGAATTATTCCTTGGCATCCTCACATACTAAACTGCATTTATTTTAAATTATTTGCATGCTGGAGGTACGCTATTAAGTCGTGTGCAGAGTGATGTTAACATTTAAGGTAGCTGGTGAGAGAAAATAGTATTATCAAAGAGTCTAAAGAGGAAAGTTGACAGCGAAAATAGGGCAACTATGTGTTCTTACCTAGTTTTGTGAATGCAAAGCCGGTGTGTCTTATCTGCAACAAAGTTTTCGCTGTTTGAAAAAATATAACATCCTATCTACAGCGGACGCGAGAGGTGTGACGCGTCAAAAGATAATAGAACCCATTATAATCAGTGATACTGTCTACATGGATGCGCACGACACGACACAACACAACACGACTCAACACAACACAACACATTCCCGACAGTAAATGGATTCCCCGTTCTGTTTCTGATGTAGTCCAAGTGCTTTGCAACAGTCGGTTTGTCGAGGTCAGAGTAGACAGCTTTTAGCTGTTGTGGCGCGGCGTGAAAAAAGTCGCGTCTGGTGTAGACAAGGTGATAATATTAGACGGCACCACAAGACGAAGATCTATTTCAGAACTAGCCATTATCAAAATAATCTGGCCGCGGGCGTGAACAAGTGAGCAGAATTTGCCTGTTGTTCAACTGCTTTAACGGCTATTGCAACATTTGTATGTGTATGCGACTATGCTGTGCATTCCTTGTTAAACATCATTTACCCTTATTTTTAATTTTTTTTTTCGATATTTTTTCTTGATTACACGTCTTGATTTGATTTTTTCATTTTTCCTAAGTTAACATTGCTTTTTTTATGCTATTCATTTTGTTCTGCAGATGAAAAAAATTAAACTGCATTCTATAAATTCAGAATAGGCAGTGATTTCTCCCATTTTAAAAACAACATTATCAAGTCGGCTATTTTTTAATTTTGATCTGCAGTCTGATAAAAGTTAAATGGAAAAAAATTAAATAGAAGCAACCTATGTAACTGCACCCATTTCCAAATATTTATTGATTTAAATAGTCTACATAATAAATTTAAAAAAATCACAAACATGACAATTGCAATTAAAATAATTTTAAATATACAATTTAATTACGTAGTTTTGTTGCAAATGGATGAATAAATTATAGCGCTATTTGAACCTCTATCTTAGCTTGTTCATCAGCATAGACGAAGTCAGGAGTTTCCAGTTCTTTTATAGCATTTAGTGCTACAAACTAATAACGGTCAGATAAGTATCATAGATGCAAACTCCTCACCTTTGGGCCTGTCCCAAATGGTGCACTTCATGTGGACTTTCGGTCTCGTGGACTTAAATTGCGCGTGCTCGCCAAGTCTACGAGTCCGTAGGCTGTCCCATTCAGCATTTTAACGCTCTGAAGTGTGCTCAGCAGTGCCCCTTTGTACCCTTGAAGCGGTCTTCCGCGAAGCCCGCATAGATGCAGGCTCTGCACAGTTTAACTACCCAGGAATCCTTGCGAAATGCCAATCAGACAACGGATGGGAGGAGATTTCGCTCAAGAGCAATTGATGACATGGCTGAGAAGAAAATATTTAAGTGTAGGTATCATTACGGTTTTTATGACCTAGGTGTACATTTTACCAGTTGTTACCTACAGTTTATACAAACATGGTCATCGACCAGTGGTTGATATCTCAAACATAATAATAGCGCGTTGAATAATACGATCACATTATGATACATTAAATAAATAGAACCGAATGTGTCAGGGCTTTACTGAGTCATATGTAAACCTAGTATTTATATTTAAACCTGTAATTTAATCTGAAACTCATGCACATGTTTATTATGTGTTAAAATTGTAATCTTAGTTCAAATGGAACATTATGTATTATTACAACTGTATACATTATTTAAATAAGCATGTATATATTGTCTAATGCCCAGGTGGCATAAGCAAAAGCAGGCTGTGTAGTTGACATGGAGATAATATTTTGCAAAAGAAAAGAAACCTGTTCTTGATGCTAAAATATTATCCCCGAACCTGCAGCTCCTGTCAAAAAACAGCCAGACCGTTATTTCCGGCGTGACGATTGAGTCTGTCCCAAAAATACCTCTCAATGCGCCCTCGTGGACTCGCACCAAGGGCCCTATAGGTCTGCACTACATGACGTCACCAAAGTGTGGACTTTGAGGAACTCCACAAGTCCGGAGTGTGCCATTTGGGACAGGGCCTTTCAGTGACAACTCACCTTTTTGAGATCAAAATAGGTCACTTATGGGATTTGCAAAGATCCAATGTGAAATTGTTTTTATGGGGGTGGGGGTGGGTGTTACAAGGGTACTTGGTTGTTTCAATAAGTACAGTACATTGTTTCCTTTACTCTTACTTTAAAAACTAATGTCTTTAAAGGGGAATATGTTATGTATTTAAGGTCTGAGATGTGGGAACGGTGAAGAGAGATGGCAAACAGTTTGCAGTTTAGCTATTGCCATCTAATCAGCCAATATTGTTTTAAATATCCTGCTTTACAGTTTTGGATATATACGGTATTAAAAATCCCTTAAAGTAACTACAAATGAGCATGTAAAGCAAATATTTAAAAAAAAAAAAAAAACAACAACGAAGCATGCCCCACCCCACGCAATGTTCTCACCTTTTCCCCCCTTACCTGTTTGCATCCCTTAAGTATGATTTGAACCATGCCAATGCAATTCCACTAATGCCAACATAATTTTCGAGCCCATTCAAAAGAATGTTGTGGTTGATAGTGTCAAATGCAGCACTAAGATCCAGTAAAATGGGGTAAAAAGCTCATTATGAAATACATGTTTTTCCTCTAGTTCACGTTGGCCATATTCATTGGCACCCAATTATTGCAACGTCTTTTTCCCAAGATAACAGCTCTGAGTCTTCTTCTATAATGCCTGATGAGTTTGGAGAACACCTGACAAGATATCAGAGACCATTCCTTCATACAGAATCTCTCCAGATCCGTCAGATTCCCATCTCCATGTTGGTGGTGCTTCTCTTCAGTTCACTCATTTTCTATAGGATTCATGTCAGGGCACTGGGACGGCCATGGCAGAAGCTTAATTTTGTGCTCAGTGACACATGTTTGTGTTGATTTTGATGTTTGTTTTGGATCATTGTCCTGATGTACGATCCAACCACGGCCCATTATAAGATTTCCAGCAGAAGCAGTCAGGTTTTGATTTTTATCTGGTAGTATTTGATAGAATCCATGATGCCATGTATCTGAACAAGATATCCAGGACCTCCAGCAAAACAAATAGGCCCACAGCATTAAAGATCCAGCAGCATATTTAATAGTGGGCATGGAGTACTTTTTTTTATCAAAGTTTGCACCAAACCCATCTGGTTTACTGCCATAAAGCTCTTTTTTAGTTTCATCTGACCATAGACCCAGGTCCCTTTTGAAGTTCCAGTCATGTCTGACAATTGAATATGCTGGAGTTTGTTTTTGGATGCACGAGGAGGATTTTTCTTGAAACCTTCCCAAACAACTTGTAACGATCGGCCCAATAGGTCGATTTTACATTAATTAAAACTGGGGTCAGATTATACTGTGTGAGCTTTTGGAGTGTTTAAAAAGATGAGAAAGACAACAGAAATTAATAAATAAGGTGTATTTACAATATTCACAAGGAACTTAAAACAGCACAATAAAACTAGAATAACTTAGGCTGTTTAAAAGTGTGGAGTCCATTTACACCATACCCTAAAACAGTCCTTAAGAGTCCTAGTAGAGTGCTGATAAAGTCCCAATGTGAAAGTGTCCACCGATGTATATTAGTGATGTGACGTTTGACACCGAGGCTTCGAAGCTTGTATCAAAAAAATGAAACATCTCACATTGAAGCACTGTATCGGAGCTTGATTCGTTTTGCCATAACCACGTGATCGGTGACGTCCGAAGCTTCGTTTTCGCACACAACCACGTGACTGCTTCGTATTCTGATTCACATAACGTGAACCCTTGCGCAGATGTGAAGTGTCATTTGCTTTTTAGCAAAAAATATGCCATAATACGAATAAATATTTACATTGTTCAGTTTGTATTTATTCCCAGTTCATACTTCATTCTATGACAATCATTTATTTATAATATATGCCAAAGCTTGCCTATTTGTCCCCCCAAATTTTATTCAGACTCATTTATTCAAATTGTGTAAGTGAAATGACACGTGAAAGACTTTTTTTAATGTATAATAATAATTTACATTGTTTTATAAGCTTTTCATAGCACAAACTGATTTATTACATGAAACTCCAAAAAAAAAAGCTGCGTCGTCTGGGACGCAAAGGCAGTTTTTTCCACCTTTTGACCACAAGATGTCGTTAGTGTGCACTGTGTTGAAAAGCTCCGAGTAATGAACCTTTTTACGATACACTTGAGAGGAAAGCCTCGGTGCTTCACAAAGCTTCATTTCGCCATCACTAGTGTATATACAAAGTCCACGGAATTGTTAATCCAAGTGAAGATGAGGAGAAGTGCTGGAAAGGCAAGTCCATAAAAGTAACTCCACAGTCCAGCTAGTGTGTTTGCAATGAGGGGGTGATTGTTTGCCATGCTGCCATGCTCCTTTATGCTGGCTTACTTCCTTATTCCTGTCATGTGATCAGTCACATAACAGGCAGACCCAGACTCATTTAAAAACATACACACATTAAAATAGGTAAGAGGAATAAAATGGACTATAAAAAACATGTAAACCAATTAAAACGCTATTATACATAAAATCACTGTAATAAATAGAGCGGTAAAACATGTATTTTATGTGACAGTGTCACAAACTTTTGGTGATTTAGGTGCTGTTTGGTAATTTTTTACCAACCAAGGGTTTCTGACCCCAAGACTCAATTAATTTCTGCAATTCTCCAGCTGTGATCCTTGGAGAGTCTTTGGCCACTCAAACTCTAAACCTTATTGTGCTTTAGGACACTATAGATTCATGTCCTCTTCCAGGCAGATTTGTAACGTCTTTAGTTGATTGGAACTTCTTAATTATCGTGATGGTGGAAATGGGGATTTTCAATGTGTTAGCTTTTTTTCTTACAGCCATTTTCTATTTTGTGAAGCTCAACAATCTTTTGTTGCACATCAGAACTATATTCTTTGGTTTTTTCTCATTGTGATGAATGATTAAGGGAATTTGGCCTATCTGTTTACACATATTTGTACTCCTGTGGAACAGGAAGTCATGGCTGGACAATTTCATGCTTCTAGTCACCCTGGTGTGTTAAAAAATGGGAATGGGAATATACTTCAGAGATATTTTACTTTTAAGAATTTCTAGGGGTGCCAATAATTGTGGCCAACATGTATTGGAGAAAAACATTTATTTCATAATGTTAGTTTCCCCCACTTTCAATTGTTTTACTTCGATGAAAGGTTAGAATTTTGTGATTTTTTTTTTTTTTAATGAAAGATCAAAAGGATAAACAATGCAGCTTTATTTTCACAGCTGCCTTTGCTCATATTTACTAAGGGTGCCAATATTTGTGGAGGGCACTGTGTGTGTGTGTGTGTGTGTGTGTGTGTGTATATATATATATATATTATATATATATATATTAAAAAATGAGTAGAAACATAATTATGTCATTAAAATTTATTATAACGTTATTATAAAAACTTCTTTGTGTAATTTATATGTAAGTAGCTTATAAATCAATTAATTTTAACCTTTAATATTATAATGATGTTCCTGTCATGGAAGGCACAGAGACAAGAGGGTAAGATCCATGTGCAGCTTTTAATAGGGTAATCCAAAAACGGACCAAACAGAAAAAAACAAACAAACAGAAGCCAGTGACGTAAAACGAAACCACAATAACAAAAGCAGAAACAAACCAAGTATAAATAGACAGACACTGATGAGCAAACACAAAACAGCTGGGTGCAATGAACGGGATAATGAGTTTGGGAAGTGTGTTATGGGAAATGCAGTCCAAGGGGTGAAAACAAGAGTCTGGGTAGGAGTGCCCTCTAGTGGCCGATTAGGGCACTCTCACTAGTAATCATGACAGTACCCCCCCTCAAAGAAGCGGCTACCAGACGCTCCACCAGACAAAACAAAAAACAAAACTCTCAGGAGGGAGGTGGACTGGAGGAGGACCAGGGGGAGGGATGGTGGGCCAGGTCCAGAGTCCCCAACTGAAGGACAGGGGGGAGCCAGGGGAACAGACCATGGAGGCTCTAGGGGGTCGGAGTCCTGGCTGAGTGCCAGGGCGGTGCTGGAGGAACTGACCAAGCGGGTGCCAGCAGGTCTGGGGTCCTGGCTGACTGCCAGGGCGGCGCTGGAGGAACTGACCAGGCGGGTTCCAGCAGGTCTGGAGTCCTGGCTGAGTGCCAGGGCGGTGCTGGAGGAACTGACCAGGCGGGTTCCAGCAGGTCTGGAGTCCTGGCTGAGTGCCGGACTCACGGACTGGAGCAGGCTCTGGAGCGGCCTCACGGGCTGGAGCGGCCTCACTGGCTGGAGAGGACTCACTGGCTGGAGCGGACTCACTGGCTGGAGCGGACACACGGGCTGGAGCAGGCTCTGGAGCAGACTCACGGACTGGAGCGGGCTCACGGGCTGGAGCGGGCTTTGGAGCGGACACACAGGCTGGAGCGGGCTTTGGAGCGGACACACGGGCTGGAGCGGGCTTTGGAGCGGACACACGGGCTGGAGCGGGCTCTGGAGCGGGCTCTGGAGCGGGCTCTGGAGCGGACTCACAAGGTCTCCGAATCTGCCTATTCTTATGCAGATACAGGTAATGGGCAAAATTCCAAAAATTTAACCTCCCCACCAGCTCCATCTCCCACTGCGGCAGAGGGTCATCCAAACAGTTATTAAATGTGTCCTTGAGGACTGCATCAGGGAGGCTAAACCTCTCCGCCCATGACCAGAACTTCTGGGTGAATGCCCGCACCTCCATACCTCTCTGGAGAAGTTTAGTCAGATCCTGGGGACCTCTCTGACTTCCCCGGGTGCTAGCCGCTGGCCGGAGTCTCCTGCTGCTGGATCTCTGCATGATCATGGTTTCTGTCACAGAAGGCACAGAGACAAGAGGGTAAGATCCATGTGCAGCTTTTAATAGGGTAATCCAAAAACGTATCCAGAAACAGGCAAGGGTCAAACTCCACAGAACAGTCCAAACAAAACAAGAAAAAACAAACAGAAGCCAGTGACATAAAACGAAACCACGATCACAAAAGCAGAAACAAACCAAGTATAAATAGACAGACACTGATGAGCAAACACAAAACAGCTGGGTGCAATGAATGGGATAATGAGTCCAGGAAGTGTGTTATGGGAAATGCAGTCCAAGGGGTGAAAACAAGAGTCCGGGTAGGAGTGCCCTCTAGTGGCCGATTAGGGCACTCTCACTAGTAATCATGACAGTACCACTGTTCGACCTGACACCTAGATGAACACTTTAGAGTTGGTTTTGTGACTGTAAATCATTCTCTTTAAACGCTATTGAAGGTAGAAACGTGAATACTGAATGTCGTAACTTTAGAGACGGTCCCTAAATTTGCAAATATCAAACGTTCAACGTGAAAAACGAACTGTTCCAGTATCTGCTTTCTTGGAGCCTATATAGTATAACCTACATCACAAATTCTGCCGAATTTGAACCACTGAATTTGTGGAAGCAAATTTGTAAAGCGAAATAAAAAGGACTGAAAATTGCTAGTCGAATTTTATAGGTTGTATTTTTAAACAGAATGAATATTTTGGAAGTGAAATCTGAAAGGTGAATATAAATTATCGAATTTTTAATAATGAAAATGTGTGTGAAATGTTTTGATTTGAAATATTCACAGCTTAAATATACGACCATGTTGAATTTCAGCCCATAAAAATGCAAGCACAGCTAATGTAATGCATTTTTTTTTTTTCAATTAGTGCAATTCAACAAGCTTTTTATTTCAAAAACATTTGGCATTAATTTACTTCCATATCAATGCCCAGCCCTAGTGTCAATAAATATTTTTTATTATTATTTTATTTTACTTTTTTACTTGAAGCAAATGTTATTTTTTCCAATTATTTTCTTGTGGGAGAAATCACAAAAATTTTCTCCTGGGGGAGGATGCCCCCAGACCCCCCTACTATTATTTACTTTGTAAACATGTCACCTTTTTCACCATTTTGGAGTTTGCAGGTATGCATTTATTCATTTTAAATTTAAAAAATTAAATTTTTTCATTGGATACCACCCATATTGAAATTAAATTAAAGCATGCTTTTGGTGCCCAAACGGTAGCTCAGTAGGTCAAAAAAACACATGCAAAGAAGTGTTAGGACGGAGGTCGGCAACCTGCGGCTCTAGTGGCTCCCTGGAGCTTTTTCAAAAATGTATGAAAATGGAAAAATATTTTTTGTTTTCATATGGTTTCAGTAGGAGGACAAACATGACACAAACATTCTTAACGTTTTCCAATGCTGTAAAAATGTGTATAATAAATATTAAATTTCAACATTTCTGTCAACAAAGATTTGCGTCATAGCTTGCGACACAGGTTTCAGTGCGGCACGAGGGTATGCATCGACGTCACTTTCCCGCCAAAAGCGCGCTCCCTCAGCTGGACTGAGTGGCAAAAGAACCTACTGCATGATTGGATTTAATAGAGGAAACTGCGAAAATGTGAGTAAAACAAACAAATTACACTAAAGGTTGGACTCTTAGTCATTTTGATAGTAGGCTAATATATCTAATACACACTTACAGCCTGTGTTGCCTTCATATAAGGCTTATATAAGGCTTTTAATTTTTTTGCTGCTCCAGACACATTTGTTTTTTTGGTCCAATATGGCTCTTTGAACATTTTGGGTCGCCGACCCCTGTGTTAGGATAATAGAACATCAGCATTCGGACGGCATTCTGCACTCATTTGAAATTGACATATGACATCCGATTACATAAAATTAATCTAAATTTGTATGATCTCATAGATGTGACTGTTGTGATTCATGGTCATAGCGGCACCAACTGCTGCAGTAAATGTGGTAAATTCAAATGATAGTCCTTTGCTTGACAGCACTCCCATGAACAGGGTCCGAAAACTTCATATATCAAACACACTTGCACGTACAGTATTAGTGTGTAACTCGGTACACATATAGACCACATTGGGCTGAACAACTTTCGTGCTCCAAGTTATACACCAGCCCAACAGGAAGTCAGCTATTATATACACAAGCTCTGGAATTTGATATACTCCTCCTAGGCAATTAATCCAATCACCACCAAACTCAGTCAATTTAAAGCCAAGACATTAAAGATGCTAAATTGCGAGCAGATTTTTGATATCTCAAGCAGTTTGGTTGTAGCGAGGCAACAAGTTTATGGTGATAAAAGTGAAAAAGGAAGTGTGTTATAACTTCTGCATACATTTGATTGATTTTGATAAAACTTCAACTGTTTGTTCGTTGTAGGAGGCCGATTACATGGATGTGACTATTGTGAGTCAAAGTCATAGCGCCACCAACTGGCAGCAGGAAGTGTGTCCCTTTCAAAAATGCTTTGAAATCACCCTCTTATTTTTATTTTTACCCGATTTGTTTCAAACTTCATCAGTATATCATCATTTTGGTTTGAATGTGGATTTTTTGAAAAATCAGGCTCTGGATTTTAATCTACTGCTCCAAACTTTAGAGAGTTTCTTTGACTCAGACCAAACATTTTTAATATAGTGCTAAGATATCGAACATGTTAAATTGCGAACAAATATTAGATATCTCGAACGGTGTTGCCATGGCGAGAGATTTAAGTAATGTCAAAAAAAGGAAAACGGAAAGAATCTCATGTCTTGACATAATCCTTTTACATTCACCCAGTTGAAATGCATGTTGCCTGTCGTGCCTGTCTCCCTAAATCCTCTGGGGTGGCAGTGGCGCTGGGGCTTGGGCCTGTCATCGCTCTTGCAGCTATATTAGAATAATGTGGTCGAAGACACCTTTTTAAAGCGAAGCAGAAGTTTATGGTTGTAAACCATTAAATGGACAGACAGATGTAACCTGTGACGATTAACCTACTATTAAAGCATGAATTTGATGTAAACAGCCGATCTACATAATATTCACACATGCAGTTTATAGGTGGCATAATGTATTAGCCCTACAGTTACAGCATGAAATATTTATCCCTATAACATTTTATATAGAGAACAATAGAATTGCGATTGCCATTGGCTAGTAATTTTTTTTGTTGTTTCTTTCTGGAGTACTATATATACACAGCCAATTAACACTTTTTAATCAGAGAATAGCATCAAGTCAGTTAAAGGTGCTGTATGCAATTTCTCGAATTTGTTGTTGAACACAACCCAAACAAACCCACCCTTCTCTTTTATTGCTCCGTCTCCAAAACTCTTACACCAATCCTCTCTGAGTCAGTCATGAACCCCAGCCTGTCTGCTGCAGGCATGCGAGGTGAATGCATTACCAATGACGCTAAACACCGCATTCTCTAGCAGTTGTCAGTGTGCTGTATTTTAACTGCCAAACTCTCACTGTTACACACGCAATGCGAGTGGATGTCTGTTTATCACAGCTGATGCACAACAAAATGCTTCATGAAAAATAAAGCGCAGATGATGTACGAATGACAAGGAAGCACAAAAAAATGAACGTACAGTACATAAGAGTAAATACAAACAAGTGCCAACAATCGCCAACAGCACAACAGTTCCAGACAATCATGACACTCAAACAGTTTTACTCGCATGAAAAGCGGGTTCAAAGCAGCCTCTGCGTGTTTTTAGGCCTTCCTGCTTAGCTCTCTCCAGTGCTGGAAAGCTTTTCTAATATTAACGTGGGTGCTAAAGCACTTGCCCAGTCATAAACCTTCATTCTAATAATATTCTTTTGAGTTCTTGTATTGTTTCTCATTATTTCTCTTTCTGAGTTTTTTTTTTTTTTTCTTCAAATCTCCCTCTTGCTCGTTCTGTCTCCTCGACTGTCATACACCCCCTAATGCTGATTGGTTAGACGTTTGTTGTTGGTATCGGCCCGACTAACTTTCCAAACAGTGTCGTTGAAAAAATGGATACCCCACCTTTAAACTCCCGGGATATTGATCTGGTCAGTTAAGTAGCAGAGGGGGTTGTTAATCAGTTTCAGCTGCTTTGGTGTTAATGAATTTAACAACAGGTGCACTAGATGGGCAACAATGTGATGACCCCCAAAACAGGAATGGTTTTACAGGTGGAGGCCACTGACATTTTTTTCCTACTCATCTTTTCTGACTGTTTTTCACTAGTTTTGCATTTGGCTAGGGTCAGTGTCACTACTGGTAGCATGAGGCGATACCAGGACCCTACGGAGGTTGCACAGGCAGTCCAACTCCTCCAGGATGGCACATCAATATGTTCCATTGCCAGACACAGGACTGCTGTGTCTCCCAGCACAGTCTCAAGAACATGGAGGAGATTCCAGGAGACAGGCAGTTACTCTAGGAGAGCTGGACAGGGCCGTAGAAGGTCCTTAACCCATCAGCAGCACCGGTATCTGCTCCTTTGTGCAAGGAGGAACAGGATGAGCACTGCCAGAGTCCTACAAAATGACCTCCAGCAGGCCACTGGTGTGAATGTCTCTGACCAAACAATCAGAAACAGACTTCATGAGGGTGACCTGACCTCTACAGGCTAGACAATGGCTCCCTGACTGCTATTAGGTATCAGGATGAAATCCTTGGACCCATTGTCAGACCCTACACTGGTGCAGTGGGTCCTGGGTTCCTCCTGGTGCACAACAATGCCCGGCCTCTTGTGGCGAGAGTTTGCAAGTTCCTGGAGGATGAAGGAATTTGATACCATTGAATGGCCCCCACACTCGCCTGATCTACATCCAATAGAACACCTCTGGGACATTATGTTTTGGTCAATCCAACGCAGCCAGATTGCACCTCAGACTGTCCATTAGCTCAGTGTTACCCTGGTCCTGATCTGGGAGGAAATACCCCAGGACATCATCCGTCATCTCATTAGGAGCATGCCCTGACATTGTCAGGCATGCATACAAGCACATGGGAGCCATACAAACTACTGAGTATCATTTTGAGTCGCTGCATCCTTTCGTTCATGCATCCTTTGATCCTTTCATTCCTATTCCTTTCATTCCTTACCCAGTCCATATTAGTATAGATATCCAGCATGATATTTTTCCCCATTGAGACTGAGATCTGATGTGTTTTTAAAGTGTTCTTTCATTTATTTATTTTGAGCAGTGTATTTAATATATATTGTGACGCGTGTCCCGAGCTCTCATCAGCGTTGCCCTGGAAACTGAGCAGGCACACCCTGCACCTGCTCATCACGGGCTGAGTGGCCACACCTGAGTCCCATCAAGCGCTGCTCATTTAAACCCTGCAAGCGAACACAGAGGTGAGAGATGTCTCCACAAGACTCGGCTAACCCTTTCTTTCATTGTGCCTACAGAGAGCAGCGTGTGACCGCCAGCCCCAACGCCCACAGGAGAGCACGGACCCACACTGCACCAGCGCACCCAAAACAAGGAAGCCGAGCACCGAGCACCAAGCCACCTCACGGCAAGGCCGTTTCACCACCCTTTACCTGAATAAAAACCACCCTTCGGGGAACTTACCCTCCATCCTCGACTCGTGTCCTACTTCACCCCGTCACACTGGTGGAGAATGCGGGCATTACAGTGAAGAGGACATCGACGACCCCTCCTCACACGGCGTTCTGTTATTGAACTCGTGTGCTTTGTTTTTTTTCCACGCTCTTTGCTCACGTATTTTCTCTGCTTCCCCAGGTGGCGCTCCCCCTCCAACGATGGAAGAGCTGTTGAAGCACCTCACCGAGGTGAGCATCCACCAGCAGCAAATTATGGAACACATGGCCTCCCGGCAGGGTGAAACCGACCGTGAGCTGGCCGCGCTCCGTCTCGCCACAGCCCCGCGAACTCCGCCACCTGACCCCCGTGTCCAGGCAACACAGCTATTACCCAGGATGACGGCACACGATGACGTAACGATGTATCTCCAGATGTTCGAGACCGTCGCCATGCGGGAGGCGTGGCCCGAGGAGGAATGGGCACGCATCGTGGCCCCACTGCTCACGGGAGAGGCTCAGCGAGCGTACTTCGCGCTTCCCCCGGAACAAAGTACCTCCTACGAGGTCTTACGGAAGGAGATCCTGGGCCGAATGGGGCTGTCTCCGATCAGCGCTGCCCAGCTATTCAGTCCATTCTAGACTCTGGCAGTGCGGTCAGCCTGGTCAAAACATCGATCCTACCCCCGCGGGCCGAAGCCAAGACTAAACTCCCCATTACCTGTGTGCACGGCGACACCAGAGAAGTGCCGGCGCGGTGGGTTACCATCGCTGCGTCAATCGGCACCTGGCCAGTAGACGTCGGGCTCGTCAGGGATCTACCAGTGCCGGTCCTTCTCGGAAGAGACTGGCCAGGGTTCGACCGCCTACTCGCTGCCGTCACTCAGCCTGCCAGCCTGGCCGGGAACCGCCCAACCCGGAAGCCCGGCAGGAAAGCCCGACGACGTCCCGTGCTGCTGGCCTCCGACAGCCCCAGAGGCGGTGAGTCACCCCGTCCCCCTCATAACCTCTATTTTGATTTGTTTCAGCAGGTGACTGGAGCCGGGGGTTTCTCCAAGGAGCAGCACGAGGACGATCGCCTTAAGCACTGTTGGCGGCAAGTGAGGGTTGCGGAAGGAAAGGAGCTTCAGCCAGCACCACACCCAACGCCACATTTTATCGTGGACAATGGCCTGCTTTACTGTGTCGCCCAGTGGAGGGGGGAGGAGAAAACCCTGCTGGTGGTCCCACGCAGCAAAACGGAGGCAGTGATCGAGATTGCCCATGCCCATCCGATGGCAGGCCATCTGGGGGCCCAAAACACGATCCAGCGTCTCCGCAACCGGTTCCACTGGCCGGGCCTAGAGGCCGAAGTCCGACGATTCTGCCAGGCCTGCCCAACGTGCCAACGGATGTCACCCCGGACGCCTCCCCCCAGCCCGCTGGTACCGCTGCCCATCATAGAGGTACCCTTCGAACGGATTGGGATGGACTTGGTGGGGCCGCTGCCGAAGTCCGCCCGGGGGCATGAACACATCCTCGTCATCGTGGATTATGCCACCCGTTACCCTGAGGCCGTTCCCCTCCGTAAAGCCACCACGAAGGCGATATCCCAGGAGCTGTTCCTCCTCTTCAGCCGGGTTGGCATCCCCTCCCAGATCCTGACTGACCAGGGCACCCCGTTCATGTCCCGGATGATGGCGGATGTCTGTAAACTCCTGAAAGTCCAACAGCTCCGCACCACGGTGCACAACCCCCAGACCGACGGGCTCGTCGAACGCTTTAACCAGACCCTCAAACAGATGTTGCACCGGGTGGCGGCCGAAGATAAGCGGGACTGGGACCAAATGCTCCCCTACGTACTCTTCGGGGTTCGTGAGATCCCTCAGGCCTCCACCGGCTTTACTCCGTTCGAGCTGCTCTTCGGCCGACAACCCCGCGGTCTGCTGGACGTTGCCCGAGAGGCCTGGGAACAACAACCGGCGGTACACCGACCACCATCGAACATGTGCGCGAGATGAGGGAGCGAATCGACCGAGTTATGCCCATCGTCCGGGAACACCTCGTCAAGGCGCAACAGGCGCAGCAACGACATTACAACCGGGCGGCCCAACCACGGGAGTTCCAGTGAGGAGACCATGTCCTGGTGCTGGTTCCCACGGCCGCCTGCAAGTTCTTGGCCACCTGGCAAGGTCCCTACACTGTCACAGAAAAGGTCGGTCCCGTCACGTACCGTGTGCGGCAACCAGGTAGAAGGAAGGAGGATCAGCTCTACCACGTCAACCTTATGAAGCGCTGGGTCGGGACCGGGCCCCAGCTCTCGGCCTACACCAGCTCGACTCCCGTGGTTGTTGATATGGATCCCCAACTCTCCGCCGCCCAGAAGTCGGAGCTGCAACACCTGGTCAGTCAGTTTTCGGATGTGTTCTCCCCCCAGCCTGGGCGGACCCACGTCTTGGAACATGACGTCCGCACACCACCGGGGACCATCGTCCGGCAGTGGCCCTACCGTGTCCCGGAGGCTCGGCGACACGCCATCGAGGACGAGGTACAGGAGATGCTGAGGTTAGGGGTAATTGAACCATCGCGCAGCCCCTGGGTCCAGCCCCATCGTCATGGTTCCGAAGCCCGACGGCACCCTCCGCTTCTGTAACGACTTCCGTCGCCTAAACGAAGTCTCAGAATTTGACTGTTACCCAATGCCCCGCGTGGACGAGTTGTTGGACCGTTTGGGAAGGGCCCGGTTCATCTCCACTCTCGACCTTACCAAGGGCTACTGGCAGGTCCCCTTGACGGAACAGGCCAAACCAAAGACGGCCTTCTCTACCCCAAGTGGCCACTGGCAGTACCGGGTCCTTACCTTCGGCCTACACGGGCCCCGGCCACCTTCCAACGGTTAATGGACGTCCTCCTCCGGCCGCATCAGGCATATGCGGCGGCCTATCTCGACGACGTCATCATTCATTCGGAGACTTGGGAGGCTTATCTACAGCGGCTGCGGAGGGTGCTAACGGAACTACGCGGGGCTGGCCTGACCGCCAACCCCCGGAAGTGTCATCTGGCCCTCGCCGAGGCAAAGTACTTGGGGTATCAGGTGGGTCGCGGCCTCATTAAACCTCAAGAGAAGAAGGTGGCAGCTATCCTCTCCGCACCGCGGCCCACCTCCAAGACACAGGTACGGGCCTTTTTGGGGTTGGCGGGGTATTACCACTGCTTTATCCCTAACTTCTCTTCTTCCTTAGCTTCTCCCCTGACAGACCTGACCAGGAAGTGGCAGCCGGAAAAGGTCCCGTGGACCCCCGAGACGGAAACGGCATTCCACCGGATAAAGGCAGCCCTCACGACGGAACCAGTCCTCCGAGCCCCTGACTTCAACTGCCCCTTCCTGCTGCAGACGGATGCCTCAGACACCGGGTTGGGAGCCGTCCTATCGCAGGGCCACGATGGCGAGGAACACCCGGTGATGTTCATAAGCCGAAGCTGACCCCTGCGGAACAACGATACGCCACGGTAAAGAGGGAAGCGTTGGCCGTCAAGTGGGCAGTCCTGGAGCTCAGGTACTACCTCCTCGGCCGCCACTTCACCCTTGTAACCGATCACGCTCCCCTACAGTGGATGGCCCGAGCCAAGGAGACGAATGCCAGGGTGACGCGGTGGTTTCTCGCGCTTCAGGACTTCAACTTCACCATACAACACCGAGTGGGGACGGCCAACGCAAACGCCGACGGACTCTCCCGGCTGTGGTCAGCTTTCGCAGGTCTGTCAGGTTCCACTCCCCACCCTCCCCCGATCTCCCCGCTTCTCCATAGGAACAGGACGACGCTTGGGGGGGGGGGGGAGTGTGACGCGTGTCCCGAGCTCTCATCAGCGTCGCCCTGGAAACTGAGCAGGCACACCTGCACCTGCTCATCACGGGCTGAGTGGCCACACCTGAGTCCCATCAAGCGCTGCTCATTTAAACCCTGCAAGCGAACACAGAGGTGAGAGATGTCTCCACAAGACTCGGCTAACCCTTTCTTTCATTGTGCCTACAGAGAGCAGCGTGTGACCGCCAGCCCCAACGCCCACAGGAGAGCACGGACCCACACTGCACCAGCGCACCCAAAACAAGGAAGCCGAGCACCGAGCACCAAGCCACCTCACGGCAAGGCCGTTTCACCACCCTTTACCTGAATAAAAACCACCCTTCGGGGAACTTACCCTCCATCCTCGACTCGTGTCCTACTTCACCCCGTCACAATATACACACACATACAGGGCCTTTTTTTTTTTTGCCACACTTGCCAGTGGCCGGTGACTTAAGAAAATTTACCGGCCAAAATATTTTTTTTACCAGCCATGACACAAAAGCAGGCAGTTATGACACCAAAATTTTAGATTGTCCTTTGTTGTTTGGTAAACATTAAAAACACAGACAGTAGCAGGATTAGGATGCTGTCACTTCAAGACTGAATGTGGATCATGTGTTTTGTGTTTGTGTTCACTTAAGACATAACTGACTATGTTTACCAGGATACTTGCCGAGACAGGCGTTTTTTGACATGATTTTGAGTGAATTTGTCCATTGAAGCGCAGGAAGGCATGAAAGAGAGTTCAACTTCGATTGAATATTTACATTGGAATGGCTGAAACTTTCGTGATGATGAGGCACTGACCCATCAACTGTACAGAGTGTAGTTCACATTTGTTCACATTCATGTTGTCAAAACATTGCATTGTTAGAATTCAAAAAATTGTTACTGGCTAACTGGCGACCAACACGGTTTTATTCACATGTCAACGCCAATTTTTAATGCAAAAAAAATCTGCTACCATTAACACCCTCATTTCTCTTGATTTTATTTCAGCCTTTTTTCCATAAACAGATGTTGAGCTAACACTATGCAACCTTTTCTAATGTGTAGTGTTGGCTGCTGTCCTTCCTCAACTGGAAACCTTAGAGGACGCAGTGAGCACACAGACAACCCTCCAGAGAGAATTTCTCTGGCCCACCATTCCTCTCCAGCCTCCCTACCAGACCACCACCCAGATACCCTCTCCCTCCACTGACATGGCCACATTTTCTGAAGACCAGACCATACAACAACCAGAAAACTCATGTCAGAAGGTTACATTTTTTTAATTCAGCTCTAGAATTCATGCAGAACTACTGCATCATAATGTATTCATCATAGTAAATGACAGTGATTAACAAAAGATAAATGATTGATAATTGTTGATTGCCCACTTGAAATTGAAGATTTCAAGATTGGCAGGTGTTTGTACTAGGTGAATTAAGCATGTTTACATGCACACTAATATGCTGATAACTCAGCTTAAAATAAGCTTATTGAATTAACTTTGTTGTCCTGGTTTACATGCAAACCAGTAAAAACTGGCAAAGCAGGTAAACTGTGTTTAAAAGACTAAAAAGTAGTGATGTCAAATTGTAATCATTTGTGTATCTGAATCTAAACATTACATTTGTTATGCGAGTTGTGATGTTAAAGCATTAATAACTCCAGAGTATTTCAAAATGTGAACAGGAAACATGTACAGACTCATTCTCTCTCATAGGACCTGTTTACACCTGGTCACTTCATGTGTTTTTACTGACCGCTTCTACTTTTGCTGAGATGAGAACACATTATTGTGATTTTTATAATTTCCCTACCACAAAACACTCTCTATGGCTGGATGCACTTACTAAATCCTCAGTAAGGACACTTTCCTGTCACATAGCCAGACATGCACACTTCAATAAGCAGATAGAATGCATGATACGGTATTTACATGCCAGGTGAAATCGGTAATGGGCAAAAATGGTGTCGATCATCTTGTTTAATCCATTTATGACTTCACCACAATATAGGAAAAGGGGTTTAAAGTGTTAGTTCACCCAAAAATCATCATTTGTTGTTCCAAAACCATAAGACTTTTGTTCATCTTCGAAACACAAATGAAGATATTTTAATAAAAACTCAGAGATTTCTGTTCCTCCATTAATAGTCAACACAGCTACCACTTTAATGCTTCAAAAAAGTTTATAAAGAGATAAAAATAATCCCAATACAAAATGTACAACTAATGCATATGAACTGAGCGGTTTGTCAAAATTTTCTGAAGAGACACGATTGCTCAGAAAGAGATAAGTTCTTTGTTATCCAGCTGATCTCTCTTGAGTGCAGTGCTTTAAGACACACTGCCTTGAGTGCAATGCTGTAACTCTCTGCGGCAAAGAAAATGAAAATATATCATAACACGAATGTGGCTTCATACTTCATACTTCATACATACAGTTGTTGTTGTCCACTCACCTAACGACTCACCTAATGCTAATAATTGTACCAAAACACATTCAAACTTATTCAAACATGCAGTCTAAATATACAAAAAATGAATCATCTAAAATATAAAAGTGCTTATAAGCAAATGTGTAACAATGTGTACAAATGGCCAGATTTCCTTGTTTCCTTTCTCAGATCATGTTGAGATAACATAGATCATCAGGTTTTGTGGTAACACTTTGCAATAAGGTCTCATTTGTTAACATTAGTTAATGTATTACCTCACATGGGTAACACTTTATATAACTGCACACTATGAAGCATTAGTTAAGCATTAGTAAATAGTCAATTCATCATTTATAAAGCATTAATAGATATTAATAAGCAGTTTATAAATACACCTATAAATGCTTTGTTCTTGATTTATAAGCATATCTATAAAGTGTTTAATAATTGTATTTTCATACTTTTTTAATGATCAATTTATCATTTCTAAATTAAGTATTACATTATTTACAAACCAGTTATTTAGGAGTTGTCAGTGATTCATAAGATCATTTAAGAAATATAAGTAAATGATTAATAAACTATTTAAACATACATTTATACATCTTATTATTTAGACATATAATAATAGTTACTCAGTGTGTTATTAAATGCTTTATTAACACATTTCTAGTGTAATTCATGATTAATTCAGGTAGTTATAAAACATTTAGAAGTTGTCAGTTAACTATTTTTGTGAGCTCATCTAAAGTGAGGAAAATTTATGCCTCGTAAAGCTTTACAAAGGAGATTTAAAGGCTCAGGTATCTTCTGCACTGCTGTTCTCTAATGTTTAAAGTTAGTACTGAGGTAGTTTTGACACGGTGAAATATTTAGGGGCCAAGCACCGAAGGTGCGTAGGCACCTATTGTAATTGTTGGTGTTCCGTAAACTTATTATTAGGGGCCAAGCACCGAAGGAGCGTAGGCACCTATTGTAATCGTCGGCGTTCCGTACTCTTATTAGGGGCCAAGCACTGAAGGTGCGTAGGCATCTATTGTAATCGTTAGATTTCTTTTTATTCTTCTTCTTCTTCTTCCGCTCTTGAAGTCTATGGAAGCCCATAGAACCGCTTGCGGGAAAGTTGTGAAATTTGGCACACAGTTAGAGGACAGTCTGACCTTTGTCCATACCAAATTTGGAGTCTCTAACTCAATCCCTTTAGCGCCACCAGCTGTCCAAAGTTGCACTTATGTTTATGCTAATAACTTTTGAACCGTAAGGGCTAGAAACAAAATTCTTTTTTTCCTCTGATTCCTTGGGTCAAGTCGATTCACCCTATGACGGCATTTTCTGTCATGAAAATTTTTCCGCCATTTTGAATTTTCTGAAAAACTACTTTTTCGAACTCCTCCTAGGCCGTTACTCTGATCTTCACAAAAATTGAACCAGATCATTTTCAGACCATGCCGACAAAAAGTGATGGAATTCAAGTTGATTCTTTAAACTGTTTTCGAAAAAGACGCAAACTAATTGTACGTAGTGCTTGCGAAAATGGACATAAGGCTGTATCTCCGCAACACTTTATCGTATTCAGACCAAACTTGGTACATGTTATCACAAGCATGACCTGAGGCATCATGCAGTGTTTCGGCGCAGCGCCACCTACTGGTGCAGAGATATGAAAAATGGTCATTTTTGCTTATAACTTCTGATGGGTTTGTCCAAAAATCATAAATTTGGTCTTGTTAGATTCGGGGCATCATGACAAGTCAACTGATATCCAATTTTCCCATATCGGCCATTTTGTCCGTCGGCCATTTGAATTTTGTGCTAAAATGCTGTATTTTACGAACGCATTAACGTATTGTTACGAAACTCGGTATGGGTCTTTGGCACCATGCCCTGACAATACTCAAAAAGTTTCGGCACAGCGCCACCTTGTGGTCAAAAGTTATAACAAAATTTACAAAAATGTTAATAACTTTTGACTATATTAAGCGATTGTAATGGAACTGGTCTCAGTAGATTCCTTGGGTCATGCTGAGAACATAGATATCAAATTTGCCATAGTTGGTTGAACTTCCTGTCCGCCATATTGTTTTTCTTCAAAAACCTACTTTTTCAAACTCCTCCTAGACCAGGGGTACTCAAGTTCAGCCACATTTTAACCAAATGAAACGCGAAGGGCCACAAATTCTAACTTGGATCGTAAGACTTTTTTTTAGGCCTACTTAAGACAATATTTGTACTTTTACTGTTTATTTACTAAAAGTGCAGTTTATTATCTAGCTAAGTCTTAATAGTATGGTGTCCTTTTTAAAGTGTCAATGAACATGATAAATGGCATTTAAAAAAATGATTAATAGATGTCTTGCTGTATTCTTAATGTACAAATGCATAAAGAAAAACATAAACTGATGAAAAGAAATCCTTAGTCATTTGAAATGTCTGCATTGTTTTCACAAGAAATTTAAGGTCTGGCTGTTGTTCACTGGCTGATGAGAGTTTGTCCGTAAGACGAAAACATTGCACTTTTTGTATAGTCTTTTTATACTCCATTGCACCTTTTTAACACTTTTTATAGCACCTATTTATACTCAGAGAATAAATGTTTTATTATTTGTATTATTATTACCTACCTTTTAATTTGGTCGGAATCCAAAAATCTTTTTTTTTTTTTTTTTTTAATGTTCAATCACAATCTCATGAATTATCTAACTATAACCAACATTGTAAACATGATAAATAAGATATTCTCCATGAGCTCAATGATGTGATGACAGATCTGTAATGGGAGCGCTCTCTGCTTGCTTTCTGTTTATAACACATTGACATTAAGAATAAAAGGTTTTTCATGCTGCTCGGCAACTTACACACTGCAAAGTTTGAGGAATGTCAACTGCATTTCATCATGGAAAAATAAGGTTACTTTGTTTTTTACTTGCGTGCACAGTCTCAAGCCTTTGATGGCGTTCACGAACACAAGTGCTCGACACATGCGCACTAGAGAGATTCATGCTTCTCTAGTCTTTTTCGCTCAAATAGTTACAATAAAATGTCTTTGTACTTATTTAAAATTAGAGTTGCTGGTATCTTTTAATCCCCTCAAACGAGCGCTCTTCAACACGGTCGGCTATTGTGTTTTTTGTTACTCTTGTTCTGTCTTCTCCATTTCTTTTCAGACTGAAACAACAGCCCGTTTCAGTGCTGACACCTTGTGGACAAACTAAATTAGTGCAAAAACTATTCAATGCGCGCGTGCAAAGTGCCTTCAGTTTATATTGTTCTTTGCGGTTAGAAAAACTGTGCTGCGCACGTACACTATTTCTGCTGATGATTACAGCATCACGCGCACTGTACGCCTACCCTAGTGTACGTGTAAAAAAACGAAGTAATATTCACGCTAATTTTGAATGCAAATTATAATAAAAATACATTTATATGTAGCATGATGCGGGCCACAAATTTAATGCTGACGGGCCGGATGCGGCCCGCGGGCCGCCTGTTGAGTACCCCTGTCCTAGACTGTTGCTCCGATTTTCACCAATATCGAACCGTATTATCTTCAGACCATGCCGACAAAAAGTTATGGATTTCAAGTCGATATGTCAAACTGTTTTCATATACCAGAGCAACGAATTTGAGGCATCATGCAAAACACACTCTTGAAGCTGTATCTCTGCACTGCTTTATCGTATTCAGACCAAACTTGGTACATGTCATCACAAGCATGACCTGAGGCATCATGCCGTGTTCCGGCGCAGTGCCACCTACTGGAGTGGAGATATGAAAAATGGCTATTTTTGCTTATAACTTCTGATGAGTTTGTCCAAAAATCATAAGTTTGGTCTCATTAGATTTGGGGCATCATGCCGAGTCAAATGATATCCTATTTTCCCATATCGGACATTTTGGCCATCGGCCATTTTGAATTTTGTGCTAAAATGCTGTATTTTATGAACGCATTAGCGTATCGTTACGAAACTCAGTATGAGTCATCAGGACAATGCCCTGAAGGAGCCTGAGAAGTTTCGGACCAGCGCCACCTTGTGGTCAAAAGTTATAACAACATTTACAAAAATGCTAATAACTTTTGACTATATTAACCGATTGTAATGAAACTGGTCTCAGTAGATTCCTTGGGTCATACTGAGAACATAGATATGCCAAAGTCAGATGAACTTCCTGTCCGCCATATTGTTTTTCTTTGAAAGCTTACTTTTTCAAACTCCTCCTAGACCGTTGCTCCGATTTTCACCAAATTCAAACTGTATCATCTTCAGACAATGTTGACAAAAAGTTATGGATTTCAAGTCGATACATCAAACCGTTTTCATATACCAGAGCAACGAATTTGAGGCATGATGCAAAACCAACTCTTGAAGCTGTATCTCTGCAATGCTTTGGCAGATTGACACCAAACTTTGCAAGTGTCATTGTCACCTCACTCTGACCATACCACATTAATTTAGTCACAGCGCCACCTATTGGTCGAAAGTGATGAACCAGTACATCCTCATTTTTTTTTTTATCATTTTTCAGCTCTTTTGCCTAAAATGATCTTAATGGGTCTTTAATTGGTCACTGTTGCAGTTGGTCTGATGCTCACAGCCATGTTGGCTGGCTTCTTGTGCCGTTTTTGTGCTTGGCCCCGTAATTGCTGCTTGCAGCTATATTTATTCTTCTTACGCTCTGAAAGTCTATGACAGCCCATAGAACCGCTTGTGGGAAAGTTATAAAATTTTGGCACACAGTTAGAGGACAGTCTGAACTATGTCCATAGCAAATTTGGAGTCACTAACTCAATCTCTCTAGCGCCACCGGCTGTCCAAAGTTGCACTTATGTTTATGTTAATAACTTTTGAACCATAAGGACAAAAAAACAAAATTCTTTTTTCCTCTGATTCCTTGGGTCAGGATGAATCGATTGCACTCTATGACGTCATTTTCCGTCATAAAAATTTTTCCGGCATTTTGAATTTTCTGAAAAACCTACTTTTTTGAACTCCTCCTAGACCGTTACTCCGATTTTCACGAAATTTGAACCAGATCATCTTCAGACCATGCCGACAAAAAGTTATGGAATTCAAATTGATTCCTCCAACCGTTTTAGAAAAAACACGCGAACGAATTGTACGTAGTGCTTGCGAAAATAGATGTAAGGCTGTATCTCTGCAACGCTTTATCGTATTCAGACCAAACTTGGTACATGTCATCACAAGCATGACCTGAGGCAACATGCAGCGTTTCGGCACAGCGCCACCTACTGGTGCAGAGATATGAAAAATGAATATTTTTGCTTATAACTTCTGATGGATTTGTCCAAAAATTAAATTTGGTCTCGTTGGATTTGGGGCATCATGCCGAATCAAATGATATCCAATTTTTCCATATCAGCCATTTTGGCCGTCAGCCAAATGCTGTAATTTACGAACGCATTAGTGTATCGTTACAAAACTCGGTATGAGTCATCAGGACAATGCCCTGAAGGAGCCTGAGAAGATTCGGACCAGCGCCACCTTGTGGTCAAAAGTTATAACAAAATTTACAAAAATGTTAATAACTTTTGACTACATTAACCAATTGTAATGAAACTGGTCTCAGTAGATTCCTTGGTTCATGCTGAGAACATAGATATCAAATTTGCCATAGTCGGCTGAACTTCCTGTCCGCCATATTGTTTTTCTTCAAAAACCTACTTTTTCAAACTCCTCCTAGACCGTTGCTCCGATTTTCACCAAATTTGAACCGTATCATCTTCAGACCATGCCGACAAAAAGTTATGGATTTCAAGTCGATACGTCAAAGAGTTTTCGTATACTGGAGCAACGAATTTCAGGCATGATGCAAAAACGACTCTTGAAGCTGTATCTCTGCAATGCTTTAACATATTGACACCAAACTTTGCAAGTGTCATTGTCACCACACTCTGACTATACCACATTAATTTGGTCACAACGCCACCTATTGGTTGACAGTTATGTATCAGTAAATCCTTACTTTTGACAGTATATATCACATTTTTCAGTTCTTTTGCCTAAAATGATCTCAATAGGTCTAATTGCTTACTGTTGCAGTTGGTCTGATGCTCCCAGCCATGTTGGCTGGCTTCTTGTGCCGTTTTTGTTCTTGGCCCCGAAATTGCTGCTTGCAGCTATATTTTATTATATTATTATTGTTTTATAAACAATATGTTGTTGTATTTTGGCACTTCTGTAATCCAGTGTTGGTACTGGTAAATTTTTATTCAGCAATGTTTACACTTTACTGAAATTTATTTTTATATCAGATTGCATAGGCTTAGTTTCATTTTACTGCACAGTTAAGTTCTCTGGAGTACAACATGGATTTTTATTTTCTGTAAAATTGCAGAGGTTTACTTTTAATTTTATATCAAGTTACCTTTCGTAAAGTTTAATTTTTTTCCCCATTGAAATAAACATTTCTATGTTCTGTATCCTTTAAATCTCCTTTATAAAAGCTTTACGAGGCATGAATAGTCCTCACTTTAGATGAGCTCATAAAAATAGTTTACTGAACACTACTAAATGTTTTATAACTACTTGAATTAATCATGAATTACAGTAGGAATACGTGTTAGTAAAGCATTTATTAATACGCTGAGTAACTATTACTATATGTCTAAAAAATAAGATATATAAATGTACATATAAATAGTTTTATTTTACTAATAATTTTTTATTAATTATTATTAATAATTTACTTACACTTTATAAATGATCTTATGAACCACTGACACCTGCTAAATAACTGGTTTGTAAATAAGTAAATTCATCATTTAGAAATGATAAATTGATCATTAATAAAGTATGAAAATACTATTATTAAACACATTATAGATATTCTTATAAATCAAGAACAAAGCATTTATAGCTGTATTTATAAACTGCTTACTAATGTCTATTAATGTTTTATAAATGATTAATTAACTATTTGCTAATGCTTAACTAATGCTTCATAGCGTGAGTTATTCTAAAGTGTTACCGAAAAGATCACACATTTAACAGCATTCTACTTGCAAAATGGCACCATCTCTCATCATTCTACTTTCTGTCTCTGTCTTGCAGATTGGTTACTCATCTGAGTTGGTTCAGATCAATGAAGAGTTGAACACTCCTGTTTCCAGTAATTCCCCTGGGTTACCTTACATTTCTTAGCCAGACATTACTGAAAGTTTTATGGCACATTCTGTGGAAACTGTTATGTGGGCAGATAACATTACATGTTACGATAGCTTTCTGTAGAGTGTCATGCAGTAATCACTCTAAAAGTTTTAAATGGCATTTTCTTGTGTAATCTTCATGAGCTTATTAGGAATTATTTTATGAGTCATTGTTAATCCTTCCATAGATCCTTCTTTTTTAATCCAGTGCTTTCACATATGTTGTTAAAATTCTAAAAATGCTTAAATGGAAATGCTAATTTTGTGTTTTTCTGTAGTGGAGACTGAGAAGTTTGAATTCTGTCAGAGGGGAGTCCATTCAGAAGAATCTGAGGATCAGGGAAAGGTGGGCTACACAGCACTCTTTACTTAAGGAGTATTAAAACAGCATTGTCCTCCTAAAACAATGTAATATATACATATCAGATAAGTTTCTGCTAGTGTTAGGACTGCATGTTGTGTGTGTTTTTTCTCTCTCAACAATTCTGTTTTCAGTTGGTGTGTTTTTGGCCTTTAAAATTGAGTGTACATGTCAAATCATTTCCAGGTTGGATTGATTTAGAGGTTGATGCTTTTAAAATCTTACCTTGATTAAGTGTATTTTATCCAGAAAAGCTGTCATCTAATTTATAATTGCTCATTTGTTATGGTTCAGTCTTGCAGACAGATTTATTGATGTGTCTGTCTTCTCTGGGCACAGGTGGATCCAAGACAGATCCTGTTCTGCACCCAGCCAGGCAGACACAGAGAGGTAGAGGAAAAAGAAGAGAGAAAGGAAGAGGATGCTAAAAAATCAACAGAAATTTGTGTGATCCATAGAGATGAGAGACAAGGTGCTGGGTAAGAAATACAATCACAAACAATAAACTGGTGAGTGGGAACAAAAGAACATACAAACATAAACCGTTAAAATAGATTGAATTACAGTGCACTTCATACAGTGACTTTACTTGTGAATTTACTTGACGTCTTTTTTAGACGTCTTTTTAGCACTATTGACGTCCAAGTGACATAAATAGTAAACGT
Organism: Culter alburnus; assembly: GCA_028476615.1. Lineage (NCBI taxonomy): Eukaryota > Metazoa > Chordata > Actinopteri > Cypriniformes > Xenocyprididae > Culter > Culter alburnus. The sequence continues at coordinate 65,139 of JAOTNS010004043.1, read as the reverse complement.
TCAAAAGACGTCCACTGAGGTGCCAGAATGAAAGTTTTTGTGACGTCTATTTTAGACGTCTTTTTAGCGTTCACTATTGACGTCCAAGTGACATAAATAGTGAACGTTCAAAAGACGTCCACTGAGGAGCCAGAATGAAAGTTTATATGACGTCTTTTTTAGAGGTCTTTTTAGCGTTCACTATTGGCGTCCAAGTGATATAAATAGTGAACATTCAAAAGATGTCCACTGAGGAGCCAGAATGAAAGTTTTTATGACGTCTTTTTATGACGTCTTCTGAGCGTCCGATATAGACGTTCATGGAACTTTGGACATCATTTTTACTGTTTCTGGGCAAAATAAACACACTCAGGATGCATTAAATTAAACATGTTTATTTCAATGTAATTTCCATTTATAATTGCGAAGTAACTCACAGACAGTGTGTGTTTGTCCAAAAATCATGAATATAAAAGAAACAACTCAAAATACAGAGGATAATTAAGTAACGACAAACAGTTTGGATTTAGTTGGGTCAGTGTTAATAGAGAGTCTGGCAGGTGGAAATGGAACTGACTTCTGTCCAGGTTGTCACAACATCTGTCATGATTCTCTGCCCTGAAACACAATTCAAATATAAACGATTATAAATAAAAATATAACTTTACAATGCTCATTTTGGCCCCAGTGGTGAACACATGTTCAGAAAATTACACCAGATATTTAGTATTTTGTGAATTATATTTTTAGGCGGCCTTTCACAGGCTCAAGTGAGCACCAAGAACACCAGATAAAGCTTGGAAAATATGAAATATATTATTGTGATATTACGTGTTAAGTGAGAAACTTAACTAAAAGAGATCGATATAAATTTAGCTGCTTTGAAAAAATCTTTGTTGTAAAAAGCGCAATATAAATAAAGTTTACTTGACATATTTGCCACCCTTATAATGATTTTCATGGGCATTATATCTTTAGGGGAAATTTGCTTCTATGTCAAATTCTTACATTTAACCAATAAATTCACTTAATAACAAGGTTTTTGCTGGGTCTGAAATGGTCTTTGGTGGTGGCAGACATCAAATACAGTCATCCACACACAGTACAAAGCCCAGTACTGACAATAAATACAAAATAAATGCAAATAAACTGTTTGTAATATTAACTTATACTATTTATTTGTGAATTAAAAAAAAAATCCCTGTCAGGACAGATCATAAAACTAAGTGTTTAAAACTATTTTAGATTTTAAAAAAATCTGTAAATTTAAATTTAAAAAGTCACTGAGTGATTGATTTGAAATTTAGTCATAAAATGAATGGCAAAGTTACACATTACACATTACATAGCAAAAGTGGCAGGTCTATTTATTTGGTAACACTTTATCATTTGTAACACTTTATCACTTTATCACTTTTCTCATTTGTTAACATTAGTTAATATATTAATACATGAACTAACAATGAGTAATACATTTGTTACTGTATTTATTAATCTTGTTACAGTATTTACTAATGTTTACATTCATGTTAGTTCACAGTGCATTAAAGGGTTAGTTCACCCAAAAATTAAATTTCTGTCACCCTCATGTCGTTTCAAACCCGCAAGACCTTCTTTCATCTTTGGAACACAAATTAAGATTATTGCAGTGCAGTGCACTTTTTGTGCGCAAAAACAAAACAAGAATAATGACTTTATTCAAAAATGTTTTCCTCTTCCCTGTCAGTCTTCTATGCAGTTGACGCAGTGAATGCAGTGCAAAGCTTCCGTTTTTATGTCCAAACGCCGACTCAGTATTGGCCAGCTCCTGCGTCAGTATCACATGTATGCGTTGTGGTGCTCACATGAACCACTTCAGCTAATACTGAGCCGGCGTTCGGACGTGAAAACGGAAGCTCTGCACTGCATTCACTGCGTCAACTGCATAGTAGACTGACAGGGAAGAGGAAAAATTGTTGAATAAAGTCATTATTTTTGTTTTGTTTTTGCGCACAAAAAGTATTCTTGTCGCTTCATAACATTAAGATTGAACCGCTGTAGTCACGTTAACTATTTTAACAATGTCTTTTCTACTTCTCTGGACCTTGAATGTGGTAATTTCGTTGCTTTCTATGGGAGATAAAAAAAAAAAAACTCTCGGATTTCATCAAAAATATCTTAATTTGTGTTCCTAGGATGAACAAAGGACTTGCGGGTTTGGAACGACATGAGTGTGAGTACTTAATGACAGAAATTTCCTTTTTGGGTGAACTAACCCTTTAACTAATATTATCCAAAATCAATTTTTGAGCAAGTACATAACCAGCCAGTGTTCAAAACTATCTCCTTACCTTAGCCCGATTCACAACAGTAAGTTTGTAATAATGTTTTATAATAAAATCGGTACTGGTGGGTTTCCACGGGAAATTTGAGCATGCAGCCATTAGTCTTTGCGTCATTACGTCACGTCTGTTTACATAAAGGAGGAGTCCCAGCTAGTAGGCTATATGGCATGTGAGGATGCTGCTGGTAGCAGATCATCTATAGCCTTTTCTCACAGCAGCTGGAATAATTAAACTTATTTTGATGACGGATTGTAATACAGAAATGTCCAAATGACAAACATCAGTGACAAGTGGAGATTCACCTGTAGTCAAAAACAAAAGACTTCAGACTGCGGAGTGGCTACAGAAATTGAAATCTACAGGTAATGTTAATACACACTAAATACACATAGTCATGCAATGCTGATGTTGTTAACATTAACATTTGAGAACAAAGTATAACAATAATAATAATTTCTAAGGTTTGATGTGTCCGAGCCAAGTGATCACTAGATTTAATCACCTTTGGCAACATGATTTATTGTAATGCTTTTTTTCTCAGTTTGTCAGAACCTAAGTGGCAGACATGTTACTAACTTGTTCATATGACATTTTCCAGTGAAAATTCTTATTTTGGTCATACTTCTGTTGGAAACTTTTTTCCTTGTCGCAGCAGAGACCAGGAGACATTGGGATATCTTTCAAGCAGAAGTTACTCTTTATTGAGAAACGCGCTGTGTGTGTTGCTGTAGTCATCCAAGCCTCACTAAGGCAGTGTACGTTGAAGTTTATATACATTTTAGGTGGCAGTGCTTAGTGATAGAGACAAAGCACCAGGGAGACAACAAAGCATGCAAATGAAGTATTCAGGTATAGGAACCCGCCCCAGACGCTAGAGTGTCACAAGTCCTAATCCAATCAGCATACCTATTCCAAAAGTGGGAGAGGGGCTCCAAGAGCCATTAACGACAAAAGGTGAGAATCTCAGTAATCTGACTCATTAGACATACAATAAAGAGAACAGGAACTGGCAGAAAACTCTTGCTAGAAACTTTGCTAAACAGAATCATTCATCTGATGTGGTCATCTTTACCTTAAAATGCTAAATACAATGTACTTCACCTTAGTATTTCATGTGAGGTTATTTTAGGATGTAGGGTCATCAGATCTTAAACAGATTCTTAAATTTGTAATCCCACACTTTCAAGATGTAGAATTTGTGATTCCGAAGTACAGTATCCACACCAGTGTGGTGATTCATTCGTGCTGAGGAGCCATGTTGATGCACAACCCATGTAAAGATGATAATTACGCAATAAACTGCAATTGCAGGGTTCAAACAGGTGACAAAGTGGCAAAACTGATTGATTTTAATAATGTATGAGTAAATGTTGAAATTAGGGATGTTAACGATTAATCAATGATTGATTAATTGTTGATGATACATTTAATTGATTAAAAATGATCGATCATTGATTAGGCAGGTTCATGCACGTGCGTGCTGCTCAATTGCAAAACTTGTAAAGCAGACGTGAGGAAAAATTAAGCGAGCCCTGCCAGAGTTATGTTTGGGACCATTTTACAGCTAGTTATAGTGCTTAATAGTGTAACACTATATACAATAGTGTTTTGTTTATATCGCAGTGCCGACTCACACATATGATCCACTCTGGGCTGTCGTGTCTCTGGACCGGAGCAGACTGTAAAACCAGACTTCATTCGCCCCAGTGGAAAGCATATTTACACTGTCTTAATCATTCTCTATCCTCTATATAGTGCACTGTGCCATTCAGCATGTAGAAAATAGAAAATAAATATCTAAAAATCTGATGATAATCTGAAGTGCATGGTGATGTCATCAAAATCATTGATCCATATTGGAGGAAGTGGGAAACATTTGATTGCTTATATCTTCTACATGCAAATTTTGTCATTGTTTTGGAGCACACTATACACTATATATAGATAACAGTAAGGTGAACATACACTAAAAGCCAAAAAACTTCAATTTTGATTGAAAATTTGACTTTAGATTGACTTTAATACACAGCTCATTTGACATACAGTATCAGATCAAACACTCACAGGAGGATTTTAAAATGTAAAATACAGGCTGTTATGGTGCAGTAAAAAGTAAGCACACTTCAAACACTGCAGTCACTGTAATATTTCACTGTAGTCAAATGGAATCTATTATATTATTATTATTATGTATATTTTTTATCACAATTACAGCTAAATAATATTTTATAGAATTGTAAAAGTGAATTGTGTTGAATTGATTGATCCTTTTATGTGCTGTATTTATCAGTTGTCTGATTACCTGTAACTGCTATCAAAATAGCCTTTGAAACCATGACATTAAACTCAAATACAATCAGTCAGTCACTCACTCCTGTCACTTAGAATGCTGTTCAGTGAGACAGGGGGACAGCTTCCCAACATCAAGAAATAAGTATTTTAGTTGTAGGAATTAAACCCAAATATTGAATCAAAAATGTAATTAAATTACACTGAATCGGATTAACCGTGAATGATTCAGAATCAATATTTAACACTTTATCAATTATTCGTCCACCGAAAAATTGAGGTTACAGTATTTTTACCAACTCTCAGCTCAGCTCAATTCAGCTCAGCAAAATTAGGAGACCTGTGTTACTTGCGTTGGCTGCTCCTTTAAGCGTGTGTTCCCTTCGTGACGGAGTTGAAGGAAGCGCATGGCTCGGTCAAGAGTTCTGAAGGACGACGTCCGTGGGGAAGAAGTTGGCTTTGCAGAAAATGGAGTCTTCGTTGGATAGCAGGGTTTACACGTTGCTGCGTGAGTGTCTCTCTGCGTCTCAAGGAGTTGCTGGAAACAAAGGACTTTTGGTGAGTCCTCGGCTGTGAAGTTCAACGAAGTTTCTTGCAGGGGTTTGAGTGAGTCTTGAAATGGTTTGGCTTGCAGGCAGGACGATGTTCGGTCCGCCGCCTCAGCGATTGCCAAGACGAAGTGCAAAAGCCGAAAGCAAAAGCAGAAAAGAAAAAGGCAAAAGCACTTTCACAATGCGCGGTATTGAGTTTTGAACGGTTTGTTGGTTCCGCCTTTCCGATTGTTTTAGCCAATCAGGTCCTATTTTGGGCGGGGTCCAACGCCCAGTTCTCCTGTCCTTGTATGCAATTAGCATACTGTCCTTACAGTCCTTTGTTCTCAAACTTAGGGATTTTGGTCAGAACTTTGAGAAGTTAATTTTGCTGGTTCAAAAGTCATACATCTTACATAAATCAATTTTGCATCAAAATACTGGAAAGCATTCATCCATCACAACCATACCAAACAGTACACACTTTCTGTAATTGAGGTAGATTTTCTTCAAATTTACCAGTAATCACTATTTAAAACACACAGAAAGAATTACATACGTTCCATGAACAAAATAAAACATGCTTAATACATATGATATGTTAGAGACTGCTTTTGGTGATAAGTTCATATCTCTGGCAGTATTTTTCTAAATTGTCTCTGAAACTTTGGAATGTCTTTTGAAATGCAAAGCTGGGCAGAGGGAAAGTTTCTTGTGGGTGATTCCCATGGTGCCCTGCTGTGATCTTCACCTCAAGATGTGTCGCAGGGCCGAGTTTTCTGATAACCGTGAATTTACACCTTGGTGTTTGCTGATCCATCTGTTTTCTTAAAGTCAACACAGCGAAAGAGAGTCTCTTTGATCTTTTGCTCTGTTACTACAATCAAATGCATTTGTAATTAAGCAGACATTGAGGGGCCATCTTCGATCAGCCATTTTAGTTTCCAGGTCCAACTTTATGGCTCACAAATGGTTCAGTAAGGGAATGAGTTGACTCTTTGATCTTTGGAATGTGGAGTTTGTGGTAATTTGGTGAGCTTTGTTCGGGAATAATCCTACATAGTATTCCATTTTTCTCTCTTTCCCTCAGGCTAAAAAGTGATGGAGATAGTTCTTTGTCTTTGCTCAGCCAAAGGAATAAGGAGGCAGAGCGAGAACTGCATGACATGTCAGAGAAACTGTCTCGACGTCTGGAGGAACTTGATCTGGTCAGTAACTCAATCTGTGAGAGTTTCTCTGCTGTTTTATTTCAAAACTCTAGAGCTATACGGGCTAGAAATAAAACTCTTTTTCCTCTGAATCCTGGAGTCAAACCCTACATTTTGTTTACCATTTTTCCACAATTTAGCTTTTTATGAAAAAACTATTTTTCTAACTTCTCCTAGGCTGTTGATTCAATTCACACTTGCCATGCATTATCCCAAGACCGGCACAAAAAAGGTCACAAAATGGTACAATTTAAGTCTAAGTCTAAAGCCCTGATTTTGTCACAGTCACCGTCTGTCTCACCTTCCCCGGACTCCACTTCCCATAATCCCTTCTGATCCACACCTGCACCCAGTCAGCTCGTCATCTCATTCATCATGGATTCCCTACACCTGCACATCCTCATCAGCACTCCCTTTAAAGACTCACTCCTGCTGCACTCATTTGTTTGTCCTTGTCAATGTTTAGTTGGTTGTTCTGTTCCTGCAAATTAGATCCTGCATCCTCTCCTTGTTTGCAACTGACCCTGACAGATTTACAGTGGATCACTAATTGCAAGTTAGGGATATTTATAGAATGTGCTTGGTGGGCAACTCACAGGCTCCACGTGGGTACCATGTTGGAGACTTACTCGTCTAATGCGTCACCTGTTTTGGCTAATTGACATAATTATGTCCAAACTTAAAGGGATAGCTAACCCAAAAAATGAAAATTCTGACATTTACTCGCCCTTAAGTTGTTTCAGACCTTTCTTCTGCTAAACACAAAAGAAGATATAGTAACAATTTATAACTCTCATAACCATAGACTGTAAAAAAAATATGGACATCATAGGAGACTATAGATTTCTGAAGAGCATTTTTGAAGCCCAAAAGCAGCCGTTGCCATCTTGGCAGCGCGTCATCGCATGTCACTCCCGGATAACTGAAAATGGGCAAATAGTGAGACGTGGTTGGAACTGAGGTTCCTGGTTGCTGAAACCATGCCCGCCTAGCATGATCATGTTAGCAGGCTAAGGAGATATCTATCTATCTTAGACACTATCTAAAATATTAATGAAGATAAGTTATATCATTTGAAAGTTCTAAATGTTTACTCTCAATCTACGGTGTATGTTTTATGATATAAATGCTCCAGCACCAGTAATATTGTAATTTGTGTCGTGCAAATGACAACACGCAAAATCAAAATGGGACTTCATACCATTATAATGAAATAGCGATTGCGAAGTGAATCCAATCGGTCGCACTTGGGTAAAATGTCAGTGAGCGTCCATTGAAAAACAAACAACAGCACTTTTTGTCTACAAAAGCGTTAAATTCATGAAATATTTATATATTCTCCATTGTTTGCATTACATTTCTTCTGAATGATCTGCTCTCTATCATCGTTCTTCAACAAATTATGCAATCTAAGCAGTGTTTATGTTGTAAAACTGTATATGATCATATACATTGGACTTTCACAAACAAATGAGCCCGCGTCCAAAGTATAATTTTTCAAAAAAGTGCAGCAGTTTGTTACAATATCCAAGCAGTGCTGTCAGATTTTGTGGTGTCTTGAGAGGCATATTCTCCAGCCATTGTCACTGTAGTAAATCTGATGAACAAAACTTTTAGCCAATGCCAAGACGATCCAAGATTCTGTTTATCTTCCGCATGTGTGCACGTGTACACAGACGCACATCTGTCTCGACCATAAACCGCACAGCAAGCCATATTATTTGATAATTGTATGAAATAATCCCCCCAAAAAAGCACAAACACGGCAGAGATGCCAAATTCAGCAGCTGGAATTAGCTGAGGTAACGTGACAGCTCACAGACAACAGCGGCAATCCACCTGTCACTCAAGTGGCCATGCTCTTAATTATTGCTGAACTTTAAGGCTTAATATAATTTAAACGGATGAGTTATAAAAAAAAAATTCACCCTCCTCAGAGTTGTCATGAAGGGCAAAATTAGCTGTATAGACCAAAACCACAATTTGTACCTGTAACGAGGCTGGACTCAGGCAGGGATCCAAATGCAAAGCTTTTATTAAAAGTGAGCGTGGTCATACAGGCTGGGTCAAAACAGGAGCAAACAGGAACAGCAAGGGACAGGCAGAGACGTGGTCAGGATACAGGCGGTAGATCAGGACAGGCAGATATCGTTCACAGAACAGCAGGCAAGGCAATGGTCAGGACAGGCAGCAACGGGCCGATTACGGGTAAATGGCAGGAACGGTAACAGGATATGAAGTAAGGAGTGAACACGACACCACGCTTAATCTTGTAATGGCTGCCGCTAAAGAGGACAGGAGTGTCGGGAAGCCACGGCCGGGTCAGGTGGCTCAGGCAGCCACGGCAGGTCAGGTGGCTCGGGTGGCCACGGCAGGTCAGGTAGCTCGGGTGGCCACGGCAGGACAGGAGTGTCGGGAAGCCACAGCAGGTCAGGTGGCTCAGGCAGTCACGGCAGGTCAGGTGACTCGGGCAGCCATGGCGGGTCAGATGCAGAGGACGGCCCTAGCAATTCAGGGACCATTGGTGACCGTGGCAGTTCAGAGTCCATAGACGGCCCTATCGGGCCTGTAAACCCACCCACAGGTTCCCCACCCACAGGTATATGGCCCCCCCCCCCAAAATTTTCTTGGGGGATTCATTGGTGGAAGTGACGGGCTTGTGGGCTAGGAGCTTGGCTTGTGCCGGCAGGGCAAGGAGCTTGATTGGTGCCGGCAGGGCAAGAAGCTTGGTTGGCGCCGGCGGCAGGGCAAGGAGCTTGAGCGGCGCCAGCAGGGCAAGGAGCTCGGTTGGCGCCGGCAGGGCACGGCGTTTGGGTGATGCCGGCAGGGCATGGTGTTTGGGTGACGCCGGCAGGGCAAGGAGCTTGGGCGGCGCTGGCAGGGCAAGGAGCTTGGGCGGCGCCAGCAGGGCAAGACGCTTGGGCGGAAGTCTTCTTCCTCCTCCTCCTCCTTCTACGTGGGTGAGGCAGTGAGGCGGTGCCCACTTCCTCTGTGGGCTCTGGATCGGACTCACGGACTGGAGGGGGCTCTGGAGCGGACATCTTGTCCGTAACCACAGGAGGAATTGAGTGCGTAGCAACCGGCGAACTTGAGTGCGGCGAATTTGTGCGCATAGCGACCGGCGAGCTTGAGTGCGTTGCAACCGGCGAACTTGAGCGTGTTGCAACCGGCGAACTTGCGTGCAAAGTGTCCAGCGAGCTTGAGTGCGAAGCGGCCGCCTGGCTTGAGTGCGAAGAGGCCGGCTGGCTTGAGAGCGAAGCGGCCGACTGGCTTGAGAGCGAAGCGGCAGGCGGGCTTGAGTGCGAAGCGGCTGGCTGGCTGGCTTGAGAGCGAAGCGGCCGGCAGAGGTTTAGGAATGCCAGCCGCTCGTACTGAAGACAGCGGTGGATCAGCCACACTGGAACGCAACCCTCTCCGGTCCCGGACAGATCCAGTGACGTGACGTGATTCTAGACGATCAGCGGAGATGTAACTTTGCTCAGGAAGATCAACGGAGATATGGACTGGTGTTGTTGTTGTGGTCGACGCCATCTTGTGAATGTCCTCTTTAGCGGCAGCCATTACGTGATTAAGCGCGGTGTCGTGATCCTCCCAGACACCCACAGTAAAGGGAGATCCACTCAGTTGCAAAGCCAGCTCTATATATTGTTCTATTGTCCCGTCTGGCTCATGTAACAGCATGATGGAACTGAGCGGTTCAGACAGTCCACTGCGAAATAATATCATAAGACATACCTCATTAAAGCATGCCAAATGCGCCAGTCCAATAAAGTCCTTGACATAATCCTCGATGGGTCTGTCTCCTTGACGGAGACCTATTAACTGGGCAGATGGGTTCATGTTGGATGTGACAGAAACACTCACAAAAGCTGCTGGATCTTGGTATGGCGAGGTCTAACTACAGACAGGCAGACAGGATATAAACGCTCAGAATTGTATCACAGGGAAAACAAGACCTCGCCATGAGGTAGTGTGAGAGTCTTAAATAGTCCAGAGAAGTGCTAAGCTGTATGTGGCAACAGGTGATTGGTGTGGAGTGTGCATGTGACTGGCAGGGAGGTTTATGGGAAATGGAGTCCGGAATGAACAGGAACGTGACAGTACCAGGCTGTAAAGATGTTTTTTTTTTTTTTCTGCTGTAAAGTGCTGTAAGTCACTTCCATATTGGCTTCAAGAGAAATTGGGGGAGGTTGCTGCTTGGTAATGACTCACGCTATGAATCATTAATTAAGCATTTAGTAAATAGTTAATTCATCATTTATAACGCATTGTCCCTACATTAATAGACATTAGTAAGCAATTTATAAGTACAGCTGTAAATGCTTTATTCTTGATTTATAAGCATATCTATAATGTGTTGAATATTTTTATATATATTTTATTAATGATCAATTTATAATTTCTAAATTATTACATTTACAAACCAGTTATTTAGGAGTTGTCAGTGGTTCATAAGATCATTTAGAAAGTGTAAGTAAATTATTAAAAAAACTATGTAAAAGCACGTTTATACATCTTATTGTTTAGACATACAGTAATAGATACTCAGTGTGTTAATAAATGCTTTATTAACACATATTTCTAATGTAATTCAGTAGTTGTCAGTTAACTATTTTTGTGAGCTTGTCTAAGCTGTGAGGTCTATGCCTTGTAAAGCTCGTATGCCTCATACCAGGCACTGGTGTTGGCACTGGTAAATTTTTATTCAGCAATGTTTGCACTTTATAGAAATTTATTTTTATATCAGATTGCAAAGGCTTATTTTCATTTTACTGCACAGTTGTGTTTTCTGGAGGTGTACAGGAATTTTTATTTTCAATGACAGTGCAGAGGTTTATTTCAATGACAGTGCAGAGGTTTATTTTTTAATATCAAGTGTACAATAGTACAGTTTCATTTTTTTACATCTTGAAATAAATATATCTATGTTCTGTATCACTGTGTTGTGTTTGTTCCTTTTTCTGGGCCTTTAAATCTCCTTTGTAAAAGCTTTGAGGTATAAATAGTCCTCACTTTAGATGAGCTCACAAAAATAGTGGTAACACTTTATAATAACTGCACGCTATGAAGCATTAGTTAAAGGGTTAGTTCACCCAAAAATGAATATTTTGTCATTTATTACTTACCCTCATGCCGTTCTACACCCGTAAGACCTTCGTTGATCTTTGGAACACAAATTAAAATATTTTAGTTGAAATCTGATGACTCAGTGAGGCCTCCATAGGGAGCAATGACACTTCCTCTCTCAAAGATCCATAAAGGTACTAAAAACATATTTAAATCAGTTCATGTTCTTTCAGTGGTTCAATATTAATATTATAAAGCGACGAGAATATTTTGGGTGCGCCAAAAAAACAAAATAATGACTTATTTAGTGATGGACAATTTCAAAACGCTGCTTCAGGAAGCTTCGGATCATAAATGAATCAGTGCGTCGAATCGGAGCGCCAAAGTCACGTGATTTCAGCCATTTGGCAGTTTGACACATGATCCGAATCATGATTTGATACACTGATTCATTTATGATCTGATGCTTTCTGAAGCAGTGTTTTGAAATTGGCCATCACTAAATAAGTCGTTATTTTGTTTTTTTGGCGCACCCAAAATATTCTCGTCGCTTCAGGGAGGCCTATCTTAATTTGTGCTCCAAAGATCAATGAAGGTCTTACGGGTGTAGAACGGCATGAGGGTAAGTAATAAATGACAGAATTTACATTTTTGGGTGAACTAACCCTTTAAGCATTAGTAAATAGTTAATTCATCACTTATAAATCATTAATAGACATTAGTAAGCAGTTTATAAATACAGCTATAAATGTATTATTCTTGATGTATAAGCATATCTATAATGTGTTTAATAATTGTATTTTCATACTTTATTAATAATCAATTTATCATTCCTAAATTAAGTATTACATTATTTACAAACCAGTTATTTAGGAGTTGTCAGTGGTTCATAAGATCATTTAGGAAGTGTAAATAAATGATTCATAAACTATTTAAACATTCATTTATACATCTTATTATTTAGACATATAGTAATAGTTACATAGTGTGTTAATAAATGCTTTATTAACACATATGTGACCAATCATGGAAAGTAGGGACACAAATCGGTTCTGGGGCATTTTGAGTTATTCACAGATTCTGAAAGTGTAGTCTCAAAGCTTTCCAACGATGTGTAACACATGGAAATCTGATAATATTTAGAGAAGTTGTGGCCATTTGAATGTAGGCACTCAAAAAAGCTCTAAATAGAGAAAATGGCCTCTAAAGTTTGTGCAGTTCTCACCTGTTCTCACCTGCTGGGAGTGACAATAGGGCTCTTTTACATGTCATTTAGATAAGCCATATCCCCTGTAAAGCTATTGATGGATTCTCATATGTTTATGTCAATTTTCTATACAGAGGAGTAATATTTATTCAATATTTATTGTCATCACTATGAGCGCTGGATACTGTGTTTTCAATTCATACTTGCAGCCGGAGGGCACTATGTACACCTTTAGTCCACAAATTCATCTAAAGAAGAACAGGAACCAGGAACTAACGGCATGTCTTCTAGAGGTCGCTAACCATGGCTTTAACATCCAGATAAACACTTTTCAAGATAATAAATACACGATTGAGTTGATGCATGTATTGACTCAGAATTTGCGTCTGAATAGCGCTGGCTCCGTGGGCATGGCCGCATTAGCGGATAATGAGCTGAATCACGGACTTCTGACATGGCTCTCTTTTCATACAGATTACATAAACAGAGAATGTTTGTTTTCGATTTGACTTACACGATTTAAAACCTGACATTTCAACATTTCTTTAGACATAAGTCTAATTTTTTTGTGATTAGTATTCATTAATTTACAGTTCATTTTCTGAGAACTATCAGATTAGACTTCGTTCAAAGGGAGACGAGAGATCACGCTTCATGTTAGTTTTCTTTATTTTACATAAAGCACAACATTTTGTTTTTACTCTGAGTGTACACAAATAAAAGAAGACATTCTATAGTTTCAATTGATATATTACTTATGTCTCTATGACAAAAAATGCTGGAGTATTTTAAGTCTGTTTTGCTGCAATGTGAAAAAAATCCTGCAAAACGCGCCGGTGCGTTACCCAATATGGAAATACACACAGACAATGACACGCCCCTACTGCGTGCTAGAATCTCCGAAAAACAAGCCGATTTCAACCTCAAAATGTACGCTTTTAAATATACCAATACTGCTATCTCAATCACGGAGAGGCTTCTCTTCGTGATCTCAACTAACAGATTCTGCAAAAAAACGAAAACCACGAATTTTGAAAAAAAAAAAAACGCTTCTTTCTCAGTTTGCTCGATAGTTGTGCTGCCGACTTGTGTCACTGGTTTCCGTGACGGGTCACATATTCCTACTGCAATTCATGATTAATTTCGGTAATTATAAAACATTTAGAAGTGGTCAATTAACTATTTTTGTGACATCATCTAAAGTGAGGACTATTTATGCTTTGTAAAGCTTTTATAAATGAGATTTAAAGGTTCAGTGATCTTCTGCACTGCTGTCCTCTAATGTTTTAAAGTTAGTACTGAGGTAGTTTTGACACTAGGAATATGTGTTAATAAAGTATTTATTAACACTGAGTAACTATTACTATGTCTAAATAATATGTATAAATTTGCATTTAAATAGTTTATTAATCATTTACTTATACTTTCTAAATGATCTTGTGAACCACTGACAACTCCTAAATAACTGGTTTGTAAGTAATGTAATACTTAATTTAGAAATGATAAATTGATCATTAATAAAGTATGAAAATACATTTATTAATTTTCTTGATTTATAAGCATAATAGATATGCTTATAAATCAAGAACAAATCATTTATAGCTGCATTTATAAACTGCTTACTAATGTCTATTAATGTAGGGACAATGCTTTATAAATGACTATTTACTAATGCTTAACTAATGATTCATAGCGTGCAGTTATTATAAAGTGTTACCCCCATCCCCCATTAGGTGGCCTTAACTACTATGTACATACATCAAAAAATAAGTACAGTGTACTTGTTGTGTTCATATTGTGTTGCAAAACACTTTTAGGATTTAGTTAACTTCAATTTGGTCGATTGAACACAATTAAATTAAGTCGGGACAAAATTTATAGCAATTGTGTTTCTTTAACTCATTTTAATCAAGTAATTTCTTTCTTCTTTTTTTTTTTTATAAAGTGTACTGTACTGTATTTGTGTGTTAAACTGGCTTTGTGGTGCAGATGTTGAAGCGTGCTCTGGGTGAGATCGGAGAGATGTGTGAGCCAGAAGAGGAAGATAAACAGTCTCATCATAGTGACAGCATCGTGGAGTGCAGACGCACTCCTAAAAACATAGGTATGTCAGGTCCTTTCACACCACTGCCATCATGTGAAAGTACACCAGACAACTAAACATGCCTGTGTTTCTATCTAGGTTCATGCCATGCTAGGGCTCATACATTGTTGACCTCCCCTCCACCTGCAGAGTGCTCCTTCCAGCAAGATACTCTGATCCGAGACTCATACAATACTAAGCATAGCCAGTTACGGCACAAGAACACCCAGGTACATCCCACATCATAGCAAAATGTGTAACACTTTATAATAAATATTCAGTAATAAAGTACTCACAAATCATTAACAAACTATTTGTTTCTAGTTAATTCATAGTAAATATATTGTAGTCTCTACGTTGTTAATATATTAATGGGCTATATACAAATAGTTGTAACGATTTGTACAGTTATTAATCAATTTATGGGTGGAATATGAATATAATAATTCATAAAGTTTTATGAATAATTATTATGCACATACCGACCCAAGGGGGAATTAACCATATATGGTGAATTAATTACAACGAATTATAATCAATCACATATATGATTAGTTCTGGTTTAATAATTATTTAGAGAAACTGTTCATTTGTCCCGCAAACTGCAGCTCCTCAGAATGTTATTAGAAGGGGGGTCTTTCCTCTGGCCACGAGAAAGACTTCCTATTCTAGCATCCAAACGTAAAGCAAGGATATAGGATCGAAACGTTAAAGTGACCTGGCTTTTGTTGAAGTGAGCAAAAAGAACAATCGAGCATGAATAATGTGTTTAATATATGCAAACTACGACTACAGAGGTTATACGTCTAAAATACAGAATATACAAATATATACAAAAAGGGAACGTAGAGACAGGAAAGGAAGGAAAGAGAGAAGGCAAAATTGCAACAGTTACCCCTGTGAAAGCCAGCACAGAAATCAGTTTAAACAAATTTCAGAGAAATTATAATACTTGCTTATGGTTCAAGTCGGTGTGTAGCAGTTTCAATGCGCCTGGCTTGGTTGGTCCTTTCCGAGAGGGTTTCTCCGGCAGGGTTTTCAAACGAGGTTTAACTGACGCGTAAGATGCCAGAGGAGAAAGAAGAGAGAGAAAGTCCAAGGAGATGGTCGTCCCGGAAGGAGAGCGCGTGATGGCAGCGCTGTCGCCTGAGGCAGTTCAGGGCAGTCGAGAGACAATCGGGAGAGACAAAGGAGAAGGTGTGTGTCGTTGTTTTTATGGAAACCCAAGCTAACACACCTCCTGAATTGTAGCGGCCAATAGATGCGCAGCACTATTTGGCGGGCAAAGTTCCTTTGTTTGGTCTCCTAGCTGAATTTGCATACTTAATGACTATCAGATCGGATTTCGAGATGGAGTACTTTCTTCACAATATCATTAAACACATAGAAAAATGCATTTGTCAGCTATGTGACATACCTCAGTGAATAGCTCGAGTCCGGAGCTTTACGGAGAGATCAAACTCGATAGATCAGAAAGGCATATATAAAAGAAGTTATGGTTTACAGACAAAATTCCATCATTAAAACTAAAACTAACTCAACTACAGTTATTTAAACTAAGTCTAAACATTAGGAAACATGCACACACTTGAGATACATGATGGGTACATACATGGATGTGACTTGGCATAGTTATATTTTACATATACAGTCAATAATGTATGTTTGTGTGTTTTTGTGTGTGCCTGTGTGTTTGTGGTGGGTGTTGGAATGTGGATCTGGCCCGTAGTCCACATGAGGGGCCCCTTTGATGTCCTAAGAACAAGGAAATTGGGCCTCCTGTTTTACCTCGGAGGGTAACAAAGGTGTCAAGTGGGCTCATCTTTTGCAGACCGGTCGGAGCCGAGATGAGATTTTACAACCCAGTCCAGCATGCTAAAAGCGTTCTGAACATTCCAAAGTTTATTGATTATCCTGATACGTGTGCATATGCTACATAGTATACAAATATACAAAGAGTTCTTTATTCATTTTCACTGTAATTAACACAATTATTGTTTAATTAGCTCATAATAAAGAAATTGTTAATTGGTTATTAGGAGTAAATAGTTCTCACTTTAGATTAGGTCATGGAAAATGAGGAAAAAAGTTATTAATTAAGTGCTTTAAACCAATTAGACAATAATTTCATTTATATTCATTTATATTATATTATATTCATTTATATATCAGCCGTGCTGATCACTCGGCTACCAGTGCAATATTGCATTTATACAACAGTTTGATGGCACGAGTGTGTAAATAAATAATAACAACAGAATAATAAATAATAAAAACTCTCTTTTGTGCAGAACTACTTCCTTCCGCCACGGATTCAAATCTCAAGTTGACCGTTTGACCAAGGCTCCGTTACTAATTATATTTTTTAGATTTTTTTTATAATTAGATTTTTGCTATCTCGAACGGTTTGGCCATGGCAAGGCAACAAATTTATGGCGAGAAAAGGGAAACACGAAATGTGTTATAATGTCTGCATACATTGATTGATTTTTATGAAACTTCACCTGTGTGTTCGTTATAGGATGCTGATCACATGGATGTGACTACTGTGTGTCAAAGTTATAGCGCCACCAGGAAGTGTGTCACTTTCAAAATGCTTTGAGATCACCCTATTTTTTTTAACCATTATGTTTCAAAATTCATCAGTGTAATGTCAATACACAGCAGATATAGACCTGTGAAAAGAATCGTGATATCTCAAACCCTGTTGCCATGGCAATGCATCAAACTTTAATTTTCGTTTTGGATGCTTTTGAGACTCTTAGCATGCTTCAAATTGCATGAAACTTGATACAAACATCAGAGATGTCAACCAGTAGACACGGGCAAAGCCTTAGAAACAGGCGGGGAGCAGGGGCTCTACAGCGCCATCTTTTGACAAAAGGTGGGGGGGGGGGGGGTAGTTTAAA
This sequence comes from Culter alburnus, assembly GCA_028476615.1. Taxonomy (NCBI): domain Eukaryota; kingdom Metazoa; phylum Chordata; class Actinopteri; order Cypriniformes; family Xenocyprididae; genus Culter; species Culter alburnus. The sequence goes on along the minus strand of JAOTNS010004043.1, from coordinate 47,543 downwards.
CAACAGAGACCAAACTTGGTAAACATATTGATCTCATTAAACCAGACAACTTTCTAATTTACTGTCATTAGCTCCGACCAACAGGAAGTCAGAAAATCTGGTTTGAATGTGGATTTTTCAAACACACTCTCTCTCTGCCACGTCACTCCCTCAGTCTCATTAGGACCAAAGCCAAATGGCTGAAGGCCCTATTGTTTTCTTTAGGATTATTAGGGCCAAAGCCGAATGGCTGAAGGCTCTATTGTTTTCTTTAGGATTATTAGGGCCAAAGCCCTGTAAAGGGCTGAAGGCCCTATTGTTTTCTTTAGGATTATTTAGGGCCTGAGCACCAAAGTGCAAGGACCCTATTGGATTTCGTCCATTTATTATTATTTAGGACCCGAGCACCAAAGTGCGAGGACCCTATTGGATTTCATCCGTTTATTATTATTATTATTATTAGGGCCAATAATTGACGCAGGGCCCTCTTGATCCCCTAAGGATTTTTTTTTTTTTTTCCCCCGTCTTCCGGGGCTTTTTGGGGGCCTTAACGTACTCAAAAAGTCTTGAAAATTGGCACACACATTGGAATCTGCGGCCATCAGGGCCGGGCAGAAGCTGGTACCCGGGCGTGGCAGGGGGGCTCGACGGTGCCCCCTTGAACAAAGTCCGAAAATTTGGTCCATATATTCAATACACTTGCACGTATTAGTATGAAACTCAGTACACACATAGACCTCATCGGGCCGGACAACCTTCATGCTCTAAGTTAAACGCCACCCCAACAGGAAGTCGGCTATTACAGGTTGTTTGAAAAACGCATGCTCTGGAATTTGACATACTCCTCCTAGGCGATTATTCTCACAGCTATGCATTAGTTAAGCATGGACACAATAGTAATTAATGATTAACTTAACATATAGTAGGGCATATTAGCCATTATTTACAAATTATTAAACATTTGAAAGATACACATTTATGCTATAAATAAACAAAAAATAACCCAGTAATTAATGATTATCTAAATGTACAGTAATCACCTTTTAATCATTATCTACAACTTAATAAACCATATATTATTTTTGTGTAGTGATGTAATTATATTTCTGTGCCATTCTGTTAAGTTAACTGAACAATAAACTAGTAATTATGCTTAATTACTGATGGTTTTGCAGTTATAAATTCCTAAAATAGTATAATAAAGACAATTTGACCCCCAAAGTGAAAGGTATATCCGCATTTAATTATGGCACTTATTGAGTGATATTCAAGTTTACTGAGCAGAATAAGCCAATAATTAAGGCTAAACTGCCACTAATACAGTAATAATAAAGGCAATTTGACCTCTTATTCTAAAGTGAAAGCTAAATCCTCATTAATTATGGCACTTATTGAGTGATATTCAAGTTTATTGACGAGAATAAGCCAATAATTAAGGCTAAACGGCCATTACTAAGACAATTTTACCCCATATTGTAAAGTAAAAGTTATATCCTCAATCAAGGCACTTATTGAATGGTCTCATTGTTATATAAGTATTAATGCATAACTTTTACAGACACAAAACATACTTTTTTTGTATGTTTGGATAAATGGTGAAAGATACAAAATGGACGTATTGGCAACATTTAAACATAAACATATTACGCATTTACAGCAGAAATACTTATTTACAAATCTTTTATATCATAAAAGATATCTGTATAATTTCCCTTTTACCGTTTTATGGATGAATGTTATATCCCTAAACCCAAACATAACCATTTTATAGAGAGTATAAAATTAATGTAATGGACATTAATATTTAGGAAAATGACAATTTTAGTAACACTATATAGCATTAAAAGGTTATTTTAAGCCACTAAATCCACTCAAAACTCTAAACCTACCCATAACCATTTCTTAAAAATATGTAGTTATAAAGAAAAACATAATAGACAGAAAAGTGTAACTTAATCACAATAATTTCTTTATTAAGAAAATGTCAAAAGCGATACCAATAGTAGTCCGAATGACAATGTGTTGCAGTCACAGTCCTCTCTGGTGATATATAATAGTTTTGTATCAGGTACAAGCAGAATTAAGTTATTAATCCACAAAAATGGTATTCCGCTTCACTTCACTTCACTTCACTTCACTTCACTTCATGGCATGTTGCAATCTGTGACGAAGCAGGTGAGAGCCAATGAGCATTGATATCACTGCCGTAAAACGTGTCGTGTCAAGCTTTTTGAGGCTGCAATTTTTGAATTCATAACGATCACTGGATTTGTTTATGTTGTTGAGGATGGAGATGAAAATCGGTGGATAAAGAATTAAATTTGGATCTGTTCCTCGCAGTCGTATGGATTATAAAGTTGTGGATTAAAGCGGATTAAATTGACGTCTTTTGTGAATTTGACGTCTTTTGTGAAACGTCTTTTGTGAAACGCCTTTTGTGTCCCATGGCGAACAAAATAAGTATTACATGATAAAAATGGTTAGATGATTACAGAAATGTTATTCATTTTAAGGTTTTAAAATGAGTTTGCAGTGAAAGCCACGAACAGAGCAAAATGTTTTACATTTAATCATTTTTAGTACTGTCAATATTGTACGTTCTGTGGCGAGGGGGGCGTGGTTCAGCGAGGTCTCCTGGTGAAAATTTGCGCAAATTAGTTCCTCTGTCATACAGCTGGCTCTGTCTGTGCTGGGCTTGTAACAAATTCTCCATAGACAGCCGCCCCAACGTGTGGAGTTTTGTTCTCAAGTCCAGCACATACTGAATTTCATTTTTGGCCTGAGATGGTCCATCCTCCCAAGTCTCTCTTAGGACGTCTAATACCCCGCGGGGCTGGCGTCCAAAAAGAAGCTCGAAGGGGGAAAACCCCGTGGAGGCTTGCGGGACTTCTCTCGCACTGCAAATAACAGAGGTTCCAACCACTTATCCCAATTTTTGGCGTCCTCTTGAACAAATTTACGAATCATGGATTTAAGCGTGCGATTAAACCGTTCGACCAGCCCGTCCGTTTGTGGGTGAAAGACGCTGGTACGAACGGATTTAATGCCCAACAATTCGTAAAGTTCGCGTAACATGCGTGACATAAACGCCGTGCCTTGATCAGTGAGGATTTCTTTCGGAATCCCCACTCGGGAGATTAAACTAAACAGTGCATCCGCAACACTCTTAGCGGAAATGTTGCGGAGTGGCACTGTTTCAGGATATCGCGTTGCATAATCCACAATGACTAATGCAAAGCGATGCCCTCTTGCTGATCGCTCTAATGGCCCGATGAGGTCCATACCAATTCTTTCGAAAGGGAACTTCATTAATGGGAGGGGGCGCAACGGCGCTTTTGGGGTGGCCGGTGGGTTAACCAACTGACATTCCTGACAAGACGCGCACCACCTGTGCACATTCTCGTGAATGCCCGGCCAAAAGAATCGGGTCATGAGGCGATTTAGTGTTGCCGTTTGTCTTAGATGCCCAGCCATCGGATTAGAATGAGCCGCGTGGAAAAGCATTTCCCTGCGGCTCTTTGGAACTAACAATTGGGTCGTATCTTCTTTTGTCTGAGTGTCTTGGGTCACTCGATACAACCATCTTTTATGATCGCAAAATATGGATAAGAAAGTGGACGTCCAGGCTGGAGAGGCTGACCATCGATGGTACTGACCTTTTCAAACGTGTGTTTTAGCGTCTCATCGTGAGACTGCTCCAGGGGAAAGTCATCGCGATCCGAAAGAATAAGTCTTCCAATTTCACTCTGTTACCCCGAAGCTGAACTCACTGGTCTCTGATCAGTCTCTCCCACCTGCACTCGCACCTCCTTATCCCGCGATTTTTCCTCCCAAGAGGCATCAGAGCATAAGCACCCCAATAATTTATTAAATGCAGGCTAATTCGTACCCAAAATTATCGGATGCCGGAGGTGCGGATTAACTGCCATCTCCACACTATGCTTTTTGACCCATAAATTGAATAATGACGGGCACTAACAGATATCTCACCACATCCCCATGCACACACCTCACCTTAACCAAGCGGCTTGCATCCAATGCCCCGGATGAAATCAGGCTTTGATGTACAGAGGTTTGGTTACATCCTGAGTCCACCAAAGCCTGATAGGTACCCCCCTTGATACTCACAGGTATTTGGTACCTGCCAGCTTGACCGGGGGCAGCCTGCGGGTCGTCCGGGACCCGGATCAACGTCCCAACCTCCATCACTGGACACCTGTCCACAAAGTGCTCCGGGTCCCCGCAATGCCAACAGGCCGGCCCAGACCTGCCCGCCACTCTTGTGGCAGAGAGCAGGTTAAATGGTTGACGCGGAGAGAGGGGAGAAGTAGGAGCGGAGTCCGGCCCGGCAGCAGGGAGTCCTGCCCCCCTGGGCGGGGCTCTCAGTCCATAGTACGGGCCCTGTTCAGTTCCACCCCGCCCCCGGGGCGGAACACGTGGTGGGCCGGGCGGACGAGACCTGGGTAGAGGGACAGGCTTAGAGAGAGAGGGGGAATTAAAAGAAGGAGAGAGAGAGGCAGATGGTAAGGGTTCGCCGACCCCTTGGCACGCCACCATGTGGTCCTCCGCCAGTTGGATGGCTGAGTCCAGCGACGTGGGGCGATGGCACTGGACCCACTCGGCGGTCTTCTTTGGGAGCCGAGTGATGAACTGCTCCAGTACCACGCGATCGATAACCAGGTCCACGTCGCTTCCCTCAGCCAGTAGCCATTTGCGGCACGAGTCCCGGAGCTGTTGGGCCATCACAAAGGGCCGGCCGGACTCGCCCAGGTCCAGGGAGCGGAAGCTGGACGATGGCCCACCGAAGGTCGTCGAAGACCAGGAGGTTCCGCCACCTACGACTCCCCCGAGAGGAGCGGGACCAACCTCATGGACCACTGGTCCCGCGGCCAGCCACTCGCCTCGGCTGACCGCTCGAAGAGATCGAGGAAGGCCTCGGGGGTCGTCGTATGGCCCCATTTTGTTCAGTGGCAGGTGGGTAGGCGCAGCCGGCTGCACGATGGTCTCCTGGTGAACCTCCCAGTCAATCTAGCTCCGGAACCTCTCGCGGTCCTCCTGCTGGGCCTGCACGATGGCTTGGAACTGCCGTTCTTTGTCGGTCCGCAGGTCCAGCAGGGCCTGGTGTTGCTCCTGATGCAGGATCGCGAGGAATGCGATGACTTCCGCAAATGGGGTGGAGGACGAAGATTGCATGGCAGCAGCCACCCAGCTTCCTTCCCGGGTTTCGGCACCAGTGTAGTATTGACAATGTTCTTAGATGTAGGAAGGAAGGGGACAGGGTCGGCGTTCAACTGCTGACTGAGCATTATTTCAGTAAATACAAACGTCAAACAAAAACTGTGCAACGCACAAGAGCAAAACAAAATAATCCACAAAGGGCTTCACTCCAGTCTCGGCATATGCAGTCCACAATGGGCTTCACTCCAGCAGTGTTGTCGTGCACCAGCGGCTCAGTCAGCAGTTCCCCTCTCTCTCACCGACTCCTGCTTCTCGCGGCATTTTATCCTGTCTCCGCGCCAATTACTGAAATGAGAAACAGGTGTTCGTGATTTACATTTAACCCGCTCACTCACCAAGGATCTCCCGATGCTCTCTCCCGTTGCAGACCTCGCTGAACCACGGCCCCCCTCGCCACAGTTTCAGTGTATAAAACGTAAGTAAATGTAAGTGTTGTAGAACCACACTTTGCGTAAAAATACATTCTCGTGTGATCACATTGCAGAATAACTAAAACCAGTAATGTAAATAAGAATCTCTAGAATAAGGGATCAAATTGCCTTTATTAGTGGCAGTTTAGCCTTAGTTATTGGCTTATTCTGCTCAGTAAACTTGAATATCACTCAATAAATGCCATAATTAATGTGGATATACCTTTTACTTTGGGGGTCAAATTGTCTTTATTATACTATTTTAGCAATTTATAACTGAAAACCATCAGTAATTAAACATAACTACTAGTTTATTGTTTGGTTAACTTAATAGAATGGCACAGAAATATAATTACATCACTACACAAAAATAATATATGGTTTATTAAGTTGTAGATAATGACTAAAAGGCATTGACTGTATATTCAGTTTTTTCATTAATTACTTGGTTATTTTTGTTTATTTATAGCATAAATGTGTATCTTTCAAATGTTTAATAATTGTAAATAATGGCTAATATGCCCTACTATGTTAAGTTAATCATTAATTACTATTGTGTCCATGCTTAACTAATGCATAGCTGTGAACAAGTAAATCATTAATTACTAGTTTATTTATGCTTAACTAATGCATAATTCTGACCCTTACAATGTAAAGTTAATCATTAATTACTAGTGTGTTCATTCTTAACTAATGCTAATTGTGAACAAATTCATCATTAATTAATGCTTAACTAATGCATTATTCTGGACCCTTAAAATAAAGTGTTACCAACTAATTATTTAAACTGATATAATTTTAGACTAATATATGGTATAAATAAGTAATAAAATGGTAATAAACAATACAGTTATACAGGTGGCACATAGAAATGCCAGGCTCTATTTTCGATAAATTCAGTAATTTTGTGTACTAAGTAAACTCTCCTCAGTGCCAGGGCAGTTTAGTAGCTTAATAGCCACAGACACAAATCAGTCTTTAGTTCTCTTTTTGTCCTGGTTACATGTACTCTAATACGATGGCCTGAAGGCAACACCTGAAACTCGGATCATAATAGGTCTGTGTACAAAGAATGACCTGAGCCTTCTTAAGAACATAATTATAAAAAAAATTAAGTAGAACCAGTCTGATCTACACTAATAATTTTTCCTGCCACCTTCAGAAGACTATTTAACCTATTTTTATTAGTCAAACTTAAAATGCCATTCCATACCACAATACAGAATGAGAGGGCAGATTCAAAAAGTTTTTTGTAATCTGTTTTTGTAAAATCATCATAGTAAGACAAACTCTAAATGATTTTAATTTCCTCAGAAAGAACAATCTTTTTTGAACCCTTTTAAAAACTGCCAAAACATTGGATTGAAAAAGCAAATTATTTTTTATGAGTATCGACAATTTCAATGTCCAAACCTTTAATTGTTGTCATCAAAGGACTAGGTGGAGACCTCCTAAAGCAGGTATAGGGGCCTCAGTGATCCTCCAGGGATCCTCCATTTTAACTTAAAATTAATTTAAATATATTAATATAATTAATATAATTCATTAATTTTATTAATACATTAAATTAAAAATGAACAAAGCATCACCTCGTATGTATTCTGTGATTGTTGCAGAGCAGCCCAAGCCATTTCTTATTGCACTGTGTGAAATACAGACTGATTGGCAGTTCATAAATATTTGAAGCACTGCTACTGTAGTGGGCTGCAGGCAAGATGTCAACCCCTTCCCTATGCCATGTGTGGAAAGTTTTAATGCGATCACATTCCTGTGAACAGCAAACAGATGATTTTTGGATCATTTTAAAGTAACAATACCTCTTGAGGAGAACAGGGGGATAACGTTAACATACAGTAACCCCATGCAGGAACTGCTTTGTTCTCTCTCACCTTTACCATTTGTGCAAAGGAAGAATGATGACATTAGCATGTCATTGAGCAGACTAATCATCACCATTTTCCCCATTGGCCCTCAGTCCTGAGAGCTGAGGTGTGAATGACCACTGACTCCACTCTCCAAACAGGTTTTGAAGCCACAAAGGACACAAAATAGACACAATGGACAAAATGGAGCAAATGTTCTCCATTTCTATTAACATAACTGTATATACTTAATGAGTGCTGTTTGTGTACATGTAAGATATACAAACTTACCTATTAAGGTATACATGAATGTATAGGTCAAATTTCAACATAAGCCAATGATTTTTGGACTTTGTTTTCAGCACGATGCCTAGGTTAATCTGAAATTGGTTTGGAAAATGAAATAATGCATAGGAAAAACCTTAAAGACATTCTTAAATATTAACTATAAACTATGCAAATCAACCTCATGCAAGAGATGGGCCATCTAATGGCCACCTCTGACAGCATCAGCCAATCAAAACACTGGATCTGTATGGTGTCAATTTGCATTTCCATCCTTGACAGAAGTGATTAAGGGTATGTTTACATGACAACAATATGCTTAAAACAGAGAGTTTTTTTCCTTTGATCTTTCTTCATACAGATGACACCATTGTCAAAACAATCCCCATTCATACGAATCCATGAAAATGACTAAAAATGCTGTATTGTGCTGGCAGGCCATTAGATGGTGATGAAACACTATAGACTGAACATGTAATGCGCATGTGCATGATGTCATCATTTTCTCAGATTCACGTTTTTGTTGTTTACATGGAGACCATTTTCAAAAACGTGCACTTTGAAACCTGTTTTCAAATTTTGCGTTTTTATGCAACCAAAACGCTGTTGTCATGTAAATGAATGGCCAAAATGCATAAAAAGTTTTCAGTTTTTAGTTGACAATGGTGTCATGTAAACGGCACCTAAAAGGCTTGTCTCTGCGACAGAAAATAGTTCCAGTTTCTGGGTTGCTTCAGTTTCCTTTTCTGGTTCCAGGCCAACTCTACAGAGTTGTGAAGCTGCTCTCTAAAGACTGTGAAGCTCTAAAGAAACAAGGAAGTTCTGCAAGAAGTGAACTGCAATTTAACAAATAATCTCTCAATTTATTTGTTAAATTCAGAATAAGGTTTACCTTATTTCTTCTAGAGAAACTACAATAACTTTCTATAAGATTAACTTGTGACTGCCATAGTAACATCCAACTCATTCACTTGCATTTATCAATCTTTTGGCACTTTATCAATTCGGTAGTTGCTACTCTTGTCTATCCGTTTGTTAATAAAATCCTTTTATTACACTTGTGTCTTTCTTGTGTTAATAATACAGTAAGGCCGCATTCACACAGCAGCAGAATAGTCAAGTCAAGTCAAGTCAAATTTATTTATATAGCGCTTTTACAATTGGTAATTGTTTCAAAGCAGCTTTACATATTAGAAGCACAGAAAAAAGGGAAGTGGTTAAAAATAAGCTGTACAAACAAGCGTGGTAATATGTAACATATACAAGATGGTGCTACATTAAGCCAATGTCGGCTGACTCCCAGGGGTGGAAAAAAACCCCTAGGAGAAAAACCCAGCGTGCTAGCACTGGGAAAAAAGTCCTAGGAGGGAAAAAAACCCCTTGGAAGATATATATAATATATGTAAATGGATATGGAGATCAAAATCTGAATTATACATTTTTATTATAGAGATTAAAATAGATTTATATAAATATATGTAAGCGGATACGGGGATTAAAAATCTGAATGATAGATACAGCCAGAAACTGGATCTGTAGGCCCATTGTCTCCTGGGCTACGTTGTAGTCAGGTCCAGACACAGGTTCTCCATCTGATCTGGATACGGCCTGGATCCAACACCCGGCAAACCTCAGGATAAGCAGAGAGACAGATATTAGCGTAGATGCCATTCTTATTCTGATGTACAGGTATATCTAGTGTTATAGGAAATGTTCTCGGTTCCGGCCAACCTAATTATTGCAGCGTAACAATCCTTTAACGGATTTGAAAAATGTTAATGTATTGATAATGTGTTATGTGTATGCAAGAGCAAAGAGATGTGTTTTTAGTCTAGATTTAAACTGACAGAGTGTGTCTGCTTCCCGAACAATGCTAGGAAGATTGTTCCAGAGTTTAGGTGCTAAATAGGAAAAGGATCTGCCGCCTTCAGTTGATTTTGATTCTGGGTATTCAACTGGCCTGAATTCTGAGATCGCAATAAACGTGAAGGACTATAATGCATTAAGAGCTCACTTAGGTACTGGGGAGCTAAACCATTTAGAGCTTTATAAGTAAGTAGCAAGATTTTAAAATCTATACGATGTTTAATAGGGAGCCAATGTAATGTTGACAGAACTGGGCTAATATGGTCATACTTTCTGGTTCTAGTAAGAACTCTAGCTGCCGCATTTTGGACCCAACTGTAGTGTTTAAAAGCCGAGCAGAACAACCACCCAGTAGAGCGTTACAATAATCTAGTCTTGAGGTCATGAATGCATGAACCAACTGTTCTGCATTTGTCATTGAGAGCATATGTCGTAATTTAGATATATTTTTTAGATGGAAGAAGGCGGTTTTACAGATACTAGAAACAGACTTTCAAATAAAAGATTGGTATCAAAGAGCACACCCAAGTTCCTAACTGAGGACGAAGGTTTAATGGAGCACCCGTCAAGTGTTAGAGAGTATTCAAGGTTTTTTTGTGAGGAAGTTTTTGGTCCAAAGATTAGGATATCAGTTTTTTCTGAATTTAATAATAAGAAATTTCTTGTCATTCAGTTTTTAATGTCAGCTATGCATTCTGTTAGTTTTGTGAATTTGTAGGTTTCGTCAGGGCGCTAGGAAATATAGAGCTGAGTATCGTCAGCGTAGCAGTGAAAACTAACACCATGCTTCCTAATTATCTCTCCTAAGGGCAACATGTACAGAGTGAAAAACAACGGTCCTAGTACTGAGCCTTGTGGTACTCCATATTGAACCTGTGATCGATACGACATCTCTTCATTAACTACTACAGACTGATAATGGTCAGATAAGTACGATTTGAACCATGCCAAAGCAATTCCACTAATGCCAATATAGTTTTCAAGTCTTTTTAAAAGAATGGTATGATCGATAGTGTCAAAAGCAGCACTGAGATCTAATAACACTAATAGAGAAATACAGCCACGATCGGATGATAGAAGTAGATCGTTTGTAACTCTAACGAGAGCAGTCTCAGTAATATGGTATGGTCTAAATCCTGACTGGAAATCCTCACAGATTCCATTTCTTTCTAAAAAGGAGCACAGTTGTGTTGAAACTGCCTTTTCTAGTATCTTTGACAGAAAAGGTAGATTCGATATTGGCCTGTAATTTACTAAATCTCTCGGATCTAGTTGAGGTTTTTTAATAAGAGGTTTAATAATAGCCTGCTTAAAGGTTTTTGGCACGTATCCTAGTGTTAAGGATGAATTAATTATATCAAGAAGTGGACCTACGACCTCTGGAAGCATTTCTTTCAGTAGTTTAGTCGGCATTGGGTCTAGCATACATGTCGTTGATTTTGATGATTTGATAAGTTTAGATAATTCTTCCTCTCCTATAGCGGCGAATGATTCTAGTTTTACCTCAGGGGACACTACAGTGCACTGTCTGAAGCGAAACTGTAGACGGTTGCATGTTTTAATTTTCTCTCTAATATATCAATCTTGCAAGTAAAGAAGTTCATAAAGTCATTACTGCTGTGCTCTATGGAAACGTCAGCAGTTGAATCTCTGTTTCTAGTTAATTTAGCCACTGTGTCAAATAAATACCTAGGATTATGTTTGTTTCTATTAAGAGATTTGAAAAATAAGTAGATCTAGCATTTCTTATAGCCGTTCTGTACTCAATCATTTTTCTTTCCACGAAAGGCGAAAAACTTCTAGTTTTGTTTTCTTCCCAACTACGTTCAGCTTTTCCAACAGCGTTTTAGAGCCCGAGTGTGCTCATCATACCACGGCGTTGGATTAGTTTCCTTAATCTTCTTTAGACGTAAAGGAGCGACTGCATCTAATGTGCTGGAAAAGAGAGAGCCAATAGTTTCTGTTGCAGCATCGAGTTCTTCTAAGTTGTCAGGTATACTAAGGCGATGAAAACGCTCGGGGAGATTATTTATAAAGCAATCTTTAGTGGTAGACGTGATGGTTCTACAATATTTATGGCTGGGTGGTTTTGTAGCCTTGGCTAATTGTATTATACACGAGACTAAATAATGATCTGATATATCATCGCTCTGCTGTAGAATTTCAACAGCATCAATATCAATTCCATGCGACAGTATTAGATCTAAAGTATGATTACGACAATGAGTGGGTCCTGACACGTGTTGTCTAACTCCAATAGAGTTTAAAATGTCTGCAAATGCCAATCCAAATGCGTCTTTATTATTATCTACATGGATATTAAAATCACCAACAACAAGGACTTTATCCGCAGCCAGTACTAACTCTGATAGAAAATCAGCAAATTCTTTGATAAAGTCAGTATGGTGCCCTGGTGGCCTGTATACAGTAGCCAGCACAAATGTCAACTTACATAATGTTACATAAAGCACCATCACTTCAAAGGAATTATTTGAAATTCTTTTGAATTGTTCTGAATATATTACTATAAATTACAGCAACACCTCCCCCTTTGCCTTTCTGTCGAGGATTGTGTCGATAATCATAACCTTGAGGACTAGATTCATTTAAAGTAATGTAATCGTCTGGTTTTAGCCAGGTTTCTGTCAAACACAGCAAGTCTAGTTTTGTCTGTGATAATTTCATTTACAATAAGTGCTTTTGAAGAAATAGATCTAATATTCAGTAACCCAAGCTTTATCATTTGTTTATATGATTTATCTGTGATTTTCATTTTTTGAACATCAATTAAATTTTTACCCTTAAAAGGTTTCGGAAGTTTTTTGTATTTACTAGTTCGAGGTACAGACACAGTCTCTATGTGATAATATCTAGGTGAAAGAGTTTCTATGTGCTGTGAATTATTTGAGTTCTGTGACGTGAGGCGGCTAGCAGACGGTCGGTTTAGCCAGTTTGCCTGCGTCCTGATCTGGGCCCTGGTTTGTCATGTTTCAGCTCTAAGACTATTTGCCAAATTTCTAGATAGAAGAGCAGCACCATCCCGAGAGGGATGAATACCATCTCTTTTCAACAGATCAGGTCTGCCCCAAAAGCTTTTCCAATTGTCTATGAAACCTATATTTCTGCGGACACCACTTAGACAGCCAGCCATTGAGTGATGATAACCTGCTAACTATCTCATCACTCCGACGAACAGGAAGAGGGCCAGAACAAATTACTTCTGCTGACATTGAATTTGCGAGTTCACACACCTCTTTAATGTTAATTTTAGTGATCTCCGACTGGCGAAGTCGAACATCATTTGTGCCGACGTGGATAATGATTTTAGAATATTTACGTTTAGCATTAGCCAGCACTTTTAAATTTGCTTTGATGTCAGGTGCTCTGGCCCCCGGCAAACATGTGACTATGGTGGCTGGTGTCTCTATTTTCACGTTCCGTGTAATAGAATCGCCAATAACTAGGGCACTTTCAACAGGATTCTCAGTGGGTGCGTCACTGAGTGGGGAGAACCGTTTGATGTTCTAATCGGAACGGAAGAGTGGTGTTTGTTCTTGCCATTATGCCGCCTCACAGTCACCCAGTTAGCCTGCTGCGTGGCTTCTACAACCGGAACCGAATGTGCAGTGTTTACTAGGCTAGTCGCATCCAAAGCAGTATCTAAGGCCCTTTCATTCTCACTATCCTCAATTAAAGTTTGGATGCGTGTCTCTAATTCTGAGATTTCTCTCTGTCAGCCTGACAATATCCCTGCATTTATCACATGTGTAAGTCTCACTGCTGACAGAAAGAGCTAAGCTGTACATGTTGCATTTAATACACATGATAATCGTCGGACATGACTGACCGTGGTTTGATGAACGCCGTCCAAAAAACTGCAACACACACGGGACTCGCTGGCTGGATGTCTCGGTCGCTTGCCGGTGCCTGGGGCAAGGGTGATGTGCGGGACGCTGTACCTCGCGGTGGATCGATGAATGCCGGGCAGCAACGTCTCCACAGCTTCCCGATCTGGCGAGGACAGATCAGAATAACATACATCGGATAAATCCGCCATTAAATCGACAAGGAAGGTTGGTTTAGAGGAAAAAAGAAAGTAGACGGTAGCTAGCAGGCTAGCGGGCTATGGCTAACACTAGGTGATTACGCTGGTGGATTGCTAGTAATAAATCGTTCCGTTTAGTAATACTATGCAATAGGTTAAGTAATCTAGTGAAAAATAAGAAAGTTATATTATATGAATAGGAATAAAGAGAAGGATTTAGGATAAACTCCACGAAGCTCCGAGCGTAGGTCAGCGTAGGTCAGACAGCAGGCAGGCAACAGCGTTGAGCAGCGTTGAACCGGAAGTCCTCCAATGACGCGATACTCGATAATATCAGATCATTAAATCGAATACAGTTCGATATATAGAATACAGTTGTCATTACTGTATTTGACTCCTTAATACGGTTACGTTCACACACAGTACGGTTATTTACGGGAGTGACAACTGCATTCTATAACCGAACTCAGACCCGTAAATTTTCAGGACCCACAACCGCGTTCTCTGAATATTCGCGCTGTGTGAACGGAACCACATAGGACAACTAGTTGTCTGTCACATCATACATAGCGAAAGAGCCGCTATGCTAAGGGGTTTCATGTGTGTGGTTTCACTTTCGGTAATTTACAGCGAGGGAGAGATGAGCTGTGTGTCACCTTATGGTTTTAGATTCAGTCACTGTTCCCCACCCGAGCCGCTCCTATCAGTTTTGTATTCCATGCATGACTCAAATGCCGTGTCATGGGCAGCAGCACGAGGTGCTACAAAGGACATGAGATGCGAGTACAATGGTTAAAGGTGTCCGGCTACTGCATGTTTACATTGAAGCTCCTGTCGCTATCTTTGAAATGACTTTGGTTACTGTCGCTATGGTTACTAGTAAAAGAATACGGGCTTGACTCTTGTTGCACGTTCAAACAGACAGTATTCGAGATGCTGCTGTAAGTTGCTGTGTGAATGAGGCATTTCGAGACTCACACCTGTAAGTAAATGCGGTTGTCAATCCCAAAAACTGACAGTGTGAACGTGGCCTAAGAGGCTCCACAAATTAACAATATCTCACAAATCCTTCAGATTGGTCAGATGATGAACTTCCTCCAGTTTATATAATTGTAATTCAGTCAACAGTCTTCCATGATTGTTCTTTACTGTCAAGGTGAAATTCCTTGGCTGGTGCCCTGAAATATAGGAAGGGCACTCTCACACTCACCTTAGATGGCGTGTGACCAAAACTACTAAATATGAATATATTTAAGGCCATAAATCACTACATGTGTGGTGCCCTCGTGTGAGGCTAATCCAGAATCACTTCACCACTCACATCGTTCTCTTTCTATGAAACCTATAAACCACATTCACCGGTTCTAATTAGATAGCAACACTAACTCTATAGCGGTTGACCAGAAGACTGCAATTATTTCTTATTTACTAGATTACAATCAAATTAATTTCAAAAAATTTTTCATCTGTCCTTTGTGCACCATTTTATTTTTTCTGCATGACCGCACGCTCGCTCAGCCTAGAGGAAACATTGCTTACATCTACTTACTATATAGTAAAAACAGTAAATCCTGCAAAATTGCAAGCAACTAAACCTAAACCAAACCAACCCTAATCCTACAGTAAGTTGTTAATTAACATTACTCAGCACCTTAAAATAAAGTGTGTAGTGGCAGGTTATGGCCACTTGGTGGGGCTAGAGATTAAGGTTGTTAAGCAATAACTGAGAAGAAGAATTAAAGAGTTGTCTGATTTCATCCAGTGAGTTGTGTCCTTGAATACCGAGTATAAAGGAACAATACATGTGTAACGAGACTGGACTCAGGCAGAGATCCATTTGCAAGCTTTATTTAAAGTAAGCGTGGTCATACAGGCAGGGTCTAGGCAGGGGCAAACAGGAACAGCAAGGGCTAGGCAGAATCGTGGTCAGGATACAGGCAGTAGATCAGGGCAGGCAGATATCGTTCACAGTCCAGATAACAATAAACAGTCCGAAGGCAGAGAATCATAACCAGGAAACAGGCAGGATCAATAACAGACAGGCAGACAGGATACAAACGCTCAGAATTGTCACAGGAGTAAACAAGACCTCGCAATGAGGTGGTGTGTGAGTGAATCTTAAATAGTCCAGATAATGTGCTTCAGCTGTATGTGGCAATTACTGATTGGTGTGGAGTGTGTGCATGTGACTGGCAGGGAGGATTATGGGAACTGGAGTCCGGAATGAACGGGAACATGACAGAATGTCCCCCTCCCGGAAGGCGCATCCTCGCACCGTGGATGGTACAATCGGGGAGGGGGGGTGGGTGCCCTGGAGACCTACTGGCAGGTGATGCTGGATATGCAGACGGGTATGGAGGTCTCCAGGGCAGGTCCAGGAACTCCAGGCACCATGGCGGGTTAGGAGCCACGGGTAGCCACAGCGGGTCAGGAGCCCGGGCAGCCACGGCGGGTCAGGAGCCTCGGGCAGCCATGGCAGGTCAGGAGCCTCGGGCAGCCACGGCAGACCAGGAGCCTTGGGCAGCCACGGGGGGCCAGGAGCCTCGGGCAGCCACGGCGGGTCAGGAGTGTTGGCCAGCCACGGTGGGTCAGGAGTGTCGGGAAGCCACGGCGGGTCAGGAGTGTCGGGAAGCCACGGCGGGTCAGGTGGCTTAGGCAGCCACGGCAGGTCAGGTGGCTCGGGCAACCACAGCAATTCAGGGGCCATTGGTGACCATGGCAGTTCGGGGTCCATAGACGGCCCACTAAACCCACCCACAGGTTCCCCACCCACCGGTTCCCCACCCACCGGTTCCCCACCCACCAGTTCCTCAGCCACCAGTTCCCCAGCCACCAGTTCCCCACCTGGCTTGGGAAGCCACGGCAGGTCAGGTGGCTCGGGCGGCCACGGTAGGTCAGGTGGCTCGGGCAGCCACGGCAGGTCAGGTGGCTCAGGCGGCCACAGCAATTCAGGGGTCATTGGTGACCATGGCAGTTCGGGGTCCATAGACGGCCCTAGTGGGCCTGTAAACCCACCCACAGGTTCCCCACCCACCAGTTCCCCACCCACAGGTATATGCCCCCCCCAAAAAAATTTTCTTGGGGGATTCAATGGTGGAAGAGATGGGCTCGTGGGCTAGGAGCTTGGCTGATGCCAGCAGGGCAAGGAGCTTGGGTGGTGTTGGCAAGGCAAGAAGCTTGGTTGGTGCCGGCAGGGCAAGGAGCTTGGTTGGTGCCGGCAGGGCACGGTGCTTGGGTAACGCTGGCAGGGCAAGGAGCTCGGGTGGCGCCGGCAGGGTGAGGAGCTTGGGCAGCGCTGGCAGGGCAAGGAGCTTGGCCGGCGCCGGTAGGGCACGGAACTTGGGTTCTGGAGCGGACTCAATGGCTGGAATGACCCCTATGTTCACAGACACCGAAGGGGCGGCCATCTTGCCTGTGGGCACTGGCGGAACGGCCATCTTGTCCATCACATCCAGAAAGCTAGAGTGTGTAGCAACCGGCGAGCTTGGGTGCGTAGCAACTGGCGAACTAAAGTGCGTTGCAATCGGCAAACTTGAGCACGTTGCGACCGCCGAACTTGAGCGCGTTGCGACCGCCGATCGTTGTTTTGGCGAAGTCTTCTGTAACGAAGCAGGACTCAGGCAGAGATCCATTTGCAAGCTTTATTTAAAGTAAGCGTGGTCGTACAGGCAGGGTCTAGGCAGGGGCAAACAAGAACAGCAAGGGCTAGGCAGCAGGCTAACAACAGGCTAGCGGCAAGCTAAAAGCACACAGTATGGACCACATATTTACTATCACACCACCGGGACCATTCAATTTCGAGCCAAGCTCGTGGCCCACATGGATTAAAAGGTTTGAACGCTTCAGAATTGCGTCTGGATTGAAAGAAAAAGACGGTGCATACCAGGTGAATTCTCTCATCTATACAATGGGCGAGAAGGCTGACGATATTCTGAGCTCACTGCAGTTGACAGAAGAGAAAGAGGGCGTGCATAATGTAATTTATGAACGAGCCAAGTTTAATAAAAGATGTCAAGAAGTCGATGTATCTGCAGAAAACTTTATCACCACAGTGCACAAGCTAGCTGAACATTGCAAATATGGCGCCTTATGTGAGGAAATGATCCGAGATAGGATTGTGGTCAGCATACGTGATGCTAAATTGTCTGGATTTTTGTATTTAGCTACAGCTATAGTTCAAGTGAGGCAGCACGAGGAAGTAAAAAAGCAGCAAGCTGTTCTGCGGTCAGCTGATTCGCCAGGACAAATAGATGAACTGTCTCATAACAGTAAGAGACAAGCTCAAAGAAAAAAAAATTTCAGCGCCAAAGCCATTATCAGCCTCAGTCTACCTCAACCTAGTCAAAACAGTGCGGTTAGTGTGGCAAAACCCCAAAACATTCATGGACTGAATGCCCAGCAAAAGACGTTGAGTGTAGAAAATGTCAAAAGAAGGGATACTTTGTGGCCGTGTGCAGATCAGTTCAAAAGCTGGATTCAATTGAAGAGGATGGGGTGGCTTATCTTGGGGCTGTTGACTATCCACAGTCATCCACATGGACTGAAATACTTACCATAAACGGCAGCCCATTGCATTTTAAAGTGGACACGGGTACATCTGTGACTGCTATCCCAGAATAAGAATTCACACTGGATAGATATAGCAGACACTCAGCACCGCGCAGACCGCTACTGTGTCCCGCTGACCAACCTCTGGATGTTAATGGGCAAGTGTATGCAGTTATTCAGAGAGGGGACAGAAAGATTGAGGAGGAGGTGTTCATTGTGAAAGACCTGACAACACCCTTATTGGGTCTTCCTGCTATCCGCAGACTACAGATGATCCCTCAGCTCAATAGCATTGACGATGCAGAGACTCACTTCCGCTCAACTTACCCAGATGTATTTAAAGGGCTGGGTAACCTTAAGGGGGAGTACAAAATTAAGCAGAGAGACAACGCAACACCCTATGCCCTCTCTGCACCTCGACGTGTAGCCATTCCTCTCCGGGTCAAAGTCAAAGAGGAACTAGACCGAATGGAGAAGATGGGAGTCATAGCCTGTGTTGAAGAACCGGTGCGTGGGCATGGTCCCTATAGTGAAAACGTCAGGGAAAATTCCCATTTGTGTGGACTTAACCCAGCTGAACGAGAGTGTCATCAGAGAGAGACATATCCTACCGGCAGTGGATGAGACACTGGCCAAGCTGGAAGGAGCCTTTACAAAGCTCGATGTGACATCAGGCTTCTGGCAGGTACCACTCCACAAAGACTCAATGATGTTGACCACGTTCATTACTCCAGAGGGGCGCTACTACTTCAAAAGGCTACCTTTTGGAATATCATCGGCACCCGAACATTTCCAAAAAGAGGATTTCTCAGCTGATTGATGGTGTTGACGGAGTACTATGTCATGCTGATGATGTCCTTGTTATAGGAAGAGACCAGGCAGAGCACGATGACAGGCTGCACAGGGTGCTACAGAAATTCAGAGAGGCTGGGCTCACACTGAATGAGAAATGCCAGTTTGCCCTGACAGAAATCCACTTCCTGGGTCATGTCATAAATTATCAAGGCATCAGAGCAGACCTATTCGTGACCTGTTAAAGACAGAGAACAGCTGGACATGGGGAGCACCTCAACAGAAAGCATTTCTGGAGACAAAAAAAGAATTGGGGTCAGAGACAGTGTTAGCCCAGTACAGCCCAAATCACGAAACCATGGTATCAGCTGATGCCTCTTCATATGGACTAGGAGGTGTCTTGACACAAAAACAGACAGACAGTGAGTGGTGACCTGTTGTTTTCATTTCTAGAAGTCTGACTAAAACCAAAATCAAGATATGCCCAAATAGAAAGGAGGCTTTAGCTGTGACCTGGGCATGTGAGCGCTTGCGAATATACTTGAGTGGACTGGATTTCACCATAAGAACTGACCACAAGCCACTCATAACACTCCTGAAGTCCAGAGCATTGGATGACCTCCCACCAAGGATTATCAGATTCAGACTCAGGCTGCTCAGATTTAATTTCGACATTGTCCATGTCCCTCTTCCAGCCACAGCTACAGAGGCAGAGCAAGATCTGGAAAGAGAATGCAAAGCTTATCTGGACAGTGTAGTAGAAAGTTTGCCAGCCACACCGACAAAGCTGGAACAGATTAAGAGTGCACAAACTTCAGATAACATCTGCAAACGTCTCAGCCGATACATTGCAAATGACTGGCCGGGACACAGACGAGATGTGCATGAGCAGCTGCTACCCTACTGGCCAAAAGGTCAGTCTTGCATGAAGGAAGAGGACTGCTCATGAAAGGAGAGAGACTTATAATCCCTGAGTGCATGAGACCTGACATCCTGCAGAGACTGCAGCAGGGACATCAAGGTATCAACAAATGTCTAGCTAGGGCCAGAGAATAAGTCTGGTGGCCAGGTATCACATCTGCAGTAAAGCAAATGGTCGAGAGATGCGAGATTTGCGCATGTGAAGCTCAAATACCAGTCAAGCCTCTACTCACGACTGAACTCCCAAGCAGACCATGGCAGAAAGTCGCGGCTGGT
This sequence comes from Culter alburnus, assembly GCA_028476615.1. Taxonomy (NCBI): domain Eukaryota; kingdom Metazoa; phylum Chordata; class Actinopteri; order Cypriniformes; family Xenocyprididae; genus Culter; species Culter alburnus. The sequence goes on along the minus strand of JAOTNS010004043.1, from coordinate 27,321 downwards.
CTTGACTTGGCAGAATGGGAACTATTTAGTCATGATAGACTATTTCTCTCGCTATATTGAAGTTTGCTCCCTGCAGGGCAGCACATCAGCAAAACAGACAATTGCCAGATTTAAAGCTGTGTTTGCCAGATACGGATGTCTAGAAGTGCTGGTCACGGACAATGGTCCTCGATTCTCCTGTCATGAATTTGCTCAATTTGCACGGGACTATGACTTTACCCATGTGACAAGCAGTCCCTGTTACCCCCGCAGCAATTGGGAGGTGGAACGGGCCGTCAGAACTGTGAAGTCCCTTTTAGCAAAAGAGGGAGATTTCCACAAAGCTCTGCTGGCCTACAGGGCCACTCCATTGGCGCATGGGAGCTCCCCAGCACAACTACTGATTGGGAGGAGAATCAGAACACCAGTTCCAGTGTCACTGGAACAGTTACAACCACAGTGGCCTGATCTTGACAGATTCAGAGAAAAGGATTCAGCGTTAAAACTGCAACAGCAACAAACGTTTAACAGGAGACACTGTACCCAAACCCTACCACCTTTCCAGCCGGGACAGTATGTATGGATCAAACCTACAAGCACAATAGGGACAGTTGTTAGTACTGCACCTACATCACATTCCTATGAGGTGGAGACCCCGGATGGAAGACGGCTGCGACGCAACCGTTCACACCTCAGGAAAGTTCCTGTGGCTCCTGCACCAGGTGAAATGACAATGACTAGGTGAGGGAGACTGTCTAAGGCTCCTGAGAGACTAGAACTTTGAACATGAAATACATGCATACACACCACAGAGGAAAGAAAAAAAAAGAGTCATAATTTTCTGTTTGAAAAGTTAAATGTTTATTAGAAAAGACATGCTTGATTTATTGAAGTTTGCAGTTACTTTAAGATTAAGTCTACAAAAGGGCTACTGTGAAGTAAAATGTCTTCTGTTAGTTTCTCTGGTTACACTTTTAAGTTAAAAAAAAGGATTTAAAGAAATTCGTAAAGTTATAAAATAAGTGAGTGAAATAATGGAGTAGCCATACTGTTAAATGTATCCCATTATTTTAAAGTTCTGTCAAAACAAGTATACTTTCATCTAAAAGGGTGAGATTGAGTGGCAGGTTATGGCCACTTGGTGGGGCTAGAGATTAAGGTTGTTAAGCAATAACTGAGAAGAAGAATTAAAGAGTTGTCTGATTTCATCCAGTGAGTTGTGTCCTTGAATACCGAGTATAAAGGAACAATACAAAGAGTAACATTGTTTTTCTTTAGACAGCATTAACTGCGTTTATGAAATCTAATACAAATTAAAGCTGCAAGCAGCGATAAAAGGGCCCTCGCACCCGGGCTCACCTCCACCCGTTGGCCTCAGAAAAACAGCGAACGGTGGGTGAAATGCATGTAAGCGAGTAAATACAGCAGAATCATGGCCAAGTCATTTCAAAGTGCCACGCTTTCTGCTGCCAACAGGTGGTGCTTTGAACGTAACCGAATATTGCAATATAAATGTGTTCAGGCCAGAAATATTATCAAACGTGTGAAGTTTGGAGCAGATTGGACATCGTGTGACTGAGTTACAACAACTTCCTGTTTTGTGGCTTTAATTGCATACATTAGCACTTAGCCAAGTGTTGCATGATTCAACATGTTTCTAGCATGTTTGGTACTTCGTGGCATATTGAAATGTGTTTCTAGTAGTGAATTACAGTGTAAAGCATGCCATTTCCTGTTACCAGCAGGTGGCGCTACGACTAACTGAATATTGGGTAACACTTTACTTGAAGGGGTGTGCATAAGACTGACATGACACCTTCATAATCTTGACATGACACGTGTCATTAATATGAAGGAGGTTTTATGCATGTTTATGACAACTGTCATTCGCTCAATTATGTCATTTTTAATGCAAAGATGACATAGTTTGAGATGTCTTTGTTACGACAACTTGACATAAACCAATACATCATAACCTGTCAGTGTCTTTGTCATGACAACTTGACATTAGCAAAACATCATAAACATGACATAGCAGATTAATTATCAACTTAAAAAAACTACTTAGCTTTATGGGTTAACATTACATTACATTTTTTTGGTAACATTTCAGTATAGGGAACACATATATAAACGATTAACTATGACTTTTCCCTCAATAAACTCTTAATTTACTGCTTATTATAGTTAATTGTTAGATTTAGGTATTGGGTAGGATTAAGAATGTAGAATAAGATCATGCAGAATAAGGCATTAATATGTGCTTTATAAGTACTAATAAATAGCCAATATTTTAGCCATATGAATGCTAATAGTAATAAGCAACTAGTTAAAAGACCCTAAAATAAAGTGTTACCATTATTTTATAACAGTGTCATCTTTTTTACGAAATTTGAAATTGTCTATTATCTGACCTTCTGTTGGAGGAAACTTAAAAAAAAACAAAAAACAAAAAACAAAACATGAAATGAAAAATAGTCATGACACTGTTATAAAATTATTTGTCAGAGTTTTGTCACTTAATGACATTTTAATGACAAGTTAATTTGTACCACTGTACTTGAGCTCAAGATACATATTTATGACACTATTATAATGGCCTCATGACAGCCAATGTCAAAACCAACGACATGACAGTTTAATGTAATGTTAACCCATAAAGCTAAACGATGTCAAGTTGTCATGACAAAGACACTGACAGGTTATGATGTATTGGTTTATGTCAAGTTGTCATAACTCGGACATCTCAAACAATGTCATCTTTGCATTAAAAATGACATAATTGAGCGAATGACACTTAATGACAGTTGTCATAAACATTCATAAAACCTCCTTCACATGTCATGATTATGAAGGTGTCATGTCAGTCTTATGCACACCCCTTCAAGTAAAGTGTTACCGAATATTGTCATATAGATGTCTTTAGGCCAGGACTCTTATCACACATGTGAAGTTTGGGGCAGATCAGACATAGTATGCCTGAGTTACAACAGCTTCCTCTTTCATGGCGAAACATCAGACTTTGTCAGGCTGCCACAGACACGCCCTTCAGCAAAAACTCAAGATCTTTGATATTTATCATTGCTAAGGTCTTAATATTAGACTGACAACATATGATGTGGTTCTGGTTAAATCTGTATGAGGAGTTAATCACAGTGTAAAACATGACATTTCCTTTTGCCCACAGGTGGCGCTATGACTGTAACTGAATATTGTTATGAAGATGTCTTCAGGTCAGGACTCTAATAAAACATGTGAAGTTTGGGGCAGATTCGACATTGTATACCCAAGTTAGAAGAACTTCCTGTTTCATGGCGAAACATCAGACTTTGTCATGCTGCCACGGACACACCCTTCAGTGAAAACTCTAGATCTTCGCAATTTAACGTCACAAAGGCCTTTAGATTAGACTGACCAAATATGATGTTGATCTGATTAAAGCTCTAGGAGGAGTTCGTTAAAGTACAACGTCTGGAAATGGCAAAAACTGCACAAATTTTGCATAGAAAATTCAAAATATCAGACTTCCTGTTGGTTTTCAGATTTCACTCCAAGAGAGACTTTTTTGTAGGTATTGGGCTGTTAGATGTGTGTACCAAATTTCATACCTGTACATGAAACGTAGTGTCAGGGGCACTTCGTTGAAAATTTTTAGGTGGCACTATCGAGCCATTTTGCCACACTTAATTCTGAAACCCATATCAGACTTAAATTTTCACCACTTCTGACGCATCTACAAAGTTTCATGAGTTTTCGAGTATGTTTCGGCCCTCAAAAAAGTGATTCACCTTACATGGCGAAACATCAGACTTTGTCGGTCACCACGGACACGCCCTTCAACGAAACCTCAAGATCTTTGCAATTTAACATCTCAAAGGCCTTAAGATTGGCCATATATGATGCTGATCTGATTAAATCTCTAGGAGGAGTTAATCACAGTGTAAAACATGTCATTTCCTGTTGCCCCCAGGTGGCGCTATGACGGTGACTAAATATTGCCATATAGATGTCTTCAGACCAGGACTCTAATAAAACATGTGAAGTTTGGGGCAGATCCGACATTGTATGCCCGAGTTACAACAACTTTGTCAAGCCACCATGGACACGCCCTTCAGCGAAAACTCTAGATCTTCGCAATTTAACGTCTCAAAGGCCTTTAGATTAGACTGACCAAAAATGATGTTGATCTGATTAAAGCTCTAGGAGGAGTTCGTTAAAGTACAACATGTGGAAATGGCAAAAACTGCCAAAATTTTGTAGAGAAAATTCAAAATATCTCACTTCCTGTTGGGTTTACAAACTTTTCACCCAGGGGCTTTTTTGTAGGTATTGGGCTGTTACATCTGTCTACTGAATTTCATAACTGTACGTGAAACGTAGCACGAAGGGCGCTTAATTGAAATTTTGTAGGTGGCGCTATCGAGCCATTTTGCCACACCTAATTCTGAAACCCATATCAGATGTAAATTTTCACCACTTCTGACGCATCTGCAAAGTTTCATGAGTTTTTGAGAACGTTTAGGCCCTCAAAAATGCAATTCATTTTGGAGAAGAAGAATAACTGGCTGAGCAATTCCAATAGGGTCCTCACACCATCGGTGCTCTGGCCCTAATAAAGACTTTATACAAAGATCGTCAACATTCAAAGTGCAATGTACAATATAGCAGAATAAGTTCTGCCTTCTAAATAAAATAGCCAATAGGTAAGTCATTGCATCACTGCAGCTGCCTTTAGAAACTCTGGTTGCTATAAAAACTTTGGACTGTACATGCGCATTCAGAGGTGGGTAGAGTATCCAAAAACTGTACTCAAGTAAAAGTACAAGTACTTATAGAAATATTTACTCAAAGTAAAAGTGAAAGTAATAATCTTAATAGTTACTTGAGTAAGAGTAAAAAAAGTATCCATTAAAAATCTACTCAAGTAGCTCGTTACTAGATACTTTGTAACTATAATCAAATGTAATCAAATGTATATTTCTGCAGGCTTGTGTAAACTGGTTAACTGTGTCAAAGCAAAGGTGTTAATTTTCAAGACTAACAGGTCCCCGGCGCCGCCATTGCACAATAGGCTACCCAAAATAACATTTCATACTCTCTGAACAATGGTAGCTTATTTAATGTATAAATTAAGATATATGTCCATAAAAACGGTAAAGAAATGCTACACTTTGTTGTCGTGGTGTAATAATCTGTTTGGTTATAAAATGTCGGCTATTGGCTGTATGAATTAAAATCGAATGAAATCGATACCTGTGTGGAATTGTTCACAGACAGCATACGCAGTTCAACTAATAAAGATCTTCATCGCTGGCAAACAATAGGATACATTTGCAGATTTGCTTTCAATTGACTGTAGGTCCACTGCCACTTCATCCAACACTCCGAGTGAGAAACCACTTCAGACGATTCAGCACGTGCAGGACCTGAACAAATCATTCAAACTGATTTGCGAACCAATTTAAACAGTTTTGTCAACTTGTTTGATCAAGTCTTTGTACAGAATCGACTCAAAAGAGTGATTCATTTGTGAATGGGGCATCGTTCATGAAAAAAGAGACAGCACGCTTGGAATAAACTACGTATTTCCTAACGTACAGTATTGCATTAAAATAAAGTAACGAGAGGAACGTCGCCCAGCGTAGCGAAGTAAAAGTACAGATTTTTCATTACAAATGTACTCAAGTTAAAGTAAAAGTACCCACATTTAAATCTACTCCAAAAAGTAGAAATTTTCCAAAAAACTACTCAAGTAAATGTTATGAAGTAAATGTACTTCGTTACTACCCACCTCTGTGCGCATTGGCTGGTCCAGCCTGAAAAATTATTATTTTTTTGTCATGATTTGTGTATTTAGAAACAAAATTTATGAGATGGTTGTTGTCAGATTTCATTGGTGAATTCAAATATGAAGTTCAGTCGTAAGCTTGTTGAAGAGCTTTGGAGAATTTAATGTTTCCCCATACAAAGAGGAATAGGAGCTGTACTTGCATGACTGAATTAGCTGCCAGAGAGGTGATTCAAAGATAGCCACAGAGTGAAATGACTTGCCTGAAAGGGACTTTGATATAAACACAAATTTGAGCACAACTTAAAGGGGGGTATCACAAACAGTTTCTGCCTCTCATGTTAATCTTGAATACATACCGAACTGGGAGTTGTTTACAAAGTATTCATCACCAAATTCCCTGGGAGTCCAATACCATCATCGGCCACACCCCACCTCTGTTGACTAGGCCTTAAGCAGGCCTCTCGTGGAGTATGTGGTGTGATATGCATTTCCTCTTAGTAACTAAATCTTGAATGCATGGCCTGATGGTTGGTATGATTATGGTCGCCACTAGATGATGCCACGTGTTTACTAGGGTTGGCCCTATGGGCCTCCCGTGCAGCATGTTGGAGTTCAGTTATGTACTCCTCTCATCTGAGAGTAAAAAGGTGCTTTTACCGAGTACTCTTCTGAGTGGTTGACCTCTCAAAGGTGAGTTTTTTTGTGGTAAAACCTTACTGAAATGTGGTTTTAACTACATCAGCCTCCTTGAGTCTGGGTTCTACTCTAGTCAAGCTAAATAGCTACCTAGTATCTAGGTTGGTTCTATTTTTTGCTCCTAGAACCCTAAAGGTCACTTTACAGTTTAACTACTGTTACTAAGTCATATGTAACCTGCGCCCAGTAAGACAGGTGTTCAAGGTGGCCCTCACAAGCCACCATTGAATGTCCTTCTAATGTGGCGAAATGTTTTTCGTATATTATTATTTGCCCACAGATTGGTCTACCTGTTAGGATGAGCTTTGTACTTCCCTGCCAGGGTTGTTTGTGTAACAGTGCTTAGCTCCCTAAGCTTGATCATGGGTGGTAGGCCTCCTTGAGGCCTCCTCCTGAGGTTCAGCCCAGGCTGGTTTGTGCTCCCTGTATCAGGGTTTCTAGCGCGCAGCCTCCTCAGTGCAAATAATCAAGCGCTGAGTAGATCCTAGGATGAGCGGATTTTACTCCCCTCAATACGAGGATTTATAGCACTCAGCTGAGTTCTGCTCTCCAGGATGCTAGTCCTTACGTGGCCACTAGACTAACGCCATATGTTTTACAGGTATTAGGACCTCTGGGCCACCTTTTGAACATGCTGGTGTATGTAATAGTGTACTCCTCTCGCGGTGAGAATTACAAGTATTTTACTGAGTACATTTCTGGTTGGCCAGGGCCCCAGGTGATAATTTAACCTCCTTATGGTGTGGTTAGTTGTCCTTCCTGGTGCTGGAAACACTGCCACGAGCTGATGCCACGTGTCTGCTGAGGTCATAGGCCCGTCTTTGGGGCCTTCCTTCCTTCCTTAGTGCGTGATGGCGTATGTTGTACTCCTCTTGCTTTAAAGAGTAAAAAGGGTTCCTTTTACCGAGTACACTGCTTGTTGGATTGTGTTAGGTGGTATGTTATGTGGGCACCTCACAGTCTTATCTGCTGTATACTGAGGTCATGTTTCTTGCTTCCAGTGAGATAAGTGTTCAAGGTGGCCTTCGCAGGCCACCATTGAATGTCTTACTGTTGTGACAAAGTACTCTGGCTGTGAGTCTTACTCCACATAGAATTACTATCATGATGTAGGCCCTTTCTGGCCTCCATGGTTATGTGCCCACAGTATGGTTTACCTGTTAGGTCGAGCTTTGTACTTCCCTGCTAGGGTTGTCTGTGTAATAGTGCTTAGCTCCCTAAGCTGATCATTAGGTGAAGGCTTCCATGAGGCCTCCCATTGAGGATCAGCCCCAGGCTGGTTTGTGCTCCCTTCTATCAGGGTTCTCTAGCGCACAGCCCCCTCAGTGCAAAATTATCAGCGCTGAGTAGATTCTAGGATGAGCGGATTATACTCCTTTCAATACGAGGGTTTATAGCACTCAGCTGAGTTCTGCTCTCCAGGATGCCCGTCTCTACGCGTGGGTTTGAGTTGTTCCTGCCCCTTTTGCAGTCACTTTTACCCGCTCCCTTCTGTGAAGGATTCGTTTTTGAGATTCTGTGTTCAGACAGGGATTGGCCAAGACTAAGCTTGTCTCCGAAGACCAGGTAGGCCTCCCTGGTGGCATTGGGGGTGACTTTGTTTCCCTCTAGTGACTGGTCGGGGTTCCCTTCGGTTCCCTGGCATCATTCCCTAGAAGAGACCACTTTGTCTACGGGAAAGTTGGTCTCAGATGCTCTAGCGGCCTTATTAGGCTTTTTCTCTCTATAGAGGAAGGCCTTCTGTAGGCTCAGCTTGGGCTGTTGGCCATAGGGAATGCCGTCACTGACAGCCTGGTGTGACCCGAAAAGAGAGTTGCTAAGCGTTTCCTTTGAAACTGCTTTGTCAGCCATATTTTTTGGCATGCACTCTCCTCAAGCATGGCAGCATGGATATATCGTTCCCCAAAGCGTTCTTGCAAATGCAGAGCGAGTTCCCTTTTGAAAGGGAACGTCTCAGGTTACGTATGTAACCATAGTTCCTTGAGAACCAGGGAATGAGACTCTGCATTTTCTTGCATTCCATGCTTCGGGTTGCCTGCCTGCAGAACAGTCCCTCAAGACGATAGATGTCTTCTGTTTCTCCAGGCGCTCCTTTTATACGTCCGGGTCGCGCCATATTATGTCATAGGCTGTCGCTGGCCAATAGGAATTGGAGTTTTTGGATAGTTGCTTTCAGACACCTGGGTCACGTGACGTTCCCCAAAGCGTTCTTGCAAATGCTGAGTCTCGTTCCCTGGTTCTCAGGGAACTATGGTTACATACGTAACCAGACGTTTTTTCAGCCAAAGCCCAAGGGAAGGACAGCCGACATTCTTCCAGCAAAGGGCAATTGAACGTCTTGACTGTAGTAAGCACAAGTCTACCAGGTTTTTTTTTTCTTTGATGGGCAGAGAGCAATTGTCCACATACATACCCAATACACATATTATAGGGCTTAAAGGAATAGGAGAGGAAGTAAATTGAGATACATACTGAGTCACCTTACTCCAAAACATTTGCATCTCCTCACATTCCCACACACAATGAAAAAATGTACCCTGGAACTTATTACACTTAAAACATAAATCCGGAATACTAGGGTTAAATTTATTTAGCCGCACGGGAGTGATATAGGATCTCATTATCCAGTTGTATTGTAAAAGTCTCAAATGAGTGTTTATAGTTTGGGTTTGTGCTTTCAAACATATTGTGCCCCATTCATCCAGTGAAATGTCTTTATTTAAATCTTGCATCCATGCTTGTCTTTCAGAACTTTCTTTATGATTCTGTACCAGTATGATATAGGATCTCATTATCCAGTTGTATTGTAAGAGTCTCAAATGAGTGTTTATAGTTTGGGTTTGTGCTTTCAAACATATTGTGCCCCATTCATCCAGTGAAATGTCTTTATTTAAATCTTGCATCCATGCTTGTCTTTCAGAACTTTCTTTATGATTCTGTACCAGTATATTATATAACTGGGTATACTGAAACAGTCCTTTACTGAAACAGTCATGTGTGGAAAAGGTTTCCAATGTGGATAATGAAGGAAGTTGTACAGAATTGTTTATTTTCGAAAAAATAAAACTTCTGAGCTGCAAGTATTTAAAAAATTTTTCAGAGGTATATGGAACTTCGACACCAGATTGTCAAATGACATTAAAATATTGTCTTTATATAAATCCATCAATCTAACAATACCCTTATTTAACCATAATTTAAAACCCATATCATTTTAGCTGGGCTGAAATATTCATAATATATGAAATATTCATAAATATTCATAATATTCATAAATTTTTCAATAAGAGAAAAACAAGACAACAATGGGGCCTCTCCAAGAAATTTATGAACTTCGTACCATACTATAATGGTATTTTTCACAAATGGATTGTCTGTTCCCTTTCAGTCGGTCACGTTCGACGTATGTCAGTAGTGACCGACGAATTGGGATATCGCTAGAGAGCCCCTATCAGCTTTGAGAGAACTAAAACAAGCCAATGAACATTGGCGTGCGATATTTGCATAATGCGCACCTCCCCTAACAGGTGGATATAAATAGGAAGCAGATGCAATCGCACTCTGTCTTTCGCTTCGGAGCCAATCTTTGGTGTCCTACAGCCTGACTGAAACTTCAAACAAGTCTGAAGAACGAGAGAGCAGCCTTACCGTGTTGGCGTTACGACACTGCAGCGAGTCCGCGAGCTTCAGGAGCCAGGCAGAAACTACTGCTGTGAGACAGCGTTCCGCTGTAAATCCATAAGTTGGTGTGCGATTTGGGCCGGTCTCCTGTGTGTGTGTGTTCACACTCTTGTGACACTCCCTGTGTGTCTCGACACTAAAAGAGCTGTAATTTCCCCTTCTAAAACCAGACTTCACAGACGAATCCTGCGTCTTTTACAAGATGTCATTTCGTCTGTGTGCTACTGGATGTGGTCGTTCCCTGGTCCCTGCTGATGGGCACAATCGTTGCATCACGTGCTTGGGCGTTCAGCACGCTGAAGCAGCGTTTGTAGATGGTTCATGTTCTCATTGTGGGAACATGACTATCGCGATGCTGAGATCGAGACTCTCGTTCCTTGGTTCTCAGGGAGCGGGGGTCCCCTCCCCTATGCCCCGTGCAGCCGTTTTCTCTGGCTCCGGTCGGAATGACGGTTCGCCGGCGTGTAGGCAGGGTGATTTGAGGATTACGGTGAGGGCTTCCCCGCCGAGCGCTGCTGCCGCCTCCTTAAATATCGGTTCCTGGACTCCCCCGTGTCCCAGGCCAGCCTTTTTCGGCGACGCGGTGGAGAGCTTCGCCCAACAGTTCTCCGCCGCCCAGAAGCAGGCTGAGGCGATCAAACACATCCTGCCCCGCTGGCCAGCTGCTGCCTCCACCCCACCGGTGGCGCAACCTCAGCCTGCTCGTCGCCGAGGGCGCCCGCCCGCGTTGTCCTCCGCCCCTGCTAAGTTGGCAAAGCGGCAGCCTCGCAGCAGGGAGCCGGCAGCGGACGGAGCGCACAGCCCGCTTAGGCCAAGCCAGGTGGCAAGAGATCGAGGAAGTCGCGATCCTGAGACGGGCGACCTGGAGGAGGACGTTGCAGCTCTTCGGGAGAGGATTCCATCATCTCTCCCACTCCCGGAGGAGGGCCGGGAAAAATTTGTCTTGTCTGTCCCGCCGCTGGCTCTCCGAAGTCCAGCGGTACCCACTTCCTCACAAAAAGAGCTGTTTCCGATTCCTCCAGGTCACAAGAGGGCACGGCTGTCCGGACCCGAGGCTCTGCCTCAGCGTCCGCGGCCCCCTCTCATTTCGCCAGTGGGTGGCAGTATGATGGTCGAGGCCGTACCACGTGTACCGTCTCCCATCCGTACTGTCACTCCGCAGAGTCTGACTCCACTTCGGGCCATTGTGCCGTCCGAGTCGAGTCTCAGCACTCTGCCTCGCTGCCCCACTCCCGGTGTGCCTTTGGTCCTGCTGGCTCGGTGTCTGGAAGCCTGGCTAGCGCTCCCCAGTCCGTCCTGCTGGCTCATTCGCACAATCAGGCTCGGCTATGCGATTCAGTTCACCCGGGCATCCCCCGGTGTTCAGGGGTGTCCACTTCACTCAGGTGACACTGGACAATGCACCTGTTCTCCGAGCAGAGATTGTTGTCCTCCTGGTGAAGGATGCAATCGAGCCGGTCCCTCCAGCCGATATGAAGTCAGGGTTCTACAGTCCCTACTTCATTGTAGCGGTTTGTACAGTTATTAATCAATTTATGGGTGGAATATGAATATAATTCATAAAGCTTTATGAATAATTATCATGCACATACCGACCCAAGGGGGAATTAACCATATATGGTGAATTAATTACAACGAATTATAATCAGTCACATATATGATTAGTTCTGGTTCAATAATTATATATATTTGTCCAGCAAACCGGTAAGTTCTCCACAGACTATTACAACGGAAATGTTATCCTCTGGCCACGAGGATAAATTCCTATGATAGCATCCAAACGTAAAGCAAGGATAGGATCGAAACGTTAAAGTGACCTGGTCTTTGTTGAATGAGTAAGAGAACAAAAAGCATAGATATAAAGTATTTAATATATGAAAACTACTAATACAGAGGTTATACGTCTAAATACAGAATATACAAATATATACAAAAGGGAACGTAGAGACAGGAAAGGAAGGATGGTCAAAGAATGGCAAATTACGACAGTTAACCCATTGAGAGCCAGCACAGAAATCAGTTTAAACAAATTTCAGAGAAATTATAATACTTGCATATGGTTCAAGTCGGTGTGCAGCAGAGTTTCAATGCGCCTGGCTTGGTTGGTCCTTTCTGAGAGGGTTTCTCTGGTGGGGTTTTCAAATGAGGTTTAACTGACGCATGAGATGACAGAGAAGAAAGAAGAGAGAGAGAGTCCAAAGGAAATGGTCGTCCCGGAAGGAGAGCGCGTGATGCCTGAGGCAGTTCAGGGGCAGTCGAGAGACAATCGGGAGACAAAGGAAAAATTGTGTGTCGTTGTTTTTATGAAAAACCAAGCTAACACACCTCCTGAATTGTAACGGCCAATAGATGCGCAGCACTATTTGGCGGGCAAAGTTCCTTTGTTTGGTCTCCTAGCTGAATTTGCATACTTTATGACTATCAGATCGGATTTCGAGATGGAGTATTTTCTTCACAATATCATTAAACCAATCGAACAATGCATTTGGCAGCCATGTAATATACATAGATGAATGAGACGTGGAAATAGCGTTAAAATGAATCTAAACTTGATACATGAGAAAAGCATGTAGAAGGAGTTATGGTTTACAGACAAAATTCCATCATTAAAATGCACACTAGAACAAATACACTCATTTAAACTAAGTCTAAACACTAGGAAACATGCATACACTTGAAATACATAACGGGTACATTTTGGCATAGTTATATTTTACATATACAGTCTTCAATGCATGTTTGTGTGTTTTTGTGTGTGGGTGTCTGTGTGCGTGTGGTGTGTGCTGGAATGTGATCTGGTCAGTCTCTGGGCCCACACCAGGGGGTCGACCCTTTGAAGTCTCCAGAGCTGGAGAGAGGGCATCTCTGTTTAATTTCGGCCAGGCCACAAAGTTGTCAAATCTGCTCGTCTTTTGCAGACCGGCCGGAGCTGAGGCGAGATTTTACACAGTACAGTCCAGCATGGTAAAAGCGTTCTGAACATTCCAAAGTTTATTGATTATCCTGATACGAACACCTGCTACATCATTGTACCGAAGAAAGGAGGTGGGTTACGGCCAATCCTGGATCTGCGTGTTTTGAATCGGTCCCTCCACAGGCTGCCATTCAAGATGCTCACACAGAAACGCATTTTCGAATGCATCCATCCCCAGGATTGGTTCACAGCGATAGACCTGAAGGACGCGTACTTTCATGTCTCGATATTGCCCTGTCACAGACCCTTTCTACGGTTTGCGTTCGAGGGTCGAGCATATCACTACAAAGTCCTGCCCTGTCTCCCCGCGTCTTTACGAAGGTTGCGGAGGCGGCCATTGTTCCCCTCAAGGAACAAGGCGTTCGTATTCTCAACTATCTCGATGACTGGCTCATTCTGGCCAGTTCGCGAGAGCAGTTTTGCGAACACAGGGACATGGTGTTGGCACACCTCAGCCGGTTGGGTCTTCGGGTCAACTAGGACAAGAGCAAAATCTCCCCCGGGCAGAGGATCTCTTATCTCGGTTTGGAACTGGACTCGGTCGCCCAGACTGCGCGCCTCACCGAGGAGCGCGTCCAGTCAGTGTTGAACTGCCTGAGTACGCTCAAGCACAGGACAGTGGCCCCACTGAAAGAGGCTCCTGGGGCATATGGCATCCACTGCCACGGTCACACCGCTCGGATTGCTTCATATGAGGCCGCTTCAACACTGGCTCCACGGCCGGGTCCCGAGATGGGCATGGCAACGCGGCATGTTCCGTGTTCCTGTGACACCGAGCTGCCGCCGTACTCTCACCCAGTGGTCACACCCCTCGTTCCTGCGGGCAGGTGTTCCCCTTTAACAGGTGTCTAGGCATGCGGTGGTTCACACAGATGCCTCGACCTTGGGGTGGGGTGCCACGTACAACGGGCATGCAGCTTCAGGTCTGCGGACGGGGCCTCAGCTGCAGTGGCATATCAATTGCCTCGAGTTGCTGGCAGTTCGCACACTATCACTTCCGCTAGAGCTCCTTCTACTAGGAACCTCTATGTGTTGAAGTGGAACCTGTTCGTTGAATGGTTGTTCCTCTCACCGAGAGGACCCCTGATCTTGCTCAGTTACAGTAGGTGGCCATCCAAAACGGTGTTTCTACCGCCGCTGCCGCGTCGCAAAGTGCATTTGCAGCTTTTGACCGCTGAGTGGCGCTTTAACCACATGTTATCCACCAAATGCATCAAAGCACATTTATCTTTATGCAAAATGTAAATTTTCTCACATATTAGGCCTATATTTATCACAAATACATTTTTTATTTACATTTTAAACTCCTTTAATAAAACAGCATGGATTTTTGACACTCACATAGGCTACTTTGTTATTCATTACCTGTCCTTTATTTGACAGATAACTACTTGGGAAAAATATAGCCTATCTGTTTGGACACTGATTAATAAATTGTTGGTTGTTTCATGAATTATATCCCTTTATTTTAGTAAAACGTGAGTCACTGAATAATTTCGCTTCCATTATTAAGGCAATTTAGCTAAATCATTGAAACTAAAAAGAATGGACGGATTAATAAAACTGTCACGGGAAATAAAGATAGATGCAATAGCAAGTGGTAATATCTCATTTATTGAGCTTCACTCCAGAAAGTCAGAGAAACATGTAACACAAGCAGGAGAGCGGTGACACAGGGACTTTGATGAGCCGTGACGTGGAGATGATGAAAATCGAGAGCTGTAGTCCGGGTGAGAGGTGATCGTGTAGGAGTCCAGGTGATCTGTAGTCATGAAACATCCAACGAGGAACACAAGACCGGGAACACTGATACGAAGAACTCCAACGAATGCACACACGAGGAACGAGGAACAAAACAGGGAACTCCAACAACGATCTGACAAACATGAAACGAAAGACAAGGCATTAAATAGGCTGGCAGAGATTAGAAACAGCTGCCGCTGATCAGACAATCAGCGGCGACGCCCACATGAAACAATTAACGTGACAGCACAACGTAAACACAGACAACAGAGTGAGACAGCGGATCCACAACCGTGACAGTACCCCCCCGCCGAGAGGCGTTCCCAGGAGCACCTACCTGTCGATTGTAATCATCGATAAGGGAGTGATCCAGGATGTCCCTGGCAGGAACCCAACTTCTCTCCTCTGGACCGTAACCTTCCCAGTCCACCAAGTACTGAAATCCACGTCCCCTCCTTCTCGAGTCCAGAATGCGGTTAACCGAATAAGTGGGTTCCCCGTCTACGAGACGCGGCGGTGGAGGAACCGGGGTAGGCGGATTAATGTGTGAATGAAACACAGGCTTGATTTTAGACACATGGAAGGCGGGATGAATTCTCCTGTACGCTGGAGGAAGTTTGAGTCGGACTGCCACCGGACTAATGATCTTGGTGACAGGGAACGGGCCTATGAATTTAGGAGCAAGCTTATTGGAAACGGAACGGAGAGGAATGTTCTTAGTAGAAAGCCACACTTTTTGACCTACGACGTATACGGGAGGCTTCGACCGGTGGCGATCAGTCTTAGCCTTGGTGCGCGCCCCCACTTGGAGAAGAGTCTCGCGGGCTCTAGTCCAAGTGCGGTGACACCTCTGGACGAAGGCGTGAGCGGAGGGGACCGCAACTTCGGATTCCAGACTGGGAAAGATAGGTGGCTGGTACCCTAAACTACATTCGAACGGTGAGAGGCCCGTGGAAGACACTGGTAACGAATTATGTGCGTACTCAATCATAGAGAGTTGCTGGCTCCAGGAGCAAGGATTCTTGGAAACCACACATCGCGACATTCTTTCCAAATCCTGGTTGGCTCTCTCGGTTTGACCATTGCTCTGGGGATGGAACCCAGACGAAAGACTAACGGTCGCCCCCAGCAACTTACAAAACTCTCGCCAAAATTTGGACAAATTGGGGCCCCCTGTCGGAAACCACGTCCACCGGAGGCCATGTAACCGAAAGACGTGGTCCACGACAGTTACCGCTGTCTCCTTAGCAGAGGGTAATTTAGGCAAAGGAATAAAATGAGCGCCTTCGAGAACCGGTCCACTACGGTCAAAACAACCGTGTTTCCCTGGGAGGTGGGAGGGCGGTGACGAAATCTAGCGCGATGTGGGACCAGGGTCTCGAAGGGACAGACAGCGGTTGGAGTAACCCATCTGGGGTCGATTGGAAGTCTTACCAGTGGCACAAACCGAGCAAGCCAAAACAAAACTGCGAATGTCACGAGCCATGACAGGCCACCAGAATCGTTGTTTGACCAAAAAACTGGTGCGATTAACCCCTGGATGACAGGCCACGTTGGAACAATGACCCCACTTGATGACATTGGACCTTAACCTCTCCGGCACAAACAATCGATTCGGTGGGCACCCGGGCGGAGGCGTTACCCCTTCTAAGGCCGACTTGACCTTCGATTCGACCTCCCATGTCAGAGTGGAGACCACTAATGTCTCGGGAAGAATACACTCGGGAGTAACCGGGCGTTCGGAAGGATCAAAAATACGAGAAAGGGAATCGGGTTTGATGTTCTTAGAACCCGGGCGGTACGAAAGAGAAAAATCAAAACGTCCGAAAAAAAGTGCCCACCGAGCCTGCCTGGAGTTAAGTCTTTTTAGCCGTTCTGATATATTCTAGATTCTTGTGATCAGTCCAAACGATGAAAGGTACCCCCCGACCCTTCCAACCAATGACGCCACTCCTCCAACGCTAACTTGACTGCCAGCAACTCTCTGTTACCAATGTCATAATTGCGTTCGGCTGGAGATAAACGATGAGAAAAAAACGCGCAGGGGTGAACCTTATCGTCTGCGGGAGAACGCTGGGATAGAACTGCACCTACCCCCACCTCTGACGCATCGACCTCCACCACGAACTGACGTGAAGGATCAGGGGCTATGAGGATGGGAGCCGAAACAAAGCGGCTTTTAAGTTTGGCGAATGCAGCCTCAGCTGCATCGGACCACCTGAACGTCGTTCTGGGGGAGGTCAAGGCGGTCAGAGGCGAGGCTAGTTGGCTGAAATTGCGAATAAACCGCCGGTAAAAATTGGCGAATCCCAGAAACCTCTGTAGGGCCTTACGGGAATCTGGACTTGGCCAATCCACCACAGCCTTAACCTTGTCAGGATCCATGCGAACTCCCTCAGACGAGACGATGTACCCTAGGAAAGAAACAGACTGTGCATGAAAATCGCATTTCTCCGCCTTGACAAAAAGCCCATTCTCTAGCAGACGCTGAAGCACTCGCCTGACGTGTTGAACATGTTCCTGGAGAGATGAGGAGAAAATCAATATGTCGTCCAGGTAGACATATATGAACTGGTCAACCATCTCTCAAACGTCATTGACGAGTGCCTGGAAGACCGCCGGGGAGTTGGACAGCCCGAAGGGCATGACCAAGTATTCAAAGTGCCCCCTAGGGGTGTTAAAGGCAGTCTTCCACTCATCCCCCTTCCTAATGCGGACCAAATGATAAGCGTTCCTCAAATCCAATTTAGTGAAAATGGATGCTCCTGCAACCTCTCGAAAGCTGAAGACATCAACGGTAAAGGATAGGTATTCTTTACCGTGATGTTATTCAACCCTCGGTAATCAATGCAAGGTCGCAAGGAGCCATCCTTCTTTCCAACAAAAAGAACCCCGCCCCCGCTGGAGAAGAGGAAGGGCGAATGAACTTAGCTGCTAGAGAATCAGAAATATATTTCTCCATGGCCTCCCTCTCGGGGGAACGGACAAGAGTACAACTTGCCTTTAGGCGGAGACTTACCGGGAACTAAATCTATAGCACAGTCATAGGGACGGTGCGGAGGAAGAGAAGCAGCCCGGGACTTACTGAACACTTCCTTCAGGTCTAGATACTCCGCGGGCACGTTTGACAGATCCGCTGCCTTCTCCTGTAACACAGAAACAGACACAGAAGAACAAGCAGACACAAGACAAGACTCATGACACTGAGTGCTCCATTCCAGGACGGTGTGAAGTCGCCAGTCCACCCTGGGATTGTGCTGTGTGAGCCAGGGGTGCCCGAGTACGATGGGAGCCAGAGGTGAGTCCATGAGAAGGAACTGAATAGATTCAGAGTGATTGCCAGAAGTGACGAGAGTGACAAAGTTGGTGGTGAGAGTGATGTTCGGTAGATTCTGGCCATTGAGAGCGTTGACGGAGATCTGTCTGTTGAGGGGAATGATGGGTAATAGAAACTTCTGTGCAAAATGAGTGTCAATGAAGTTACCTTCAGCTCCTGAGTCCAGTAAGGCTTGACAGGTGAGTGTGTGATTGGCCCATCTCAGTCTTACCGGAAGGAGAGTGGATGTTGAGGACTTCTCAGCGGAGATCCCACCCGATAGTAGCCTCAAACGTACTACCGGGCTCGATCTTTTACTGGACAGGCATTAAGGAAATGGCCCGCCCCTCCGCAGTAAATGCATAGTCCTTGGGATCTCCGCCGTTCTCTCTCCTCCCGGGAAAGCCGAGCTCTCCCCACCTGCATGGGTTCAGGATCGAAAGAGGGACCGACCGTGTCCCTTGCGTTGACCCCTCGAGCCTCTGCGCCCCGAAATCCCAGGCCTGGTCGAGGGAGATTCTCCAGCTGATTAATACGGGTATCCACCCGCAGGGCCAGGTCAATAAGTCCATTAAGACTCTGTGGTAAATCCAAAACGTAGATTTCTCTTTGGACACGGTCGGCCAACCCATGCAGGAAGACGTCCCACTGCGCCTCCTCGTTCCACTTGCACTCCGCCGCCAGAGTCCGGAACTCAATAGAATAATCCGCCACCGTGCGATCTCCTTGCTTCAACGCCGTCAATCTGCGGGCTGCATCTCTTCCAGAGACCGCACGGTCAAATACTCTTCTCATCTCGGCGGCGAGTGCCAGGAACGAGGAGCAGCATGGATCGCGACCCTCCCACACCGCCGTTCCCCACAATGCCGCCTGTCCGGTGAGCAGAGTCAGCACAAACGCCACCTTGGCCTCCTCTGCTTCAAAGGTGCGTGGCTGGAGAGAAAAGTATAATGAGCATTTGTTCAGAAAAGCTCGACAGAAACTTGGCTCACCGGCATAAGTCTGTGGTGTAGGTAGACGTGGTTCAGGCTGATCCGTCAGCGATGGTAGTGGGGGAGGAACGGGCGGCGTGGGTGGCGCAGCGGGACTACGCAGTTCTTGTAGCTGTTGGGAGAGCTCGGACACCTGTGTCACCAACGCCTGTACGGCGCGACCGGTAGATGAAATGCTCTCCTGCTGTTGATCCATCCGCGCAATGCTGTGGTTGATGAACTCCGTTAATGCTGCGGAACTTGCTGCATCCATAATGTTGGTCAGATCGTTCTGTCACGGGAAATAAAGATAGATGCAATAGCAAGTGGTAATATCTCATTTATTGAGCTTCACTCCAGAAAGTCAGAGAAACATGTAACACAAGCAGGAGAGCGGTGACACAGGGACTTTGATGAGCCGTGACGTGGAGATGATGAAAATCGAGCTGTAGTCCGGGTGAGAGGTGATCGTGTAGGAGTCCAGGTGATCTGTAGTCATGAAACATCCAACGAGGAACACAAGACCGGGAACACTGATACGAAGAACTCCAACGAATGCACACACGAGGAACGAGGAACAAAACAGGGAACTCCAACAACGATCTGACAAACATGAAACGAAAGACAAGGCATTAAATAGGCTGGCAGAGATTAGAAACAGCTGCCGCTGATCAGACAATCAGCGGCGACGCCCACATTAAACAATTAACGTGACAGCACAACGTAAACACAGACAACAGAGTGAGACAGCGGATCCACAACCGTGACAGAACTCACATTTCTCCGCCTTGGCATACAGTTGGTGTTGAATTAGTCTCCTGAGTACTGCTCTGACATGACGCATATGTTCTTCAAGGGTGTCGGAATAGATTAGGATGTCATCGATGTACACGATGACCATCTTGTTGAGCATGTCTCCGAATACATCGTTGATGAAGGACTGAAAGATGGACGGACTGTTGACCAGGCCAAACGGCATAACCAAGTACAGTATTCATAGTGTCCAGTAGTTGTGGAAAAAGCGTTCTTCCACTCGTCCCCCTCTCAGATCCGAATCAGGTTTTATGTGCTTCGTAGATAAAGCTTGGTGTAGTATTTGGCCATACAAAGCTGTTCCAGTGCTGCAGGGACCAGAGGTAATGGATAGCAGAATTTGACAGTCATTTCATTCAGTCCACGATAATCAATGCATGGTCGAAGACCTCCATCTTTCTTGTGAACGAAGAAGAATCCTGCAGAAGCAGGAGATGTAGATGGTCATATAAAGTCCTTAGTTAGTTCCTCTTTGATGTACATCATCATGGCTTCGGATTCAGGCCGAGAGAGGGGAAATATGCGTCCCTTAGGAGGCATCATGCCAGGAATGGCACAGTCGCAGGCACGTGTGTAATGGCGGCTTCAGCAGGTGTTGTTGTTGGCGTGGGAGTGGAAACGTGGAGATTTTGGAGTGCTCTCACCAACTGCTCTGTGATGGAAGTGAGAGGATTTAGCTGGTGTTGGTGTGTGGCGATCTGGCTGGCCTGGGCAGACATGGTGGCACACAGGTGGGAGAAAGCCACTGCATCATGTATTGGCGAGGTCTTCTGTAACGACTTGTCACTCAAGGTAGGATCCATAAGCAGGCTTTATTATAAAACATAGTCAAACAGGCAGTGGTCAGATACTGGCAGATACAGTAACAGAGGGCAGACAGAGTCAAGGTCGTAAATAGGCAGAAGATCAGGGCAGGCGGAGAACAATCACAGGTCAAAACACAAAGCAAATAGTCCAGAAGGCAGGCAGCAGAGAATCGTAAACAGGGAAACAACTGGGTCACAACAGGCAGGCAAAACAAGAAATAATGCTCAGAAATGCAAACGTAGTAATACAAGACCTCGAAAAGAGGACTGGTGCATCATCAGTTTATATATGCCAGTTAACAAGCTGCAGCTGGGTAGCGTAATCAGTACCAGGTACGGGGCTGATGGGAAATGTAGTGTGTGCATGTGTGAGTGTCAGTATTTGGGTGAGGGTACCCTCTGCTGGCCAGAGGAGGGAAATCACGGAGTTTGTCTCTGTGACAATGTCTAACCTCGTAGATATATTTTTAAGATGGAAAAACGCAGATGCTACAGATGCTACAGATGCTAGAAACATGACTTTCAAATGAAAGATTGGTATCAAAGAGCACAACCAGGTTCCTAACTGACGACGAAGACTTAACAGAGCAGCCATCAAGTGTTATAAAGTATTCTAGGTTATTACGTGAAGAAGTTTTTGGTCCAATAATTAAAATCTTTTAATTTTTTTTTATCTCCCAAGGGTAGCACGTACAAAGTGAAAAGCAACGGTCCTAGTACTGCGCCTTGTGGTACTCCATATTGAAATTGTGATCGATATGACATCTCTTCGTTTAGTACTACAAACTGATAACGGTCAGATAAGTAAGATTTGAACCATGCCAATGCAATTCCACTAATGCCAACATAATTTTCAAGTTTATTCAAAAGAATATGTGGTTGATAGTGTCAAAAGCAGCACGAGATCTAGTAACACTAATAGAGAGCAGGGCTTAAAAACTAAAAAAAAATTAAATCGTTCTACTCCGAGCAGAATCAGTATTTTAACGTTTCTGTTCCAGCGTTCCTTCGTATTATAAACGTTCTGAAACTGGTTTGATTAGAAACAATAACAGTTAATAACGTTATTTTTGTTATATTTTTTATTTATTTTATTTTTTTGCATGTAGCCTAGCTACTTAATAATAATAATAATACAGCATTTTATTTATTAAAAAACAAAGAGAGGCTATTTGCCGTCTTAGCCAATAGGCCTACAATTATCTTTTATAACAAGATTCTGTCCAAATGTAAACCTATTAAACGAAAGGAAAAACAATGGTTTATAATTAAAGGTGATACAGAGGATCTTTTCGTTGACTGAGAAACCAAAGACTGTTAGTGAGTTTTTGAAATGAGCGCATGCGTAAGAACAACCCCCCTCCTTCACAGCTCATTTCAAGGGAACGCCTCCCAAAACTCCAGCACGAGTATTGGAACACGAATGTTTACCACCGGCATTCGCTGTGTCGTGTTAGTGGATTCATTATGTCAGACTCACCGCAGGTAACTCATAATCTGCAGTTGTTACTCCTGTCTCCTGACAAAAACATTGCATGCGGTGCCTGTGGAGTGTGGAAAGTTACTGGAGCGCGCAGCCGCACACGTCTCTCACAAGGAACGTCATGGCAGTGATTGACAAGCCAGAGGGCCAATCCGCGCACGTCTCTCACAAGGACTGTAATGGCAGTGATTGACAATGATCGCGTAAACGATTGGCTGATGTTTTAAGGCCCTACCTCATGCACAGATGATGTACATTAATATTATTCCTTTCAGTGCACCTAATAAATAGTCTTTTATCAGTTAGTAAAGACAGTTTCAAGTAATATTGCAAAAATGTATAAAACAAAACATCCTCTTTAGCACCTTTAAAGTATTTTTTTCAAGATATTTTAATGTTTGCTGCATGGTTAAAAATACAGACGCTATTCCTGCTTTGTTTATAATGTTTGTAAACATAAATTATTAACAAAACTGCCCTATATTATTTTACCTCTCCACTTATGTACTCCACAACAAAATCTCTAAAATTAATAGTTGGACTATTCAGGCTATAAATGTCAAGCCAAAACGAACAAAAAAAATGTCTTTTCTTATTTTAACACCATTCCGTTAAAACCCTAGTGATATCCAATAGGATGCAATTGAAAAGCAATTCATGAACGTTGAGTGACTGCGAGGGCAACGAAAAATGCGGTGCAGCCTCAGTTTACCGGTGGACTCTGAAAGAATGAGGCTGAGAGCAGTCCAACAATTAACAAACTAAATCATTTAACCACTCTCGGGAAAATTACAATCTCGTAACTGCCATTGATTTCAGTCTGTTTATGATTATCTTTTCTTTTTTTAACACCATTCCAGCTTATATTGCTATTCATGGTGAGAAACAGGTTTATGTATTGGAAATAAAACTAAATAAGATGCAAAACGAATTAATTTAAAGTGAATCTGTAGCCTACCTTTCTCATTCAGCACGAATCCAACTGTTTTCAATGCTACTATTATTTATTATATGAGCTTTGTACTTCACTTGCATCGACGTAAAACATCATCCTTCACATATAACAGCACAGTCAGGCAGTGGTCACGGGTGGTAAACGGCAGATTGTATTACAGAATTGAATTGAGCAGTGTAACGTTTGGTTGATTGTATTTTATTTTAATATTTAACAGGCTGCGATATCAAGTAAGTAATGCAAGAATTTATGTGTGTGCGCATGAGGCACCGGCGCGACCGCTGGATTTGTTTTCCTTCTATAAGACAGTAAACTGTCTCCTTAATTTATGGTCATACAGGTAAAAGCAAGGCATAATTCATACATTTACAAAAGACACTCAAATAACGAAAATAAGCAGAATGTCTGTTCCTTTTCTAGATCTTTGGAGTGCGCCACAAATAACCACTTTCGTTTTGTTAATCTGTAGACCTAATTATTTAAGTGAAATATTTCGCGTAGCCTATAGGCCTAAATATTCCCTTTTATTTTATATGTGTTATGTAGGTAGGCCTAGATTTCTCCATTCACAGAAGCTGCAGATGCGTGATTTGACGTTGAAAATTGTACTATCCTGCAATTTTCACTGGTTTCAAAACGCACAACAAGCTGCATATTACTTGACATTCATTTTCACTTAAATGTAGGCCT
The DNA here is from genome assembly GCA_028476615.1 of Culter alburnus. Taxonomy (NCBI): domain Eukaryota; kingdom Metazoa; phylum Chordata; class Actinopteri; order Cypriniformes; family Xenocyprididae; genus Culter; species Culter alburnus. The sequence continues at coordinate 3,423 of JAOTNS010004043.1, read as the reverse complement.
AATACTTGATGGTTGGTGACATATATCGGAAAAACTAATGCCAGGGCATTGCCATTGTGACTTACCTAACCTATGATGACTTGACAGCTGAGCCTGAGCGCGTCAGCGCGGGCATCTCACTGTAGAGCATGAGCGCATCAGCGCGGGCATTTCACTCACGTTGGATGCGTCAGCGTCACATTTGCATAGGCTGTACTATTTGCATTCGTGATTGGTTGACTGCCAAATCAAAATATTAAACGTAATGATAAAATAACGTTATTAACCAGTTAATGGCATTTCAAATTAGCGTTTCTGTTCAGAATGATTAAATTTGATTTTGTTTCCGTTTCTGGTTACGTTCCAGTCAAAATTTCGTTCGTTTCCGGTTTTCATTTTCATTCCTTGAACCAGTTCAGAGCCCTGATAGAGAGATACAACCACGATCGGATGATAAGAGCAAATCATTTGTAACTCTAATGAGAGCAGTCTCAGTACTATGGTACCATCTAAATCCTTACTGGAAATCCTCACAGATACTATTTCTTTCTAAAAAGGAACATAGTTGCGATGATACTGCCTTTTGTAGTATTTTTGACAGAAAAGGTAGATTCGAGATCGGCCTGTAAGTGACTAATTATTGATATATGATTAAGTTGTGTTTTTTTAATATGAGGTTTAATAATAGCCAGCTTAAAAGTTTTTGGTACATATCCTAGTGATAAAAATGAATTAATGATATTAAGAAGAGGATCTATGACCTCTGGAAGCATCTCTTTCAATAGCTTAGTCGGCATAGGGTCTAACATACATGTTGTTGATTTTGATGATTTAATACGTTTAGAGAATTCTTCCTATTGCAATGAATGAATGGAATTTTTCCTCAGGGAAACTACAGTGCACTGTCTGATGCGATACTGTAGATGGTTGCATGGAAACATCAGAAGTTGAAGCTCTATTTCTCTTTAATTTAGCCACTGTATCAAATAAATACCTAGGGTTGTGTTTGTTTTCTTCTAAGAGATTTGAAAAATAAGTAGATCTAACATTTTTAAGGCCTTTGCCTAAAATGCGAAAAACTAGTTTTGTTTTCTTCCAGCTGCGCTCCATTTGTTCTGGCAGCTCTCTTAAGAGTCCGAGTGTGCTCGTTGTACCAAGGCGTTGGATTAGTTTCCTTAATCTTCTTTAAGTGCATAGGATCAACTGCATCTAATGTGTTGGAAAAGACAGAGGCAATAGTTTCTCTTGCAACATCGAGGTCTTCTAATATTCTGGTATGCTAAGGCGATGAAACTGATCAGGAAGATTATTTATAAAGCAATCTTTAGTGGTAGAAGTGATGGTTCTACCATATTTATGGCTGGGTAGCGGTTTTGCAGCCTGGTTAAATGTATACACGAGACTAAATAATGATCTGAGATGTCATCGCTCTGCTGCAAAATTTCAACGGCATCAATATCGAGTCCGTGTGACAATATTAGATCTAAAGTATGATTACGACAATGAGTGGGTCCTGACACGTGTTGTCTAACTCCAATAGAGTTTAGAATGTCTGTAAATGCCAATCTCAATGCGTCTTTATCATTATCTACATGCAGTGGTGTAATGTAACAAAGTAATAATACTTCGTTACAGTACTTAAGTAATTCCAGCTCTCGCTCGTCCGACGAGGGAGGAAGCGCTGAGAGCACCTTAGGAACGTAGCCATGCCTAGGTTTCAAAATGACTTTGGAGTCATTGGGCCCGAACTCAAGGCATGCAGGGCTCACGGAGAGGGCCTGCAAGTCGCCAACACGCTTGACCGATGCTAGTGCAAGTAGCAGAGCGGTTTTGAGCGTCAGGGGCCTAAGGTCAGCTGAATGCAGTGGCTCAAAGGGGGGCCCTTTGAGAGCTCTGAGGAGAGAGGTCCCAGGTGGGAAATGTGAGAGGACGAGGTGGATTCAATCGCGAACCTAGAACCTCTCAAGAAACGCACCACAAGTCTGTTTCGTCCCACTGACTGGCCAGCGATAGGAGCATGAAACGCTGCAATGGCTGCTACGTAAACCTTGAGCGTTGAAGGGGTGCGACCAAGAGTTGTCTTCTGAGGTGAAGAGGTCTATCTCTGACCTCCCGAAGAACTCCCAGATCGTGAGAACCATCTGGGGGTGGAGCATCCACTCGTCTGAGGGGACGTTGCTCCGAGATAGCATATCTGCTCCCAAGTTCGTTCTCCCGGGTATGTGAGCCACTTTAAGCGACTGTAACCTCGGTAATGCCCACTCCAGAAGACGCTTCACCAGTGCGCATAAGCGACTGGACGAAAGGCCGCCCTGGTGATTTATGTATGACACCACTGTCATGCTGTCCGACTGGACTAGGACGTGGCGTCATGTCAGGTGTGCCTGAAACGCTTGAAGGGCTTGGATCACTGCCAGCATCTCGAGGCAGTTGATGTGCAGATGGCTTTCCTCGCGAGACCACAAGCCGAAGGCCGGTCTGCCCTCGCAAAGAGCGCCCCAACCCATGTTGGACGCATCTGTCGAGAGCACCGTCCTTCTGGACACCGCCTGTAGGGGTACTCCATGACTGAACCATACAGGGTTCGTCCAGGGTTTCAGCTGTCAAACAGGCCCGATTTGACCCTGAGACGCAGGCGGCCGTGCCACCAGGCGTGAGGAGGGACCCGAAACTTCAACCAGTATTGCAGAGGCCGCATCCGAAGAAGGCCGAGCTGCAGAACCGGGAAGGCGGAAGCCATCAGCCCCAACATCCTCTGGAAGAACTTCAGAGGGAGGTAGGCTTTGTTCTTGACTGAAGCCACGAGCTGCTGAATGGCCAGGGCACGCTCTGGCGAGACTACAGCCGTCATACGGGCTGAGACGAAAACTGCACCCAGGAACGTTATGCGCTGGCTGGGGAGCATTGAGCTCTTGGCAAAGTTGATCCTGAGTCCCAGGCACTCCATGTGGCTGAGTAGCACGGATCTGTGATGTTCTAGCTCGGCTTGCGACTGGGCCAGAATGAGCCAGTCGTCGAGAACCCGGATTCCCATCTGTCTCAGTGGGAAAAGTGCCGCGTTCATGCACTTGGTAAAAGTGCGAGGAGCTAGGGACAGCCCGAAGGGAAGGACTGTATATTGGTAAGCCACGCCCTCAAATGCGAATCTCAAGAATCGCCTGTGATGGGGGGCTATCTGGATATGAAAGTATGCATCTTTCAGGTCCAGCAAGCAGAACCAGTCCCTGGGGCAAACCTGTGCGAGGAGATGTTTGCTGTATGTGACAAAAAATGTTTTGGCCTAAAAACGCGTGACATCACTTAGAGCACCTTTAATTATTGTGCCTTTTGCCCTAACAGCAGGGACGCTTTTTACCCCAAATACCATACTTTTACATATTCACCCGTTGATGAAAAACTGTTGCTTGAATATCTTGAACAAAATCATTAAGAAGACCTTTGTCT
>JAOTNS010004042.1:0-38000 GCA_028476615.1 Culter alburnus | reverse complement strand
GGCTGCATATACAGGAAGAAGAATTGGGTTTTTGCGCGAAAGGCTTTCTGCCCCCCCTCCCGCCCTTTTAGAAAGCCACACAACACCTCTCCATTAACCAAGGGCAATTTGTCACTTACCGTAACAGGGGGACAATACCCCCCATCAGCTGAGACACGCGCTTTCCACCAATTGCCGTGATCCGGGATTATCCTATTCTTTTGGGTTCACCAAGTTCCTCTATAATTACATCAAATGAGAATGCATTCAATGCATTCAATTGTCTGAAACTGAATTATTCCCTTGCTCCCTAAAGAATTATAGTTGCCTGTTCTATAAGTGCCCAAAAAGTGAAATCTTCTCAAGTTTCCTACAGAAGTCAAAAGGTCATTGAACATAGCATTATGTAAAATGCTATTAAACACCCACAGCCCCCAGAGAAGCATCAAGTATGTAGAAAGAGCTATTGGCGAGTGAAGATGAGGAGGCCTTTCCTCTTCTAGCACACCTCACGCACGCCAGAACCAGTTCTAGGTACCACATCCATTTCAAAGCAAGCAGAAAGGCCCTGCCCCGTCTCCGATAAATATATGCTGTCAGATGATGTATGTTATGTCATACCATTTTTATTTCTTGCGCACTACTTATCTGCTCTTCCTGCTGGCACCGTGTTTCTGCCCTGTTGCCCTCCCGTTTTCGCGTCCCTCCCATTACTTGTCCAATTACCAGTCACTGGCACGGAACCGGCGGCAGGTGCAGGAGTGCGAGACCTGCTCGACCCTCTACAGCTCTGTCTTAAATCAGCAGAAAGAACGAGCACGTTGTGGCGTTGACTCAACGCAACACAAAATTTACCAGCAAAGTCGTCACACATCCGTCACACACAGGAGATGGAGCATCGCATTAGATTACAATGTAGTCCATTTGCATGAAACCTTTTATCTATGTGAGAGATTTTTCTGCAGTGTTTATCTTACAAGGTGAACTATGACAGAATATGAAGCTTGAAGTAAATTCTTGCATTCAGTATAGTTGTATACAAATGTTTGAGTGTGGTGGATTTATTTGCAGATATGTGCGTGCAGTAAATAGCTATAAAATTATTTTATACAATGTTTTAGTTTACTATATCTATTGTATATAATATAAAAAAATATATAAAACATATATTTTAAATGTTATATATATAAAGTAATTTTTATAATATATTATTTAGTTACTGCACCAGACCTGCATAAAATCACCACAACACAACTGAATGCAAGAATTCACTTCAAACCTCATATTCCATTTAAACAATAGTGTTTCTTATACTAATATATGCTATGTTGTAAAATATTTTTATAAAATATAAACATTTACAGTAATTTTGTTTTTTGTATTTTTATATTTCTTTTGAATAGTTGAATAGTTTGTTTGTTTGTTTTTATATATTATTTGTTTATAAATGTAATATTGTCTAAGTTACTGTACACATATATCCCTGCAAAAGAACCCTATCGCAAAACCGTTTATCCAACCATACTAAATCGCATGAATGTACTTTCAAGCTAACGCTTCATATTTCTATTAGCCCACACCAACAAGATGCGTGATAGAAACATGTTGCAAAATTATAGAGGTTCTTTGCTTAATGTACTCTGTCTAAAATTTTTGACCAAAAGATTTTGAACTGGAGATTAGTAATCTTACAATAGACGGCAAATAACGAGGTTTTATGAGAACCAGCATGTTCTAGGTCGCTTTCTCCACAATGATACTATTTTATTTTACCGCCCACTTGTCGAAATATACTTACGAAGCGACAGGAAGGATTTCCTTATATTCTAACTACAGATTTTCTCCAAAGCCTCTGATAGTATCTCCAGAAATAGTCCCGTGGTATTTTAACTCACTCTCATGTAAGACCGGTATTGGTGGAAAAGTTTTTAGTGTTTGAAACTATGTATTCTAACTTAATCATGTTGCAAGGGTCACTGAGGGTTTACACAAATATTTCGTTGTAACATTGGTGTACGCCAGGCTTGTTGCGGTCGCACACGTCCACCTTTTGTTTATTCCTTTTCCCTACAATGATATATACTTCACAATGTTCAAGAAATTGTAAGGATAACGTACCACGATTGAAAGTATCACAGAAGTACACGACCTTGTTATACGCTGCGATGATATGGTTTGTATGCAGATACACTTGGAGGTTTACAGAAAGGAATTTGAACCAACTCTCGAAATATTGCTAGCCTTACCGGACTGAGAGTGACCTCACGGAAACAAAAGTTACGGGGATTCAGACAGAGGTGGGCTCTTTTAATAAGGATGAACAAACTCTGGTACTTTGCTGGTCCAACCAGATCGAGATGGTAAATGTTCCAAACTATTTTGGGTATGTGGTTTACAACCCCAGATCTGTCATGTGCTGACAAGCCCGACAACACTTAGCAGTCAAGGTAAGAAGGCAATGCGTTTTCTTACTAAGTTTGTTCGTACGTACTAATCAATTGTATTACACCAAGCCTCTTTATTTGTTTGACCACCATGGCTACCACCCCATATTATATTAATGGAGCTGAGATACTGCGGGCCCTTTGAAACGTAGAGCTTTATTGAAAATGTTCAGTTTATCCTTATGCTAAAAACTCCCTTCAATATCATTACAAATTGATCATAGTAGCTGTCTCGGAGATCTGGGTAGATTTGTATTGCTCCATTCCTTTTACTATGAAAATACTGCTCCATGTGTGGATACCAAACCAGTGTCTCAATGTCAAATCAGCGCTTACATCGCAAGAAAATGGTTAATCTGCTCTTTTCATTTGGGCTGAAGTAGGTAGAAACATGGGTCTCCTGCATTAGAGTTTTGTTGTATTTTATGGCTTTCTCTAGTGCTCTTGGGACGTCTCCAAAGTGTAGTGACTACGTCAATTTACATCTACTCTTTGACTCCACGATTGAGGAAAAAGCACAGAATACGTATGCGTCACACATCGATTTTAGAAAATAAGAAATTGGAGTATATGCACATGCAAGCTCTCTTGCTAATACAAGACATCTACACCACTTTGCATCTGTGTAAATAACAGTTGGTACGATCATTGTAGTATTGTTTAGACTGCCTCAGGTCATCATTTGGCTCTAGACACTGTAATCGGGGAGAACATAACCTGTGGTCCAGAGAGAATTCCGCCATTACTTAAGTTCACTTTAAATTCTTCGCTGATAGAAGATGAGAAACATTTCCTGTATGAGGTTCTTTGTATGTGGAATTGCGTAAAGAAATATTAGGTGACCTCTACTTTTGTTGGTGATGTTTTGTACTGATGTGTCACATGTATGTAATTCTGAGTATGCATGGAGATTGGCATTGTAATATAATTTGGAATGAAGAAAAGAGAATCTGTTATACTTTTATATTATTGTGGAACTATGGGCCGAGAGGCCAAGTATTCCTGAAATAAACTTGATTGATTATATATATATATATATGAAAAAATACTTTTCTTTTCTTTACGTTTCTGATTCCTACTTTTTTTCAAATAAAAAAAAATATTAATACCATTTTCTGTCCCAATGGCACATTTCGGAATGGCTAATAAAACTTTTATTACATTAATTAATTAAATGAGAGAAAAGACCAATCCAGCTAATATTAACTTTTAGAAGAAATGCATCACATATGATCCTTTTCTTCATTTCCCAAAAAGCCCAACTTTGCTTTGAACAGATCAATGAAATCTATAACAGAAATGTTAAAATGAGATTAGAATGAATCGGAGATGATACCAGTTTTCTATACTGTCTAATGACGTCACCTTTGATGTAATTTGTGGATATTCTCCAATTTTGCTGAGATCTAATGAATAACACACATGATCACCTGCTTTATTCCAGACCTACCAACAGAAAATAAAATTCTCTCTTACTGGGACAGCTGATCTGAGGTCAGTAGTGGTTTCATAGCTTCTAGAAGGTTCTGTAGATTGAACAGCCGCCGACATTAGCCTTAGCTCCTATACTGTACCGACTAGGCTGCGTTCCAGTTTCGGTTTTTAGACCGCACGCATCGCGAACTTCCCTAAACACTTCCCCCTCGGGGGAATCCCTGCCGCCATTTTGAAGTGCGTTCCACTTCGTGAAGTGGACAAGGGAAGTTATATGACAGACCCTCGCTCCCCTCGACTTTTGACCGAGGGAGCAAGTCCTCTCTCATATAACTTCAGGCAGCTCCATAACCCCCTGGCCAACACCATTGTGACGTCACCCACCCCCGCATATCGCGTTTAATTACCCCACCACAAACAACTCTATGATATATGAATTATTTTTTAAACTTTAAAACCACTATAACATAGAATGCTGTATTAAACATTTTGTAAGGGGAAAAACATAAATAATAATCACTCCATTGCGGATTCCAAGTGACCAAGGGCTTAGGACGTTCAGTTCAGCCCATACAAGGTTCCGCCAGAAGTGGGCACTCGTGCAACGTAAGCAATGACGTACATCCCGATCAACCGAGACCGAGTGAAGTTAGCGAGGGAAGGGCATTTAAAAACCGAACTGGAACGCAGCCTAGGGATGTCCAGATCCGATCACGTGATCGGAAATCGGGCCCGATCACGTGGTTTCAGACTCGATCGGAATCGGACGTTACCTCCCGATCAGGACTCGGATATATATGTATTAGGGGTGCAACGGTTCTCGGTAAAAAATCGAACCATACGGTTCTCCACTTACGGTTCGGTACGCACTTACACCGCGGTCCATCTCGAGTGACGACGCATCTATTTGGTAATATGGTTGTTTAAAATAGCAACGTGGAAAACAGACAGAGTTCAGATAATGTATGTTTCAGTCGATGGATGCACAAAACGTTACATCAACGATAATCAGAAAGCGTGGACAAAACAGTCACTCTTTGTAAACTGTTAACTGCGAGTCCGTCTGCTGTAATGTCCAGTCATTTACGCCGTCATCACACGGGTGTTGATAGCGCGCGAGCGCAGGTGAGATCTGAACAGCACACGTTGCTATCTGTGTTTAAGCGAACTCATTTAAGCCTTGCTGATTTAAACATTCAAGAACAAGACGCGAAGAGAACTCGCACGCGCTGTGAGAAGATTGTGTGCGCTCATCCGAACGCGCACACGCTTATTCCAGTCAGCGCGCAAATACTGAGTTTCTCTTTCAAGTCTTGCGCTTCGGCGGCCACATACAAAAAATTATGTCAACTGCCCGTCTTAGCGAGTATCCTAGCAACATAGTCGGTTATTCTTAAGTGAACGTATTAGTCGAGAAAGACAGCGCATGTGGAACAGTATATGTACTGGATCGTGCATGTCTTTAGGGAAAAAAAATATCCTGCTGCCTATATTTAATGTTATCAAACAACAAATAACAAAGAAATCACTCACTGCTCTTGACTGAATAGTTTTTGTAACTTCAATAATGATTAATCTTTATTTTATTTATACAGTAAAGATAATATGCAGTGATATTTTATATTTGATTACTATTTGATTACTGTTAGATACCCCGAAAACCTGAAAAGCACTGTTCCTGGATCTGTTTTTTCGCTCTTCTTTATTCTTTTTTATGTAGGCTATTATAAGTATCGGATCGGGACTCGGTATCGGCAGATACTACAAAATCAAATGACTCGGACTCGAGGGCAAAAAAACGTGATCGGACATCCCTAGTACCGACCCTCATCAGCAGACGTGTTCGGGACAAAATCTATACAGAGGAAACAATGAAGGACAATACGGCTTTTTTAACAATAAAATTATTATGGCTGTTTACTTTAACTTATTAGAATATAATAATTAAATTAAAACAAATAACGCATTCAAAAAATTATGCATTATCATGACCCTCGACCCATAAGATTTATATAATTTAAAGTAAATTTAAAGCAGCTTACTATACAATTTTCCTCCACTTTTGCAATATTCGTGTGATATACATAGTGTGTGATGATATTATATGTTAATCCGAAAAAAAACCTTAAAAATAACTATAGGAAGATGATTGCTAATATTATGAAGTATGGAGAAAATGTGCAGTTTAGGTTAGAGAAAGAAACTTACTTGGGTCATATGATTCCATAAATCCAAATGGGCCATAATCAATAGTGATAGAAAGCAGACTGAAGTTATCTGTGTTGCAGACTCCTGTGTGAAGATGCAGATCATGTGATTGAGCAGTTTGCATATTAAACTCAATCTATAATGATAATCTATGTGATAAATAAACTAGTAAAATAGAGTGAACTAACCATGAGCAAACCCAACCGACATCCAGTGAGCGATTAAATGTGCCGTTTCATTCACCACTCTAGAGAAAAACACCTTCACACAACATGAACACATTCAAATACAGCGAGACTGCTCTGACAATATAAAATAACCTTGTATTTCAACTAAACAGCAGAGAGACGCAGATACTCACCACATACTTGTCAGGGTCATTTGTTGCAATAGATTTAAAATGCTCTTTAATTACTCTGATAAATGCAATGGTATGTTTGGACAAACTTGACTGAATTCCTGTTTCTCATGAGCTTAAAAATCTTTTATTCTAAAGCAGTTTTCTCAAACGGTGCTGTGAAGGAGTCCAAGTCACCCATGAGTTGACAGATGATTAAAAACTTAATGAATGAATAAATTAATAAAAGTACAACTGACAAAATGGACCAATGCTGAATTAACTGAATGAACATGTAATTAAGTGTCTGAAACATTAAATTCAGTTACACCTAAGTATGAGCACAATGGCCTGAATAAGTTCGGAATGATGATGATGATGACTTTACTGGTATTTTAAAATGTGGACAAGAAACATGTTAAAGAATGATTCTATATAGGAGGTGAGATGTGTATAATAGGGTGATGAACGAAGTTATTATCACCTGACATAGACAGGTGACCTGTACACCTGTCTCGAATAGGCCCTACCCACTTTCACTACACAGTGCACACCGCCCTCTACTGGCTAAAACAAGAATAAATAATCAGCTATGGTTTACATGGATTATCCGTGTCATAAATATGTTTGTTTGTAGTTTATCAGCACACTAAACTGACTGGAGTTATTAACTGTAAACTTTCCCATTATTGACGATTAAACTCACGTCATCTGCCAATAAAGGCAGACATTAAAACTCCAGCAGTTTAATCACGCGCATCTCTCGTCACAGGTAAAAGTGAAAGCATAAAAGAAAGGTGACGTTTCGCCATTTTAAACCGATCGTCGATTCCTTCCAATACAAATTGTTTAATAGAAACTTTTATAAAAAAAGGAATTTATTTGTAGCTACTTAATGGAAAAGATGGAGGAGTTTGTGAATCGGTTGGCTACGTAGATAAACTTTGATGAAGGTGACTGTTTACGTCTCGAGACCCTTTACAGGTGACTTCCACAGGTGACTACGATTTTTCCTGAAAGGATGTGCTTGACATTTTTCATCCTAAAGCAAATTAACGAGATTTCTTTTGTGTATCGTGCTGTATGTGATGATTTTTCAAAAGACTAATATTACTTGAGTGATCGCAGATGTCTCATATCTATTTCTCCAACTCTCACGATCCGGTCAGATCAATTATAAAGATGTTTAATTACTTTAGTTTTGTGTTTGTTCGTCATTTCCATTCAGAGTCAGTGGAGATCAGACTGTTTCAACTGTTCAGCTTCATTATGGATGACACACAAACATCCAGAGATGAAGATTTTTCTCCAGGATGCAGGTATTTTGAATAAACACATTAAAACCCTTTCATAGGCTATGTAATAAAATATATGTCTGTCTCCGTTAAAACAATAAATACATAAATAAACGTATTTTTTTAATGACATTCTATTTTTACACATTGTTTTAAATTAAATTTCTAGGAAACAATGTCTAAACCCTACTCTAGGGCTTTTCATTAAAAACCTCTAAAGATCTTATGATGATGATCATGAAAAATGATTAAATCTGTTCTTTTATAGTTCAGTTCAGCAGGAGATCAGATCCAGTGTGTCTATGAGGAGTGACTGGTATGCCTCATCCAATATATTTTAAGAATGACGATACACAGACTGATCTCAGGTATAACATTTCTAAAAGACATGATTGACATTTTAATTTTATGGTGTTTTTGTATTTGTGTTTATGTTATTAATACTAGACATTGTCTTCACCTGATGCAAGAGAGACATATGAGTGTAGGTCAGTTTACACTTTTTATAAATAAATAAATAAATAAACAAAAAGCATGGCTTAGACTCAGATATAGCATTTCATTGAAAGAGATGTTTACATTATTTTAAACACCCAGCTTTTGTGTGCAGTTTTTTTTGTTGGTACCAGGACATTGTGGAATTCCAGGTAATGAGCAGCAGTTGCTAATACTGAGGAGGCCTTATATTCAGAGCTGAAAAAAAAAATGCCATATTCCATCTTCAGACCTCAAACACAATAAGCTCCTCTAAAATGACTCCACCAAACCACAAACATTGTTTCTACTCAAATAATCACTGGGACCATAATATTATCATCTACTACACATATTGCCGAATAGGCAAAATATCAGAGTGAATAGGCAAAATATCAGAGTGTCTGATTCTTGATTCTCTTCCTGATGTTTAAGGTCAATCCTGCCACCCAGATCAGACGTAACAAAACCCATCTGTGAGAAGAATGACCAGTCTATGAATCAACTACAGGACATTAATGAAAGCAGGTATGCTGGTGTCAGGTAAATTGTTAGATTTTATTGTTGATTTGAGATCATCATAATTCAATTATTCATAATTAATTAATAATTGTCACATTTCATGAACCTTAGGGAACAATGGGGCTAAAGGCACACCTTAAGAAAAAATGTGCTTTTCAATTTTCCCATAGTGTATGATTGAAGAAAAAAAAAAAAAAAGTTTGCATTGAACATTTATGGAGAAACAGATTTTTTGTGAAAATAAATCATTGAACAATTAACGTTGCACACCTGTAGGTGATAGATAGGTGCATAGGAAAAAAGACTGGTATAGTCAAAATATGAAAAAACACGAAAATCCCGCACACTATCAACTTGCAAAACAATAAAAAAGGTACTTTATTAGCAACATTTCGATCGTAAGATCTTCATCAGGCATAAACATTGTATTCAAACTCCATTGTATTTAAAACATCATGATAAATCACAAAGAATCATCAATATCCAATCAAGATAAGTGATTGAATAATCATAAACACCACATCACATTGTTAACTCAACAATTACATAGTAAATAGAATATATATATATATAATAAATATAAATATAAAGGGATATTATTAATGATATCATATATATAATAATCATATTTCATAACATCACATTAAATAATGCTTCATCATTCATACCCATAGGTGATGAAGTCTGAAGGGTAAAAATCCAGAACAATTCGCGTCTCTGTAAGAGCAATTCAATATCGCCCCCTCTAGGTGGCACACTCACTTTCTCAATCCACAGAAGCGTAAGGAGGAAACATCATGATTAAAAGACAAAAAATGGGCAGCGACTGGATTGTTAACATCTTTTCTTCTAATAGAACTGTTATGTTCACTAATTCTTTGTTTTAATTGACGTGAAGTTTTTCCCATATAGCCCAAGCCACAAGGACACCGAATCAGATAAATAACGTGTGTAGAAACACAAGTGATAACAGAATGAATACCATATTTTTTCCCAGTTCTAGGATGACAAAAGAATGAGGTTTTAGTTGTATTGTTACACTGCGCACAATTACCACAACGATAATTTCCATAAAATGATTTATTTTGTTTAAAAATTGTAAAAATGTATGAGGTGGCGAGGGGGTACACACGGGGTAAAAGGCACACAGTATTGATACAAATACTTTAGCTAAAATAACATGTTTTTAATCATGTCTATACTTGTTAAAAACAATAACTTTAGCTAAGTTTTTCCTATTTTCTGTTTATTTTGATAAATGAAATAACTTTTGTTTAATAAATATACTCATTAAAATATGAAAATATTTTTTAAAAATACAGAAACAAAATTATTTTAAAAAGTAAAGGTTCTGAAAGCATTGAAGAAGATCCCATAATAATTTAATATAGATTTACAGTAGTAATAATAAATTATATTTTATGATATGATTAATATAATTTTTTTTAAATATCATGATTTCAGTAGAAATATGGTGATTATCTCTAAGATGGACACCCAACTTAATATATGATATTTACCATCTGAATATAACCATGTCGTGTCAACAAATGGAAAAGTTAGCCAGCTGTTTATTATTTTTAATTATTGTGCCTTTTGCCCAAACAGCAGCAGTGCTTTTTACACCAAATACCATACTTTTATATATTTCTCCATTATTGAAAACCTGTTGCTTTAATTACCTTGAACTAAACCAGAAATCATTAATAAGACCTTTGTCTCAAATTATAATCAGTAATTTTAGCAATTCTCATTTACTTAAATCTACAACATTTTAAAAAAATATCAAATATTAGATCAAATTAGCATAGAATCAACTTTGCGTTGATGTCCACGATCATGTCAATGATCAGCCGAATATCCACGTGCAGAGTGAAAAGCAGATATTTTGGAAAGTGCTGCAGCAAGTTTTTGTCTATCTAGTGGTTTAGATGAAAATAAAATAAAAGGTGCCTTTAGCCCCGTTGTACCCATATTTTCTTTGTCTATGATACACAAAACAAAAAATATATTTTACTCTATATATTTATATTTATATTTAACTCATGTAATACCATGGTGTTTTAATTTTACAGCCATGAAGTCCTCACGTTTAGATCAAATCTGATGAAGAAGTTTGAGCATCTCTATGAAGGAACAGCAAAGCAGGGAAACCCAACACTCCTGAATGAGATCTACACAGAGCTCTACATCACAGAGGGGGACAGTGGAGAGATCAGTAATGAGCATGAGGTGAGACAGATTGAGACACAATCCAGGAGAGCAGCAACAGAGGACACACCGATCAAATGCAATGACATCTTTAGACCTTTACCTGGACAAGACAAACCCATCAGAACTGTGCTGACAAAGGGAGTCGCTGGCATTGGAAAAACAGTCTCTGTGCAGAAGTTCATCCTAGACTGGGCTGAAGGGAAAGTGAATCAGGACGTCCAGCTCATATTTCCACTTCCTTTCAGAGAGCTCAATTTGATGAAGGACAAAACACTCAGACTTTCAGATCTTCTTCATGTCTTTTTCCATGAAACAAAAGAAATGGAAATATTCAGTGACAAATATAAAGTGTTGTTCATCTTTGATGGTTTGGATGAGTGTCGTCTGTCTCTGGATTTTCAGAGCGATGTGAGGTTGTGTGATGTAAGTGAATCAGCCTCAGTGGACGTGTTGCTGATGAACCTCATTGCAGGGAATCTGCTTCCCTCTGCTCTCATCTGGATCACCTCCAGACCAGCAGCAGCTGAACTCATCCCCTCTAAGCGTGTCCATCGAGTGACAGAGGTGCGAGGCTTCAATGAGCCACAGAAGGAGGAATACTTCAGGAAGAGAATCAGTGATCAGAGTCTGTCCAATACAATCATCTCATACCTGAAGTCTTCAAGGAGTCTCTACATCATGTGCCACATCCCAGTGTTCTGCTGGATCTCAGCCACTGTTCTAGAGAAGATGTTGACTGAAGCAGAGAGTGGAGAGATTCCCAAGACTCTCACTCAAATGTACACACACTTCCTGATCCTTCAGACCAACATTAAACATGAGAAGGACTATAAGAAGAACCTGACAGATGAAGACATGATCCTCAAACTGGGTAAAATGGCTTTTCAGCAGCTTATGAAAGGCAATGTGATCTTCTATGAGGACGATCTGAGAGAGTGTGGCATTGATGTGACAGAAGCATCAGTGTACTCTGGATTGTGCACTCAGATCTTCAGAGAGGAGTCAGGCTTGTATCAGGGGAAAGTCTTCTGCTTTGTTCATCTGAGCGTTCAGGAACATCTAGCAGCTTTATATGTGCACCTCTGCTTCACAAACAACAACAGAAATCTATTTGACCCAGTCACCGAACCAGGTTTGTTGTCTATAATTAAGGACCGGTTTCAACTCATGTTTAAACAGATTTCATTTTCTGAGCTCCATCAGAGAGCTGTGAATGAGGCTCTACAGAGTAAAAATGGACATCTGGACCTTTTTCTGCAGTTCCTTCTGGGTCTGTCAGTAGATTCTCATCAGATTCTCCTACAGGGAGTAATGACACTGAGAAGAAGCCAATCTGACAGCAATGAGAAAACAGTTGAGTACATCAAGGAGAAGATCAGGACCATTGACTCTCCAGAGAAATCCATCAATCTGTTCCACTGTCTGAATGAACTGGGTGATCATTCACTAGTGGAGGAAATACAACAGTATCTGAAATCTGGAACAATAAGTGAAGCCAAACTCTCTTCATCTCAGTGGTCAGCTGTAGTTTTTGTGTTGCTGACATCAGAGAAGAAGATGGACAAGTTTGATATTAATACATTTGTTGGAGAAAACAATAAAGCTGAAAAACTGAAGGTTCTTCAGAAGCTGCTGCCTGTGATTAAAGTTCAGTAAGTATCAGTGAGAACAATCACTTCACTGTTGAAACAAAAGAAAATAAAAAAACTCATTAACGTAGAACAGTGGTCACCAACCTTTTTAAGCCCAAGATCCCTGACCTCGACCTTTTTGAAAGACAAGATCTACTCGATAGAAAAAGACAGCCCAGATTGTATTTAGTATTTTTTTCGTGGCCAATGTAGATTCAGATTTATTTATTTATTTATTTTTACAAGCAAATTGGCCGATTCTGATACTGGTTGCAGATATTCATTATTAATATTATTATAATAAACAAAAATACATAGCCATTTCAAATTGGGAACCACTGCTTTTTGATCACAATCCAAACAAAGATACTACGCACGTTGCATGAGCAGTTATTTTTTGTTTTAATTAGATTTAATTTCTGGATTTAAAGCAGAAACAGAACAGTCTGACTTTATCTTTGTGAAATTGTAATTTACAATTATGCTACATACACAAAAAAGCATGAAACAAAAACGTAAATTCAACAGCAGGTGGCGCTTATGGAGCAGCAGTAATACAGTGTTTCCTTGGTTACCGCTGTAAACAATACTGAAATGCGCTAATAATTAGCTACTATATTCTAAGGTAAGAGGAAAATAAAATGCCATTGCCATCGAAATCTTTCTGAAGACTGATCTCCTTTTAAAGATGCATTCATATAAGCCCTCACCCAAATTCAATATTTATATTTTCTTCCTATATTTCGAGCATCGTGAACAATGAGCTGATCTGCCTGCTACAGACTTTTCTCCTCTTTGCGTCCGTCTTAAGCGTCTCTGGCCTCTTGTTAACGGCCGTTTACAGACTCAGAAATGATGTGGGCTATTTACCTTTATCTGTCTGTCCAAGTAGCTCCCAAAAAAAAAAAAATAAATACAAAAATACAGTACAAAGACTGGAGATATTTCTGTTATTTTCGCGAGCTACTGGAACAGTGATAAAGATCGACCGGTCGATCGCGATCGACGGGTTGGCGACCACTGACGTAGAAATATATATATATATATATATATTATATATATATATATATACATATATATATATATATATATTATATAATATATAAATGTATATATGTATCAAGGTAAGTGCTGCTATTACTGGGTCAAGTGCTGACGAAAAAGATATGTCTTTAGCATTTTTTTTGAAAATGGCTAGAGACTCAGCTGCTTGGATAGAGCGTGGCAGGAACAGACCTGGAGAAGGTCCGTGAGAGTGATTTTATGCCCCTTTGTGATGGCACCACAAGTCGCCGTTCACTTGCAGAACGCAAGTTTCTGGAGGGCGCATAAGTCTGAAGTAGCGAGTTAAGGTATAGCGATGCAGAGCCAGTGGTCGTTCTGTAGGCAAACATCAGAGCCTTGAATTGGATGCGAGCAGCTACTGGCAGCCAATGCAGACTGATGAAGAGAGGAGTGACGTGCGCTCTCTTCGGTTCGTTGAAGACCAGTCTTGCTGCAGCATTCTGGATCAGTTGTAGAGGCTTGACAGTGCATGCTGGAAGACCAGCCAAGAGAGCATTACAATAGTCCAGTCTAGATAGACAAGAGCTTGGACAAGGATTTGTATGGAGTGCTCAGATAGGAAGGGTCTAATCTTCCTGATGTTGTACAAGGCAAATCTGCAGGACCGGGTCGTTGTCGCAACATGATCTGTGAAGCTTAAACAATCATCCATCACCACTCCAAGGTTCCTGGCTGTCCTGGAAGGAGTAATGGTTGACGACCCAAGTTGAATTGAAAGGTTACGATGAAGTGTTGGGTTGGCACCGACCACAAGCAGTTCCGTTTTTGCAAGGTTGAGTTGAAGGTGGTGGTCCTTCATCCAGGCAGAAATGGCTGTCAGGCAGGCTGCAATGCGACCAGCAACCGTCGGATCATCTGGTTGGAATGAGAGGTAGAGTTGTGTGTCATCAGCATAACAGTGATAGGAAAAACCATGATCCTGAATGACAGATCCTAGTGATGACATGTAAATGGAGAAGAGGAGTGGTCCAAGCACGGAGCCCTGAGGTACCCCAGTAGCAAGATGATGTGACTTGGACACCTCACCTCTCCAAGATACCCTGAAGGACCTACCTGAGAGGTAAGACTTGAACCACTGGAGTGCGGTTCCCGAGATGCCCTTCGACATGAGTGTTGACAGGAGGATCTGGTGGTTAACGGTGTCAAAAGCAGCAGACAGATCCAGCAAGATGAGTACTGATGATTTTGAAGTTGCTTGTGCCAGTCGCAGGGCTTCAGTGACTGAGAGCAAGGCAGTCTCAGTTGAGTGGCCACTCTTGAAACCAGACTGGTGGCTGTCAAGGAGGTTGTTCTGTGTGAGATAAGTAGACAGTTGGTTGAATACAACTCTCTCAAGTGTCTTAGCAATGAAAGGAAGAAGGGATACTGGTCTGTAGTTTTCTAAAAGTGCTGGATTCAGAGTGGGTTTCTTAAGCAGTGGGGTAATCCTAGCCTGCTTAAAAGCTGTAGGAAATGTTCCAGTGTGAAGGGAAGAATTGATAATGTGAGTGAGTGCAGGTAGAATTGAGGAGGAGATGGCCTGAAGAAGAGGAGTGGGGATAGGGTCTAGCAGATATATATATTAATATATATATATATATATATATATATATATATATATATATATATATTAGTATTAGGATTATTGGACAAATATGGCAGCATACTTGAAACACCCTTTTGATTACCCTGATTGTTTTTATTATTTTTCTGAAATTAATTTCTTGAATTTAGCTATTTTATTGATGGGAATAATGATGGGGAGATGTGATTGGGAAACAATACAAGCTGGACTCAAACCTGCATTAAAGCACCTGCCAGCCAATGTCTTCAACATGAGGATTAGTTTGAAACAAACAAGTTTAATGTTACAATTGATTTATTACTTAAAATTCATGGTTTTAAAATTCATGTCATGGGAATAATTTGTCTTATTTTTTGGCTAAAAAAGAGAGTGAATTATCACTGATCCAGTACTATCCAGTACTAGGGGGGTGGGTTTGTTTGGGTTGATTTCAAATATCAACAATGTCCAACAGCATTGTTGAAAAATTACATACCCCACCTTTAACTCTCTCATTGCAATGGGTGATACCATGACCTCATGGTTCCTGAGTAATTTTGAGACAATGCCATTTGACCAAGTGCAGTGTTTTCTTTACTCCATCTACAAATTGTCTATTTTTTCTCTTTTTTTCTATTGCTTGTTTTCAGTTCATAGTGTTTAACAAGTATGATTTAAATCTCTCTACAGTTTGAGTGATTGTGGAGTCACAGAGAAAGATTGTGCTGCTCTGACTTCAGTTCTGAGATCAAACCCCTCACAGCTGAGAAAACTGGATCTGAATAATAAAAAACTACAAGATTCGGGTGTGAAGCTTCTCTCTGTTGTACTGGAAGATCCTGACTGTAAACTGGAAAAACTCTGGTAAGATCATCTCTCTCATAGTCAGACATGTTTTTGTCTTTTGTAAGACTAAATCAGGGTTTCTGAAATCTGGCAGTGGAGGGCCGCTGCCCTGTAGAGTTTAGCTCGAACCCTGATCAAATTCTCCTTCCTGTAACTCTGAAGACCTGGATTAGCTTGTTCAGGTGTCTTTGATTAGGGTTGGAGCTAAACTCTGTCCTATAGGACAGCGGCCCTTCAGAGCCGGATTTGAGGAACCCTGGACTAAATCCTTCGATGTAAATTTTAGGACTACACTGCATAAAATAAATTTCTTACTCAGTATTTTTGTCTTGTTTTGCAGTACAAATATATAAACATTCTTAATTGAAAAAAAAAATACTGAGTAAGAAAAGTATTTTTTGCAGTGTACTATTTAGGAAATCAGCTTTTAAAATCAGTAAACAAGATATCTCAGCACACATAAGATATGGGGGGGGGGGGTACTTTGGTTCTTTGGTACCAAAGTACCAAAGAAACAACAAAAAGGAAAAATAAACCAGAAATAATCCAACAACGATATATACAGGTATACACAGGTATCCACAATATACAAAAAAAGTTTTTTTGGGTTTGCTCGAGGCACCATGGTAGCACTCTTGCATCGACTTGGTAAACAAGTACTGTCTGTAGGTTTGGCCTGGCTTTTATAGGCCAAACCTTGCCCATTTTTGGGCCACCCCATCTTTGGGTACATATAACATAATACACATACAAAATACTTCAACTATTTGATATTCAATATGATAAAACAATAATAATTAAATATATATATATTCCTAAATATATATATTAATAATAAACACATAATCCATTCACACATAATACACTTAGCACATAATCTGGACATTTAAATACACACTCAAACACCCATTCACATTAGACAATGGTTTCGTCAGCTTCCGGTTGCGCTGCGCCGGCGCGACCAGGCCATGACGTCATAAGCGGCCGCCGTTCGATCGTTCGGTTTGGCCGTCTATGGCCCTGTCCCAAATGGCACACTCCGGACTTGTGGACTTCCTCAGAGTCCACACTTTGGTGACGTCATGTAGTGCAGACCTATAGGGCTCTTGGCGCGAGTCCACGAGAGCGCATTGAAAGGTATTTTTGGGACAGACTCGAACGTCACGCCTGAAATAACGGTCTGGTTTTGTTTTTTGACAGGAGCTGCAGGTTCGGGGAATATGCTGCCTATTGTTGTTGTTGTTGTTGTATATCACCAGGCTGCGATTTGTAGGGGGGATGGGGGGATTTCCCCCCTTCTGGTCTATGTATCCCTGCCTCTGCTGAATTATTTTAAAATAACCCCCCCCCGGGTGATGCTACACCACAAACCACCAACAGAGCATATAAAATACCAAAAATAAAAATCTTTTTTTAAAACATCGCCAAGTAAAACGCTGCGTTTATATAAAACTGTCTCTTAACGACCACAACAAACGGGCCACGTTTCAGACGCGCATTCTGGCTTCGCCTCAGCGCAAGTCAAACGAGCGCGGAAAAGATGACGACGAGGGAGCTTCAGTTGAACAACAGTGAACTGCGGTCAGATGAGATGTTGTCAGGCTATGTCGGTAAAACTCAGAAAAATTAACATGACTGTCCAATCAGCCGTTATACTGTGCTCGCAGCGCGCACTCAAAAATTGCATGCGCAAATGCGCTGACGCGCGCTGCAATTACTTTATTATAGCTTAAATAAAGCGCAAAAGAAACTACGAGCAATGACCGTCATTGTTCTGTTGTAAGTGAAGTCATGAAATTACCACACATGCGATTAAAGCTGCCTCAAAACTGTGCATGCATATTTGTTGACATGGTTTTAAAACTATTGTTATCCAAAAGAACAAACTCTCACAAATAATTAATCAAGCAAATAAGATTACTGGACAAAAACAACAGCCACTTCAGAGCTTGTTCGATCATTTCATGGGTAAAATGGCAATTGCGATTTTTAAAGATAACACACATCCTCTTCACTCTGCTCTTGAATTGCTCCCATCTCTGGACGTAGACTAAAAATTCCCTTGGCTAGAAAAAATGCCTATAAAAGATCTTTTTTTCCATTGGCAGTGATTATCTTGAATCGTACAGTATTTTAATTGAAATGATAGAATGGCTGTTGATACTTTTAATTTTTCTTTCTTACAGTGTTTAATTATAGAATTGTGTTGTTGATGTGTGATGTGATTTCTAAGTAGTGAATGTATGTTACAGTGTCAAAGAAAAATTTCCTCTCTGTGAAAACAGACTGGACAATAAAGTTCAATAAATAAATTTGTTGGCCTTGAAACGTCTAAAAATGCACATATGTACACCAGGGAAATCTAAATTTTCTCGGGGGAGCATGCCCCCGTACCCCCCTAGCAAACTACATTTTCTGACCTCGGTAAGGAAACCCTGTATATCACAAATATCTTATACAAATATTATAATATTTAGCATCGAGAACAGGTTTCTTTTCTTTTGCAAAATATTATCTCCATGTCTACTACACAGCCTGCTTTTGCTTATGCCACCATACATGCTTATTTAAATAATGTATACAGTTGTAATAATACATAATGTTCCATTTGAACTAAGATTACAATTTTAACACATAATAAACATTTGCGTGAGTTTCAGATGAATTTACAGGTTTATATAAATACTAGGTTTACATATGACTCAGTAAAGCCCTGACATTCGGTTCTATTTATTTAATGAATCATAATGCGATCGTATTATTCAACGCGATATTATTATGTTTGAGATATCAACCACTGGTCGATGACCATAATGTTTGTATAAACTGTAGGTAACAACTGGTAAAATGTACACCTGGGTCATAAAAACTGTAATGATACTTACACTTAAATATTTTCTTCTCAGCCATGTCATCAATTGCTCTTGAGCGATATCTCCTCCCATCCGTTGTCTGATTGGCCTTTTGCAAGGATTCCTGGGTAGTTAAAGTGTGCGGAGCCTGCATCTATGCGGGCTTCGCTGAAGACCGCTTCAAGGGTACAAAGGGGGCGCTACTGAGCACACTTCAGAGCGTTAAAATGCTGAATGGGACGGCCTACGGACTCGTAGACTCGGCGAGCACGCGCAATTTAAGTCCACGAGACCGAAAGTCCACATGAAGTGCGCCATTTGGGACAGGGCCTATAAGGGTTTGGCCAGCGCAGCGTTTCCCACAAGAAGACTGACTACGCCCACATCGACAAACAGCACAGAGACGAAACAAGTGCAGTGTAGGTGTATGAAATGACCGGGGAAAGGATATTGAATAGATGGCGGGAGGAGAGTGGAGAAATGGGAGAATGTCCATGTGCTATCATGGTTGCGTGTGCACCCGCTACTACGATAGCGGCAACGGCCAGGAGGAACGATACAGAGAATGAATGAGGTAAGTAGACAGGAGTGTGTATGTACGTGTGTGTGTGCGCCAGTGATGCTTCCCCAGCGGTGGCAGCTAATGTGACTTTATCACATCTGGTATGAACTTGTGACAGTATTACCTTTTCGCTGTAATTTTTATCATGATATACAGGATTGTTGACTTTCATTCAAATTCTGAATTGATTATATTTAGCCTACACTGTAAAAAATGACCGTGATTTTAACAGTAAAAGACTGTAAAAATGCTACGGTGAAAAACTGTCAATTGATTTACAGAAAGTTTCCGTACTATATACGGTGAATAACTGTAATAGATCTAACGGTACATTTAATGTAATTTTACAGTAAAATACCGTTAAATTCACAGTTTTTGGAAGTGAAAAATAACAATTCATTGTAAAATTTACAGTGAAAAAAACATAAATTGACATTTGATATATTTTCGTTTAAATAACTCTGTTTCTTAGTTTTTCTCATTTTTTTCTAATCAGTTATGTACATTAGGGTTTTATGTTACATCTAATGTGTTAAATTAATGTTTATTGCATTTTTAAAATTTCATGCATGTTACTATGATGGTGTTTAGTGTGTGTGTGAATGACACTGTGTGCATCTTCTATATATTAGTATTGTCCTCCTCAGCTTGTGGAAAAGCTGCTTGTGATGAACTTGATTCATCATGTGACTCTTATCACCACTGTGTTTGGTGACTGTCAGTGTATTATAAAGGTACAAAACAGATATTAGTACTTCATTAGGTTGGTAAATTAACATTATATCAGTTAATGAAATACGTTATTTTACCATAAATTTAACAGATTTTTTTTTTTACATTGCTACTGTATTTTTTACGGTAAAGTTCTGGCAACCACAGCTGCCGTTTTTTACCGTAAATTTTACTGGGATTTTTTTTTACAGTATAGAAAGTGTTGGATTATATAAAGCCTAAATACATTTTAGCTTTTCTATAGTAAACAAATTCACACTCTGTGTCAGAGTCCTGCACGGGTCCATTTTTGGAGACCCGCCCCCGCCCGTACCCGCAAAGTTCAGCACCAGATCCGACCTGTCACCCGTGATAATATCAAAATTAAATCCGCACCCGCCCAGACCCGTTAATATTTGGCCCGTTACCCGACCTGTGCCCGCGATAAATCACACATGCTAAATCATTCCAATTAAAGTACTTTATTTTTTAAAAGTTAAAGTTCTTAACTTTAAAAACTCTTAAATTCTTTAAAGTTAATTTCGTTTTGTATTAATTGTATCTTAATTTTAATCAATATTTCATCAACCAATTGCCTGTATTTAATAAATAGGTAAGAAGTAAATATAGCAGACAATAGATGATCACGACACGGAGGTGCCGGGGAGAACTGGAGCTCGTATCATAAATGAACTAAAACTCAGCGTATAAGGTAGCCTACTTGCCTCACAGACCTGAGGAATATATCTATATTGGAATGTCTACTTTTAAACAGAGCAATTCAAAACGAAAGAAAACAGACTGCTCTGCTTATGTAATCCGAATGAAATGTGCATTTCTCTCAGGCGCGTTCACTACTGCGAAGATCGCGAGTCAGCATCTTCAACTTCATCTTTGCAGCCACTGACACAGAAAACACTTGTTTATTAATAAACAATTAACATGTATCCTTGCTATATTTTACATAATCATAATCATTACTTTTTTGCCGGTTCTTTGTGACAGCTGTTAGGTGCTTTATTGGCAGCGCAACCCTACATGTTAGCCTACATGAACTCATCACGACCGCATCAGCACCACAGTCTATGATCAGCACAGAAAACATGGAGATGCAACGCTCGCTCCAACTAGGCTACAAGAAGCATCAACAAAAGTCGCACTGTAGCAGTGGTGGTGACGTGATGGGTCAAATGTCATGTCGTTGTTTCATATAATGGTAATTTAGACATACAAATATTGCGCATATTTTTCATCCGCGCTACTACCCGCCCGCAAGGAGTTAATTATCCGCCCGCATCCCCGCCCGTGAATTTTAGGAATGTCACAATCCACCCGTTTTAGCCACTTTTATGCGGGTACCCGCGGGTACCCGCGGATACCCGACCCGTTGCAGGACTCTGCTCTGTGTACCATTCAAGTGGTTTTACTGATTACATAGGCCACGCACACACTGCAGCTAAATTCGGTTGTCAGTTCAGCTTTTAGTGCTTAATCACGTTCTGTACACACACAGTTCAGTAAAATACGGGAGTGACAACCGCATTCTACAACCGTATTAACTCCTAACAAATACAGCAGCAGCAGTAAGGTTGTCATGGCAACCAGAGAAACTGCACGTAAATCACTTTCACTACACCTGTTCAACACATTGAAAATAATGCACTATATACCCACTGCTTTAAAACAGATATCTGTTGGGCATGATTAAAGTTAAACACACAAACACAACATATTTAATAAATCTTACTGAAAATGGCAGATTAAGCAGTTTATATTTAAAAGTCTTTAAATTTTGTTCTGCGTAAATTGAATAACATTTGGATGTAAATGGTCCTCTTCCTGACATAAATGCAAGAGCCGCTACAACAGAGCGTCCTGAAGATCACCTGTACGAGATTGTCCGGGTCCAGAGTCATCAAACACGACATCAGCATTAGCATCTTCATCTGACTTTATTATAGATACAGATTTCCCCCTCAGTTGTTGTAAAAAAAACAATTTCCATTCAGGCCACACTACAAAAAAGCAGTATATCTCATAGGCTGTTATCCACCCAAATGCAGATTCGTCACATGACTACTTTAGACAAATGAGATTGGGGGAGGCAAATCAAGTTTGATTTGATTTATTAATTTATTTACAAAATAATCTAAAATATTAAAATAACTACATTATATGCATATTTACTTTGAGTTGAAAATATTATTAATTTCTGGTTCAAGTATATGGCTGAATTAAACAAATATTTCCACTTGCCATTGTGTATCTGTTACTACAGTTGACCGAGTGGATCAGGCAGTCTGAGCTGGTGTGATGGAGTGGAGGCAGGGACTAATTTGCATATTCATGATTCCGCTTACACTATGAAGCAATGGTGTAGAGTTACATTTTTGCTATTTTAAGGCAGAGGAAATTATTGTGCCAGGAAAATATATATATATATATATATGTATATATGTCATTTTGATTATCAAAGATGAGTTTTAAGAGATAAAATTATTGACTACAGGTTAACGTAAAATTTATGTTAAAATCATAGACTGTAAAAAAATATGGACATAGTGACGTCACCCGTAGATTTCTGAAAAGCATTTTTGAAGCGAAGGCCGCTGCCATCTTAGCAGCGCGTCACTCACAATAACTGAAAATGGGCAAAGAGGTCAATCTACGGTGTTTTTAATGATGTGATAGAGCAACAGTAATATTGTAATTTGTGTCGGGTGTGCACATGACAACACACAAATCAAAATATAGTCATACCTTTATAATGAAAAAGTGATTGCAAATAAATCCAATCTGTCACACTTGGGTAAAATGTCCATGAGCGTCCATTGAAAACAAAAACAGCACTTTTTGTCCAAAAAAGTGTTAAATCCATGAAAATATTGATATTGTCCATTTTTTGCATCATATTTCTTATGAATGATCTGCTCCATCATCATCTTCAAAAAATTATGCAATCTGAGGAACGTCTATGTTGTAAAACTGTATATGATCGTATACATTGGACTTTCACAAAAAATAGCAGTTAGTTATATCCAAGTTTTTGTCAATGAGATTCTGCTCTCTTTTGGAGCCTGTCCCTAGTGGCCAGTCAGTGAATTGCAGTTTATGTCACTTCCATATTGGCTTCAAGAGAACCTCTTGTAATTTCTCTCCGCCCCTTTTTTCTTCCTTCTTTACTTTTTTTCCTGTCGCTCTTTAGCCAGTGGGTTTCGCTCAGCATGCAGTGAGTGCAATCTTCTCTTCTCTCTAGCCCTGCTAAAGACTACGACTTTTGGCTGGATTTTGCTGTCGCAGACAAAACCCCCGGATCACCGCCAAATCGGTCGTCGGTCTCTGATTCTCATCAAATATGAGCATGTCAGTAACGTGATCAGAGCCTGTCTCCAGCAGTCACAGATGCTGCGATATTTTCAATCCTGTTTGATATTTTCGCCACGTTATCTTGTCGTGTGAGCGATGAAACAACTTGGTAAACTGCTCTAATGATATCATGCACCTTAATGTACATGAATGCAAGGTGACAATTTGATCATAATTGTTTTATACTAATAATCTAACACGAAAATATTTTTTAAAATGTAAATAAGTGGTCTTTGCTCTACACTTAACATTGATATATTTTATTTACCATCAGTTTTTGCTGAATAGACATTAGACAGCCCGTGTGTGTTTCTGCCCAATTTTCATATTTTATTTTTTGTCTAATCTTTTTTTGTACATATGACTTGGGCAGTGAGCATAAGCGGCTCTCCAATGTCTCTCGTGAATTCATGTGAGAAAACTTTTTGCGTTGTTGGTTGGGGTTGTTGCTTGGCCAAAGATCTTGTAGTTTGTGCACCTTATCAGTATTGTGTTGTATAATATGAGCCCTACTAAGACAAGAAGACGGCAGATGACAAGAAAACTTGTGTAGTGTGAGCACCGTGACGATTCATGTAGTCTCATAGATCTGTACTGTGAGTCTGCCTTTAGTTCTGTCTTGACACAAAACATTTCTCTAATGCTGCTGTTGTTGATTGCTATTTGTAACATGACAGATTACTAGGCACTGTAATTATTTTAATGAAGACATAATTAGTGTTTATTATGTGCTTCTGGCGGTGTTCTGCCTATGAGGAGGGCCCAAATGTGAATGTTGTGTTTACAAACAGTAACTGAAAATTTCTGCATGGTGTGCCTTAAGTATTTGGTGTTGTTTGATAAAGAGTAGCAAAAGCAAAATTCAGAATGGCTGTTTGAAAACATGTAAATTGTTACGGTACACAGGAGTCAGACACAGATGTTAACAGGTAACTGTAGTTTATTGACACCAGTAGAGCAGCAGGCAGTAAACAGGTAAGCAGAGATGAATTAGTTAGATGGATGAACGAGTAGAATGGAGATAGTTACTGTCCTTTTCAGATGTGAACACGCTGGAGCTTGGAGATCGCTGGAGATGGGTAGAGCACTCACACACAGGAGACGAGGCACAAAGAGGGAAGGAGACACGCTGGAGACAGGTAAGTATGGAGCGAGGAGTCCTTGAGGTAAGCATTAATGTGAGTATATGCAAACGAGACCGGACATGGAGTGCTGTGTGTGTGTGCTCTTTATAGTGCTGTTGAGGAGTGCAATGATGAGGTGCAGGTGGCGGTGATCAGTACTCTGGGGATGGCGTGCGCTGTGATTGGTGGATGTTGGAACCTGACGTGTCTGTGACAGTACCCCCCCCTCCACGGCCCGCTCCTGAGGGCCGAGGACCCCGATGCCGTGGTGGTCGTCCTCTTCCCCGTGGTGCCGGTCTATCAGGGTGACTGTCATGGAAAGTTTGAAGTAAGCTGGGATCAAGGATGTCGTTTCTTGGAACCCAGGAGCGTTCCTCAGGGCCGTATCCTTCCCAATCGACCAAGTACTCCAGCTGACCACCACGACGCCGGGAGTCCAAGATCTCATGGACCCTCGTATGCTGCACAGTCTTCCAGGATGATTGGAAGGGGGGGTTCGGCGGGAGTCAGGTCCTGTGGATAGAACAGAAGAGTGATAAGGCTTGAGGAGTGAGACGTGGAAAGTTGAGTGAATACGATACCCTTGTGGAAGTTGGAGTTGGTATGTGACCGGGTTGATCTGCTTGACGATAGGAAATGGGCCAATGAACCTGGGACTCAGCTTCTTGCAGGGCAGATGCAGTCTGATGTCCCGTGTCGACAGCCATACCTTCTGTCCGGGCTGGAAGACGGGTGTTGGAGCGCCGCAGGTCCGCTGTCATCCTGCGTCTGCGCAGGGCTCGTTGCAGCTGGTGGTGAGCTGAGTCCCAGACCCTCTCGCTCTCTCGGAACCAGTAATCCACTGCCGGAACGTTAGATGGTTCCCCGGTCCAGGGGAACAGTGGGGGTTGGTAGCCGAGTACGCACTGGAATGGAGTGAGTCCTGTAGTCGACTGCCGGAGAGAGTTCTGGGCGTACTCGGCCCAACCCAAAAACTGGTTCCAAGAGTCCTGGTGGTCATGACAGAAGGTACGGAGGAAGCGGCCGATCTCCTGGACCTTCCTTTCCGTCTGCCCGTTCGACTGCGGATGGTACCCCGATGTTAGACTGACGGCCACACCTAGGAGTGAGTGGAATGCTTTCCATACCCTGGAGATGAATTGGGGTCCTCTGTCCGATACAATGTCCTCTGGTATTCCGAAATACCTGAACACGTGGTTGAAGAGCATTTCAGCCGTTTCCATGGCAGTGGGTAATCCTCTTAGTGGAATGAGACGACAAGATTTGGAGAAACGATCTATGATGACTAGGATGCAGGTATTTCCATCGGAAGCAGGAAGGTCCGTTATGAAATCCACTCCTAGGTGTGACCATGGTCGGTTGGGAACAGGCAGAGGAAGGAGTTTCCCAGCTGGCAGATGACGAGGACTTTTAGAGATGGTGCACTCCCGACAGCCCTGCACGTACCTTCTGACATCGGCTGCCATCCCTGGCCACCAGAAGCGTTCTTTCAGCAACGAGAGGGTTTCATTGACCCCCGGGTGACCAGTGCCTAGTGACGTGTGAGCTGAGTGGATGGTTGGAGTGCGTCGTGTCCGGGTGATGTAGAGCAAGCCAGGTGCACAGCCCGGCGGAGGGTTCATGGAGGCATTGGAGGAGGGAATGGTCTCTTCTGACCAAGTGATGGGGCTTACGATGAGTGAGCTCGGGATGATTGGCTCAGGTTCTTCCGTTTTCTCTTCAGGAGCATGGAGACGGGAGAGAGCATCTGCTTTTGTATTCTTTGAGCCAGGTCTATAGGAGATGGTGTAGTTAAACCGGGAGAAGAACAGGGCCCAAGGAGCTTGTCTTGGATTTAACCTTTTGGCAGCACGGAGATACTCTAGGTTTTTGTGATCTGTCAGAACCAGGAACGCATGTTTGGCTCCCTCCAGCCAATGCCTCCACTCTTCCAGAGCAAGCTTCACAGCGAGGAGTTCCCTGTCACCGATGTCGTAGTTGACTTCTGCCGGGCTGAGCTTGCGGGAGAAGAAGGCGCATGGGTGGAGTCTACTTGGCGTTCCCTGCTGCTGTGACAACACCGCTCCACTCCGGTGGTAGAGGCATCCACCTCTACGATGAAGGGCTGCTCTGGATCGGGGTGGACGAGTAAGGGAGCGGTGGTGAAGGCTTCCTTGAGGCGATAGAAGGCGTTGGTGGCTGCTGGATTCCAGGACAGAGACTTGGGCTTATTTCTGAGGAGACTGGTGAGAGGATGGGTGATGGAGCTGTAGTCTTTGATAAACCGGCGATAGAAGTTTGTGAATCCAAGGAAGCGTTGTAATTCTTTAATGGTTGAGGGTTCTGGCCAGTTTGTGATGGATTCCACCTTCCGCTCGTCCATCCGGATGCCACTGTGGTCGATGATGTATCCCAGCAATGACACTGTAGGCTGGTGGAAGGAGCACTTTTCTGCTTTGAGGAACAGGTGGAACTGACGAAGGCGGGTGAGGACCTCCGCAACGTGTCGGCGATGTTCGGCCTGGCTCCGGGAGTAGATGAGTATGTCGTCGATGTATACTAGGACGAAGCGATGGAGAAACTCCCGGAGCATCTCATGAATGAAGTCCTGGAATATGGAGGGGGCGTTGACCAGGCCATATGGCATCACGATATTCATAGTGGCCAGTAGGAGTAATGAAGGCGGTCTTCCACTCGTCCCCCTCACGTATCCGGATGAGGTTATACGTGCTGCGGAGGTCCAACTTCGTGAACACAGTGGCACCACGGAGATGTTCCAGGGCCGCTGGGACGAGAGGAAGGGGATATCTGAATTTAATGGTGATCTTATTGAGTGAGCGATAGTCAATACAGGGCCGCAAGCCTCCGTCCTTTTTAGCCACGAAGAAGAAGCTGGAAGCAGCAGGGGAAGTAGACGGCTGGATGTATCCTTGAGCGAGGGCCTCCTTGATGTAATCCTCCATGGCCTACTCCTCCGGGATGGATAATGGGTAGATCTTACCCTTTGGCACTGGTTCACCCGGAAGCAGATCTATGGCACAGTCCCATGGCCGGTGTGGAGGCAGCTTGGAAGCCCTCTGTGGGCAGAAGACATCGCTGAAGGGGGCGTAACATTTGGGAATGTCGATGGAGCGTTTCTCAACAGGGCTCTCGATGGATGTTGCACAGAGGGAGAGATCAGAAGGTGGAGTTGATGGTACAGGAAGTTCAGCCAGGCATCGAGAGAAACAGGTTTCGCCCCACTTCAGGATTTCGCCCATCTTCCAAGAGATGGTCGGATTGTGCTGCTCCAACCAGGGGCGCCCCAGATCCACGTCAGCGGTGGAATCCTACAGAACCAGCAGATGTAGTTCCTCTTGATGTAGAAGACCGACTTGCAACTTGAGAGGTCCTGCCACTGTACGGACGTGCTTACGGCTGAGAGGCTTGCCAGTTATGGAGTTGATCTGGTAGATCGGAGACGGAGAGGTCTTGAGATGAAGCTGCCGGCAGAGGGCGCCGGAGACGAAGTTGCCGGCTGACCCTGAGTTGAGGAGCGCAACCACTGTAAGGGAGATATCAGCGGCAGTAAGATTGACGACAGTGGTGAGTGGTTTCATTTTCTGAATAGAAGGGATGATGGCACTCACCATGGGTCGAGGAGGTCGTGTTGGGCACGCTGCAATCGCATGTCCGGGAGCGCCACAATACAAGCACAGGTTCAGGGTCAGCCGACGATAGCGCTCAGAAGGGGTTAAACGAGAGTTTTCTACATCCATAGGTTCGTTGGCTGGTTCTGGGGAGCTGACGGGTTCGGACCGGCAGAGGAGCATGTTGGGAAGTGACTGGTCCTGGTGCTCTTGGAGGCACGCCTGCATACGAGTGCCGCAGCGGATGGAAAGCTGGATGAACTTCGAGGCCGATGGAATCCTCGTATGCAGCGAGATGCAGCCGTACCCGAGGTTCCAATCCTTGACGATATGTGGTTATCAGAGCTTGTTCGTTCCATCTGCTAACAGCAGCAAGCGTCCTGAATTGCAAAGCATAATCGTAAATAGACGTAAATCATAAATTCTCACCAGCAGACGAATCTGTAATCGGCTTCCCGAACACCTCCCGGAAATGGGAAATAAACGCAGGGTAGGATTGCGTCACTGCACCGTGTTGTGACCAGATGGAATCGGCCCACTTTAATGCTTTGCCACTTAAGGCTACTTTGGAAGTATCGCTCGGGTACAGGTGCGGCTGCATCTCCAGGACCAGTTCGCACTGCAGCAGGAATCCGCTGCAGTCCTCCGCCGATCCTGAGTAGGGCGCTGGTTTGGCCATGGGACTGGCGTACAACGGCGGTGAAGGAGAGCTGGCGGTGCTGACTGAGGTGCTCGCTGGGCAGGTGAAGGAAGTGGCTGGAGATGTGAGTTGGGACGGTGGTTGGTGGTCAGAGTTCGCCAAGCGCATCCACCAGGGCTTGGAAGGGGTCAGGCTGGCTCATACTGGGTCTGCGGTATTGGTCCGGTCTTCTGTTACGGTACACAGGAGTCAGACACAGATGTTAACAGGTAACTGTAGTTTATTGACACCAGTAGAGCAGCAGGCAGTAAACAGGTAAGCAGAGATGAATTAGTAGATGGATGAACGAGTAGAATGGAGATAGTTACTGTCATTTTCCTTTTCAGATGTGAACACGCTGGAGCTTGGAGATCGCTGGAGATGGGTAGAGCACTCACACACAGGAGACGAGGCACACAGAGGGAAGGAGACACGCTGGAGACAGGTAAGTATGGAGCAAGGAGTCCTTGAGGTAA
The DNA here is from genome assembly GCA_028476615.1 of Culter alburnus. Classification (NCBI taxonomy): domain Eukaryota; kingdom Metazoa; phylum Chordata; class Actinopteri; order Cypriniformes; family Xenocyprididae; genus Culter; species Culter alburnus. The sequence continues at coordinate 8,630 of JAOTNS010004042.1, read as the reverse complement.
GCAATAACGTGAGTATATGCAAACGAGACCGGACATGGAGTGCTGTGTGTGTGTGCTCTTTATAGTGCTGTTGATGAGTGCATGATGAGGTGCAGGTGGCGGTGATCAGTACTCTGGGATGGGCGTGGGGCTGTGATTGGTGGATGTTGGAACCTAGTGTCTGTGACATAAATACTGTCTTTCATTCATCTCTGTGAAGACGTGTCAGAAGCAAAAAGTTGTGCAGCTCTGCTTTGTGTACGGGGTTAACTGTGCTATTTATGCTTTTCAATAAGCGCCATTTTTCATAGAGTGAATTTGTCTTTCCTTCATTCTGTTACACAGCATGCATGTTGATATATGTTGTAAATTTTAACCAGTTGATGGAAAAAGAGCCAATGTGTCTCTAAAAATCGAAACTAGAATAGGAAACCACCTAGAATTATTCACAGTATTTTGAAGAGCCCCTCGATAACCATACAATACATATTCATTACTGCATAGTATTACTAAACACCAGCACATGTCTACTCTGAACCGTTTTGTTTTTTCATGAGTTGTGCAAGACTTGGTGAATATTCATAAACTTTCTGGGGCCGTATTCCACATTTGTGGTAAATTTTATCTTACCACTAAGAGTCTCCTAAATAGTAGTAAAAGTTCTTAGCTAAGAGTTTTCTCTTAAACCTATTCACAAAGCTGCTGAGAAAACTTTTACTAAGGAATAGACTGAAGTCTAAGCTAAGAGTAAGGGCGGGTTGACCTCATGCTATGGACTATACACACAGTGATTGGCTGATGGGGGAGGAGTCAGCGATTTAATCATAGAAATATTGTGCTGACGTTTTAAATGTTGATGAACTTCTCAATATGTTTAATTCGCTGTGTACCAGTGTCTTGGATACCATTGCTCCCTTGAGACCTAAACAATATAAAGATAAATATGAATAATGCTGAATAATAACTCTCGCCTTCTAGACAAGTCAAAAAGACAAGTTACAGGTGTCTTATGAAATTATGCATTAACTGTATATCAAAAAGCTGTAAAAACCCAGGTCCAAGTATTTCTCAGAAAAAATTACTAAAAATCAAGTAGTTCAAGGGTCTGTTCAATAATTGAACTCTGTGACAAATCCTATAACATCTATCTTTCTAAATTGGTTAATTTGTGTGAAAACTTTCTACATCTTAGATAAAATCAAATAAAATAACAGTTATCAGGCAGTCCATTGTATCTCCTTTTGAAGCGTTTACCTCTCTCTCTGACGACTACTGAGTTTTTAGACTTTTTTGAGCATCACTATGCCCTGTTTAATTCGTATAGTCACTAAATTGAAGGCTACAACTTCTTCTTTGGATATTGTTCCCACATATTTTTTCAAATACATTTTGACTGTTTTTGGACATGGATCTTAGAAATTGTTAATAAGAGTTTTCTTTCTAAGTCTGTCTTGAAAAAGCCACATTTGGACACAACTGTATTATCTAATTTTAGACATATTTCTAATTTACCTTTTATAGCAAAAATCTATAGATAAATGAATATTAGTGCAATTACAAACATTTCTGGACACAAACAGTATTTTTGAGACATTTCAGTCTGGCTTTAGGAGAAATCTGAGTCTGCCATACTTAAATGATATCCTGGTATCAATTGATTCATTTATTCTGGTTTTACTAGACCTGAGTGCTGCATTTGATACAGTTGACCACACTATTCTTATTTTGTGTCTTGAACAGAGTGTGGGCATCCGAGGACTTGCCCTAAGCTGGTTTAAATCTTTTTTGTGTGACAGAACTTTTTCAGTGGACATTGGAAACTCTGTTTCATCAGTTGCCCCCGTGACTTGTGGTGTTCCCCAAGGGTCCATTCTTGCCCCAACCCTGTGTTCTTTGTATATGCTCACTCCCACTTGGAAATATACTTAGGAAGCATTTCACTTTTATGCAGATGATACACAAATATATCTGCCTCTGAAGCAAAAAGACCTGAAAGGGTTAGGGAAATTGTTTACATGTCTAGAGGACATTAGATCTTGGTTGTCAATTTTTTATGTTTAAATTCTAGCAAAACAGAAGTTATTGTGTTTGTGCCTCGGGTGAAAAAGGCTAATGTAAACCTTAATCTTGAGTAACTGAACACCTTCAGCAATCGAACTGTAAATTTTTTTTGATTCCTTTTAGATTCCTCCCTGAAATTTGATCAGCATATTAATACAGTAGTGAGGTCATGTTTTTCCAGTTAAAACTTCTCTCTAGAGTCAAGTCTTGGTTATGTTTTAAAGATCTTGAGAGAGTCACGCATGCCCTTGTCTTATCGCGTCTGGATTACTGTAACTCTTTATATGTTGGTCTACCTCAGTCTTCAATATCCCGACTCCAGATGGTCCGAAATCCTGCAGCCAGGTTTTTAACTGGGACTCTGATCTTAAAGACTTTTAACTGGCTACCAGTGCATTATTAAATTGATTTTAAGATATTGGTCTTTGTTTTTAAATCCCTAAATGATCTGGCACCCTCTTATTTGTCTGACTTATTAAAAGAAAATAAGCCATCAAGATGTCTGAGAAACAGCCGTAAAACAGGGACAAACAAAGAAACTAAATACAAAGAACCATATGAACAGACAAAACATGACAACCTGATCCTATCTTTGCTTATGTTGTACTTGTTCTGAAATAATTGAAAAAAGTAGGTTTTTTTTAGCCTTTACCACAACATCAGTGGATCATACACACAATAATTAACAAACAACATATATTTAAGACATATATATTAGACATATTTAATGGTCTGTGTAGAATTGTGACTTGTTGATCTGAACTGAGAGAGTGAAGAGTGTGTCATTGTTCTCTACAGGTTGAGGGATTGTGGAGTCACAGATGAAGGTTGTGCTGCTCTGACTTCAGCTCTGAGATCAAACCCCTCACACCTGAGAGAACTGAGTCTGTCTGGGAATAAACTAGGAGATTCAGTTCATCTGCTCTCTGCTGTACTGGAGGATCCTCACTGTAAACTGGAGAAACTGGGGTAAGATCGTCTCTGTGATAGTCACACGTCTTTGTCCTCAGTAAGATGAATCATTTTATGTAAATTTTAGGCTAAAATTAGAAAATGTTCTGAAAATGTTCTGTAAACACTAAATCTCAGCACAGAAATGACAGGTGTACACAAATGACTGATCTCATGATCTGTTACCAGTGTTCACTTTAACATTTCTGTAAAAATATCACAGTCAAAATTTAGTCAATATTTTGTCATATTCTTTATAAAAAATATTTTAGTCTGAACAGAATGACACCCCTGGACGCCCTTGATCTAAATAAATGACCTGATTGTTACAGCAATGTTTCCCAACCCTGTTCCTGGAGACACACCAACACTACACATTTTCAAACTATTCCTATCAAACACGCCTTTGATTCACCTGTATATTTTCAACACAGGTAGCTCTCTCATTACACTTTACATAACAGGTGTTACATTCACGCCTTCCCGGACTCCAGTTCCCAGTATCCTCCTGTTCCGCACACCTGTCTGCACTTCCCTCATCAGTCTTCCTGCCATCTCCCTAGATTCTTTGCACCTGTTGTTCCTCGTCAGCACTCCCTTTAAGTTGGACTCACTCCTAGCACTCCCTGTCCGTTCTTGTTGTTGTTTCATGCGTGTGATGCTGTGTATATTCCTGGATTGTCTATTAAAGCCTATTGCATTGTGGATTTCTGTATTCGCCTCGTCTTTACAGCAGCACCGGTAACAATAGGCACATTTTGGCCAAATTCTAGCATATAATTAGGTAGGATATAGGGGAGAGCGGGGCACAACCTAACGCTTTTTGACTTTCTCAGTTTGTGCAAATCTGTTTACGGTTCAGAGAGTTTTATTCCACATTCATTTCACATGTCTACAATTAAGTGGCTTTGTTTCATTAGTACAGTGTACTTTTTTTTCTCTCTCTGAAAGAAGGGAAGTGAAATGTGACAACATGCCCCATAGGTGGGACCCATTGTAACAAGACTAAAAGGCCGCTTAAAATGTTCAAAAAACCCATAGACTTTAGGGCGATGGATTCAGATGTCCTAAAATGCTAAGTCGCTTCCTGGTTTTGCCTACAAAACACGTCATATGTGAATGTGTAACAGTATTTTGTCTCCGTCCATTAGGTCTTAGTGACAGCAGCCTTTAAAAACATGCTACTGTCTACTATTGGCTGTTTGTATTATAAATGATAATCAAACAACAAAAGAAAAGCTTAAATAAGGATTAATCTATAGTTAATTTATACAGATATGACTATGCAGAGTTATTTTATATTTGATTATTCAATTTCTGTGGTATTTTTACTTACTATTAGACCTACCTGGAAAAAAAATTATATAGCATTGTTTTATTTGTATTTGTATACATTTTTACTGTGGTATCGACTTTGGTATCAAATATTGTGCACTTTTGGTGGTATCGGTACCGACTAGGCTTACTAGATTTTTGGTATAGTGACATCCCTATTTGTTACTAAAAAAAAATGTAAGTATTATAAGGTAATAAAAGTATTATAGTACGTTTTAATAAAGTTCAAATGTTTCAAACGGTAACACTTTACTTGAAGGGGTGTACATAAGATTGACATGACACCTTCATAATCATGACATGACACATGTTATGAATATGAAGGAGGATTTATGCATGTTTATGACAACTGTCATTAAATGTCATTCGCTCAGTTATGTAATTGTAACAAGGTTCCTGTGAGGGAAGGAAGAGGACAGGGTCGGCTTGACTGCTGACGGTGGCTTTTATTAGAATAAATTCACTCTTAAAACAGAACATAGTGCAGACAGGCACAAAACATAAGCACAGTCACAAAATAACTTTCACTCCAGCAGAGACTTCAGGGCTCAGTAACGTCCACCAGTCAGCAGTCCTTCTCTCTCTCGCACACTCCTGTTTCTCCTGGCGTTTTATACTCTCTCCACGCCAATTACTGAAACAAGAGACAGGTGTTCGTTATTTGCGTTTAACCCACTCACTCACCGTGTGTCTCCCGACTCTCTCTCCCGCTGCAGACCTCGCTGAACCACGCCCCCCTCGCCACAGTAATTTTTAATGCAAAGATGACATTGTTTGAGATGTCTTTGTTACGATAACTTGACATGAACCAATACATCATAACCTGTCAGTGTCTTTGTCATGACAACTTGACATTATTTATCTTTATGAGTTAACATTACATTAAACTGTCATGTTTACTTCATGGTACAGGCCCCTGCTCCTGAGTTCAGATCCAACTGAACCAGATAATTAAGTTCTTCAGGAGCACTTGATCATTTCAGACAGGTGTGTTGGATCAGGGTTGGATCTGAACTCTGCAGGAAGGTTGATCTCCAGGAACAGGATTGGACACCCCGATCTAAATAAATGACCTGGGATGGATTTCCCGATAACGTTGTTTCTTAGTGCGCTACAAAGACTCTAAAGGCATACCTTAATCAGTTAAGATCAGATATACCTTTCCTAGGCGTGTTCCCCGAACTATCTCTTAAGGTATATCTTCTTAAGTGTGACGTTACCAGGTGCTGTCGGTGCTGAATTGATTGATATCGACGGCTTGAGAATCGATAATTCACTCTATGCAGGGGCTGCTTCACTGCGTCATGTTTGAAAGCGCTGGTCTTTATAAAAGAAGCACTTAAGAAGAAATTATTTTAGAACATATTAATTCCTTGGAGACGCATCATGCAGCTAACAGATATATCCAGGTATCATGTTTATATAGTTTTTCCTTTTTTACTCAAAATATTCACAAACTTGTTAACTATATCATGACTTTTATGAAATATTGCGATTGTAAAATATGTGGAAGTGAATGTGTTTTGTCACGCGATGAGTTTGAACCGCAGTTCAGGGTGGATTTATGATTTTTTCCCCAAAATACATAAACGGGGTCAGTGAACTGGGAGAAGAATATAGTAAACTTTATTGTTTCATACACAATGTGTTTCTAATAAGATTAAGTTACTTTGTCAAATTATATAATTGAAAGGGTTATTAGCTTCCATAGACAGTGTATGGAATTTGATTTCAACAAACAATAAAGATCTTTTTTTATTGCCTAGTACTTCATTCAAACTTCATTTAAATGTCTGAAAGACACTGTCCTCCTCTAAAAAAATCACCCTATAGGTCTTTTTTTCAAGCACCTTATTATGACCTATATTTTATGTTTTAAAGTCATGCGCCCTCCAGGTGGCGGAAAAATAATGACAGTGTCGTGTTACGTCTGTCATCATGAAATGATGTATGACCGTCGTTACCAATCAAAATGCGTGTTCATTTAAATGCATTCCCCTTACCCGCAATTTGTCCTATTTCCATTTAGCAAAACTTTTTTTTATTAATGACTACACCTACCCCAACCCTAACCCCTTACCCACAAAATGCGTTCCCTGGGATCAAACCCACAATCACATGATTGTCCTGTTGTCGATAGGGGCGCAACTTTAGTAAACGCTCCTATGTGTCATTGTTCTCTACAGGTTGATGGATTGTGGAGTCACAGATGAAGGTTGTGCTGCTCTGACTTCAGCTCTGAGATCAAACCCCTCACACCTGAGAGTACTTCATCTGTCTAAGAATAAACTAGGAGGTTCAGTTCATCTGCTCTCTGCTGTACTGGAGGATCCTCACTGTAAACTGGAGACACTGTGGTAAGTAGGGCTGGGCGATATATTGCATGCGATTCTCACGCGCATTTCGTCAGTAAAGCCGGTTCCCTGATTACCTCTAAATCGCCATCACCTGCTTTCAAATGGAGCGGCATTTAATAGACAAAGCCGTAGATCACTGATAAGCCACGCAAAATCGGGTTCAGTATCGAAGTCGATTCATTTCGATACTGAACGCGATTTTGCGTGGCTTCTCCGTGAACTACGGCTTTGTCTATTAAATGCCGCTCCATTTGAAAGCAGGTGATGGCGATTTAGAGGTAATCAGGGAACTGGCTTTACTGACGAAATGCGCGTGAGAATCGCATGCAATATATCGCCCAGCCCTAGTGGTAAGATCGTCTCTCTGATAGTCACACATTTTTGTCCTCAGTAAGATGAATCATTTTATGTAAATTTTAGGCTAAAATTATCTTGTAAAATGTTCTGTAAACCTAAATCTCAGCACAGAAATGACAGGTGTACTGTAATTAATATAATAATTTTGGCAGCTGTGGGTTGCCAGAATTATTTTGTAAAAATACAGAAAACTGTAAACACATTTTACAGAACAAACTGTACATTTTACAGTATAAATGTAATTTACAAACAAGAAAATTTGAATGTAAACCATTAAATTCAACAATGCACACTACTACTAAAATCTGTTTTGTACCTTTAACATATACTGTATGGAATCGCCAATCTGCCCAAATCTGCAACATCTTCAGCAGATCTGAGAACAGGGACTCTGAAATGGAAGCGCTTGTTATTTCCCACACCCTCCTCATTACCCTATGGACAAAGAAATGTAAAAATACATAAATGTAGAAATAAAGAAATGTAGAAATGAATAAATGTGGAAATAAACAAATGTGGAAATAAACAAATATGGAAATAAATAAATAAAAGAAATGTGAAAAAAATTAAATCGAAATGAATAAATGTATAAATAAATAAAAGAAAAATAAATAAATGTGGAAAAACTAAATATATACATAAATAAGGAAATACATGTATAAATAATTATTTATTTATTTTGTCTTTTCTGTGTATATTTATTTAAATATATTTATTTATTTATTTTTGCTTTTGTACATTTCTTGTATATTAATTTATGTATTTATTTATTTTTAATTTTGGCAGACTTGGGATTCCTTACTCCACGAGCTGAAGTATAGTAATATAAAGAAGGTGCACAGAGTCATTCACACAAACACAAAACACCATCATGGTCAGGGCCGCGTTAACCTAATGGGCAACTTGGGCTGCAATCCAGGGCCCCGAACATTGGGGGGCCCCCGCCCGTCCGCGTGCAGCCCAATTTTATACTCTGAACACAAAAGAGAAACAGGCCTCCAATTTTTTATATTTTGGAGATCACCTTTTTTGGGCAATAGAGTGATAACGGCCCTTCTGCAACTAATTGGAAGAAAACCTTTAATCAGGCTTTCATCAAACACAGACAAGAGATCTTCTCCAAGGATAGCCCAGAAAGTTTTATAAAATTCAATGGGTAACCCATCAATACCAGAGGATTTCCCATTCTCCATACTCATCATTGCTGTATACAGTTCTTGTACAGTCAAAGGTAGTTTCAATCTTTCATTGCTCTCGTCATCAAGTTTTGGCAAACCTTCAAAAAAAACTACTAGAAATCATCTTTTCATTCATTAAATCAGCTGTATATAATTTTTTATAAAACTGTACAGCAACTTTTCTTATCTCAGAGGTTTCAGTTAATTCCTGTCCTGTATCAGAAACCAAGGAATGAATTATTCTGCTTTGACTATTTTTTTGTCCATACTGAAAAAAAACTTGGAAGGTGCATCCATTTTGTGACACTTTCTGGAAGCGTGAGCGAACCAACGCTCCCTGAGCTTTAATGTCCAACAATTTGCCAATAAAGTTTCTTGATGTCAAAGCTTCCATATGAATCTTTTTGTTTTT
>JAOTNS010004041.1:0-136645 GCA_028476615.1 Culter alburnus | reverse complement strand
AAAAACGATAGCCCGCAAGAAGCTTGCAATACGAATTTCATCTCTCTCTAAAAAACACAAGAGGGCGCTGCAGCACCTGCAGCATCCCTACATCCACCACTCTGGCTGCACGCAATACATTGCTCTGACGTCAGTATCATCAGAGTTGTATATCCACGGGTAAAATGGATCTAGTTTTAAAGCCGAATATGACGGCACCGATCTGGAAGTAATTTGGTTTCAAACCAGATAACAAAGGGCAACCAAAGGACATTGAGAAGGCAATATGTCGTATGTGTAAAAGAGAAATATCCGTGAAAAGCGCTAACACCACAAACTTATGGACTCGCCTGAAGACACATCACTCCACAGAATTCGCCGAAATCACGAAGACATCCCGCGCATCAGTCTCGTCAATTGCCTATAACGCAGGCTTTTGAGCGATCAACTAAGTATAAACGAGACAGTTTCAGATGGCGCTCTTTGACTGAGAGTGTAACGCGATACAAAATGGAAATGCAGCCATTCAATAAAGTCGAAAAATCAGCATTTAAAGAATTGCTGCAAAACTTCGACAAGCAATATGACCTTCCAGGTAAAATTTACATGTCAAAAACAGCAATTCCAAATTTATACAGGGAAGTAAAGGATGCTATTAGAGAGAGATGTGTGCATCATCGCGGACTTTGCGGTGATCTGAAATCACCGCGATGAGGTCAAACAATCGCGGTGAGATGATTATTTAATTTTTGTGACAGCCCTAGCTGTAACAGAGCACTCACGTAACAGAGCACTGATTTGCCTGTGATTTCAGGCATTTGTCTGCGATTTCACAAAACCTGTCGGTGAGCTAAAATCAGGGCTAAAATCATGCAGTCTGAACTTGCAAGGAGAAAAAACTCAGACATTTCAGATTATGATGATATTCTGCACTCATTTAAAATTGATTTATAACATTCTGTGACATGAAAGTCATCTCAATTTAAACGATCTCATGCATGTGGATTTTGTGGTTTGTCATCATTGGAGCATCAGCCGCAGTAAATGTGGTGTGAAATTGACATAGTACTTTAACCGTTTAAAATGCCCATTGCCCACCGTGCACAGTTGACCTGAAGCCACCGGGGTGGCGATGCCACCGGGCTTTGGCCCGTCATCGCTGCTCGCAGCTAATATTTATTTATTTTTTTTTTTTTTTTTTTTTTTTCGTCTTCCGGGGCTTTTTGGGGGCCTTAACATGCTCAAAAACTCTTGAAAATTGGCACACACATTGGAATCCGCGGCCATTAGGACGCCGCAGAGGCTGGTACCCGGGCGTGGCAGGGGGGCTCGACAGCGCCCCCTTGAAAAAAGTCTGAAAATTTGGTCCATATATTAAACACGCTTGCATGTATTAGTATGAAACTCGGTACACATATAGACCTCATCGGGCCGAACAACTTTCGTGCTCTAAGTTAAACGCCACGCCAACAGGAAGTCAGCTATTAAGGGTTGTTTGAAAAACGCATGCTCTGGAATTTGATATACTCCTCCTAGACGATTAATCCGATCGCCACCAAACTCGGTCAGCATGAAGTCAAGACATTGATGATTAAAAATTGCCAGCGGATTTTTGATATCTCGAACGGTTTGGCCGTGGCGAGGCAACGAATTTATGGCGAGAAAAAGGAAACAGGAAATGTGTTATAACGTCTGCATACATATATTGATTTATGAAACTTCACGAGTGTGTTGGTTGTAGTAGTCTGATCACATGGATGTGACTATTGTGAGTCAAAGTTATAGCGCCACCAACTGGCAGCAGGAAGTGTATCACTTTTTGAAATGCTTTGAGATCACCCTCTTATTTTTACCTGATTTGCTTCAAACTTCATCAGTGTAATGTCAATACACAGCAGATGTAGACCTATGACAGGATTTTTGATATTTGAAATATTGTTGCCATGGCAACAGGTCAAACTGTAATAATATTCTTGAGTGTTTTTGAGGCTCTTAACATGCTTCAAATTGCATGAAACTCGACACACACATCAATATTGTCAACCAGTAGACATGACAAAGCCATAGAAATGGGCGTGGTGGAGGGGCTCAGTAGCGCCACCTTTTGACAAAAGTGGGGGGGTTAGTTTTTCCTACAGTCACCAAACTCGGTACACATATTGTTCTCATCAAGCCGGACAATTTTCTAATTTACATTCATTAGCTCCGACCAACAGGAAGTCGGCTATTTTTGTTTGAATGTTAATTTTTTGAAAAAACAGGCTATGAATTTTATACTACTACTCCTACAGGGTTTATCCAATTTACACCAAGCTTTTTTTAACTTGTTGCTAACACATTGAAGTTGTTTAATTGCAAACGGATTTTGGATACCTCAAACGGTTTGGCCGTGGCGAGGCAACGAATTTATGGCAAGAAAAGGGAAACAAAGTGTTATAACTTCTGCATACATTAATTGATTTTGATGAAACTTCGGCTTAGTCTTCGTTGTACAAGGCTGATCACATGGATGTGACTATTGTGATTCAAAGTCATAGCGCCACCAACTGGAAGCAGAAAATGTGTCACTTTCAGCATACATTGAGATCACCCTCTTATTTTTACCTGATTTGCTTCAAAATTCATCAGAATAATGTTAAAACTTGGCACATGTAAATCTTTGAAAATGAGCAGGGAGGAGGGGCTCTATAGCGGCACCTTGTAGTGCAGTAAATGTGGAGTGAATTTGACATAGTCCTTTGATGTTTTACCGTTTTAAATGCCTATTGCCTGCCGTGCACAGTTGCCCTGAAGCCACCGTGGTGGCGGTGCCACCGGGCTTGGACCCGCCATCGCTGCTCGCAGCTATATTTATTATTATTTTTCTGCCGACTATTCGGGCATTTTTGGGGCCCTTACCATGCTCAAAAACTCATGAAACTTTGCACACACATTGGAACCCGCGGCCATCAGGGCCGGGCAGAAGCTGGTACCCGGGCGTGGCAGGGGGGCTCGACAGCGCCCCCTTGAATGGGGTCAGAAAACATGGTCTATATATCAAACACGCTTGCACATACAAGTATAAAACTCGGTACACATATAGACCTCATCAGGCTGAACAACTTTCGTACTCTAAGTTATACGTCACCTCAACAGGAAGTCAGCTATTATGGGTTGTTTGAAAAACGCATGCTCTGGAATTTGATATACTCCTCCTAGGCAATTAATCCGATCACCACCAAACTCGGTCAGCATGAAGCCAAGATATTGATGATGAAAAATTGCCAGCGGATTTTTGATATCTCAAACGGTTTGGCCGTGGCGAGGCAACAAATTTATGGCGAGAAAAGGGAAACAGGAAGTGTGTTATAACGTCAGCATACATTGATTGATCTTTATGAAACTTCACGAGTGTGTTGGTAGTAGTAGTCCGATCGCATGGATGTGACTATTGTGAGTCAAAGTTATAGCGCCACCAACTGGCAGCAGGAAGTGTGTCACTTTCAAAATGCTTTGAGATCACCATCTTATTTTTATCCGATTTGCTTCAAACTTCAACAGAATAATGTTAAGACATGGTGAATGTAGACCTTTGAAAAGAATAGTGATATCACAAACACTGTTGCCATGGCAACACATCAAACTTTAATATTTGTTTTGGAAGCTTTTGAGACTCTTAACATGCTTCAAATTGCATGAAACTCAATGCACACATCAGAAATATCAACCAGTAGACATGGGCAAAACCGTAGAAATGGGCGGGGAGCAGGGCCTCTATAGCGCCACCTTTGACAAAAGTGGAGGGATTAGTTTAACCTATAACTCGGTACATTTCTTCTCATTAACCTGGACAATTTTCTAATTTACAGTCATTAGCTCCGACCAACAGGAAGTCTGCTATTTTGGTTTGAATGTGGATTTTTTGACTAAACAGGCTCTGAATTTTAAACTACTACTTCTAGGGGGTTTATTCAATCCAGACCAAACATTTTTTACCATGTTGCTAAGACATTGAATATGTTAAATTGAGAACGGATAATGGATATCTTGAACCATCTTGCCATGGTAATATATTGAAGTAATGTCAAAAAAGGGAAATGGAATGACTCATATTTTCTATAAAAAAAAATTATACACAACTAATTTATATATAGAATAATACAGATGTTTGAAATAAACACATTTTATTATTTTTTTCCAATTCAAAAAACTTGTGTAAGTAAAAAATAGGCAGATTAATCCATTTTTTCAATCAAATATAATTAATGTCATACATAGAGTAACAACTAGAGGGCAGCATATACCCATTTTTAAACATGGTTGGATAAGTCAAACACATATAATCAAGTTGATTTATATATAGAACATAGATTTTGTTTTTATATACTGTTTGTGCAGGTATATTTAAAAATGTATCAAAGACTACTTTATGTCACAATTAAGATTTTTTTGTTTGATTGTTTGTTTAAAATGATCTTCTCAGTCTGTCTCAGTCTCTCTCCATCTCTCTCTCTCCTCCCCCATACTACCTCAGGTTCATCCGGTGTGTGTGTGTGTGTGTGTGTGTGTGTGGTTGGGGGTGGGGGGGTGTCTGTGTGTGGGTCTATGTCTGTGTCACTGTCTATGTATATCTTTTTCTCTCTCTGTGCATGCGTATGTGTACATTACAATCTTATTTTTTTCAAAATATTGTTTGAGTTAGTTATTTTTAACAATTACAATTAGAATTTTTGAATTATTTATTTATTGATATAATTAAAATTTATTAAAAACCCCTGTTTCAGTAAAATTTCACATGATTATATAAGTGGCTGTTTAAAATAAACTTGCATAAGTGAGCAGAAAAATCTAGACATGAACCTTATTATTATCTGAGACTTAACATTAAAATTTTTTGTATCTTATACCACACATATTAAAATTAAATGAAAGCATGCTTTTGGTGCATAAGATTGGTGCACAAACAACAGCTCAGGGAGTTCAAAAAAACACATGAATAGAAGTATGAGGATTATACAACATCAGCAATCACAGATTCACATTTTGGCTGGATTAGTTATTTCAGAGCACTGTGGAGTTTGCACAAATAACAGTATATAATTTGGTCTAGATTTTTATAGGGGTTGTCTGAAGCTGAGTTCAGACTGCACGATTTTCAAAGTAGCCAGGTCACTGTTCTTTTCACACTGCATGACTATCTTGGCCAGCATTCAGTCGCTGTTGTGTTCAAAATACATGATGGATCGGCACTGTATCACTGTACACTTCACACTGTATGAATTTAGAATAGGAAGAATTGCAGACAACTCTGTCTGGCACTCAAACTACGTTTCACAACCAAACCCACGGGAGATGTGACAAGGAAACAACGCAATATCACGCATGCAAGACCGGAGTTCTCAAGTGAGACTGGGTTTATTATTAAAAACGGTAACCCGCAAGAAGCTAGCAATACGAATGGCCTGTGTGCTGATTTTCAGCGAAAACAAGAAAAAGAAAAGAAGAATATGGAGGAGGAAATGGTTGGGGAGACTGTAACAGAGCACTCGCGTAACAGAGCACCGATTTGCCTGTGCTGCCTCGCAGCTATATTTATTATTATTATTATTATTATTAGGGCCAAAGCCCCTTGAATGGGGTCCGAAAACATGGTCTATATATCAAACACGCTTGCACATACAAGTATAAAACTCGGTACACATATAGACCTCATCGGGCCAAACAACTTTCGTACTCTAAGTTAAATGCCACCTCAACAGGAAGTCAGTTATTACGGGTTGTTTGAAAAACGCATGCTCTGGAATTTGATATACCCCTCCTAGGAGATTATTCCAATCACCACCAAACTTGGTCAGCATGAAGTCAAGACATTGATGATGAAAAATTGCCAGCAGATTTTTGATATCTCGAACGGTTTGGCCGTGGCGAAGCAACGAATTTATGGCGAGAAAAGGGAAACACGAAATGTGTTATAACGTCTACATACATTAATTGAAGTTTATGAAACTTCAGCGGTGTGTTCGTTATAGGAGTCTGATCACATGGATGTGACTATTGTGAATCAAAGTTATAGCGCCACCAACTGGCAGCAGGAAGTGTGTCACTTTCAAAATGCTTTGAGATCACCCTCTTATTTTCACACCCGATTTGCTTCAAACTTCATCACAATAATGTCAAAACATGGCAGATGTAGACCTGTTACTGCATTTGTCATATCTTAAATATTGTTGCCATGGCAACACGTCAAACTTTCATAATATTCTTGGGATTTTTTGAGGCTCTTAACATGCTTCAATTTGGATGAAACTCGACACACACATCAATATTGTCATACAGTAGACATGGACAAAGCCATAGAAATGGGCGTGGTGGAGGGGCTCAGTAGCACCACCTTTTGACAAAAGTGGGGGGGGTTAGTTTTTCCTACAGTCACCAAACTCAGTACACATATTGTTCACATCAAGCCGGACAATTTTCTAATTTACATTCATTAGCTCCGACCAACAGGAAGTCAGCTATTTTGGTTTGAATGTTAATTTTTTGAAAAAACAGGCTTTGAATTTAATACTACTACTCCAACAGGGTTTATACAATTTACACCAAACTTTTTTTACTTGGTGCTAATACATTGAAGTTGTTTAATTGCAAACGGATTTTGGATATCTCAAATGGTTTGGCCGTGGCGAGGCAACGAATTAATAGCAAGAAAAGGGAAACAAAGTGTTATAACTTCTGCATACATTAATTGATTTTGATGAATCTTCGGCTGTGTCTTCGTTCTACAAGGCTGATCACATAGATGTGACTATTGTGAGTCAGTTATAGCGCCACCAACTGGCAGCAGGAAATGTGTCACTTTCAGCATGCTTTGAGATCACCATCATATTTTTACCCTATTTGCTTCAAACTTCATTTGAATAATGTTGGAAAAAGGCAGATATAGACCTTTGAAAAGAAACATATCTCAAACACAGTTGCCTTGGTAACAGATCAAACTTTTAATATTCGCTTTTGATGCTTTTGAGACTCTTAGCATGCTTCAAATTGTTTGAAACTCCACAAACACATTAGGATTGTTAGCCTGTAGACATGGGGAAAGCCTTAGAATCGGGCAGGGTGGAGGAGCTCTATAGTGCCACCTTGTAGTGCAGTAAATGTAGAGTGAATTTGACATAGTCCTTCAATGTTTAACTGTTTTAACTGCCTATTGCCCGCTGTGCACAGATGTCCTGAAGCCACCGGGGTGGCGGTGCCACCGGCTTGGGCCCGCCATCGCTGCTCGCAGCTATATTTTTGTTTTGTTTTTTTGCCCACAAAAAGTATTCTTGTCATTGACTGCATCATAGATAACGGTTTAGCCATTATTGTAATAACATAAAAAGGGTGCTGCTAGTTAGAATCCGGATATTGACACAAAGATCGAAGACCTAATATTACTACTGGCGTGACATAACTGAAGAGACGAATTAGCATATTCTTATTAATATTAGAATAGAGTTCTAATGCATGACAAAACAAATCACATTTAAAATAATTATTGAAGAATTGGTAAACGTTAAATTGTATTATTAAAAAAAAAAAAAGTAATTCCCTGGATCTGACTGGGTGGGCAAGCTGTCAAGGCCCACCCGTAGTTCCGCCCCTGCTTTTTCCCAGGAAAAAAATCTCCCAATTGTTTGATTTTGTAAATATCCAGTACACACAATGCTCAAATATAGCCTATATCTCAAACTGGCTGTCAAAGTGCAAAATTGCTCTAAATGTAACAACAGTGCAAGAACAAAATATATGTAATTTAATGTATGCTTCCTGACCTGGGCCCCAGTTTGTCATGTTTCAGCTCTAAGACTATATGCCATATTACTAGAGAGGAAGAGCAGCACTATCCCAGGAGGGATGAATACCATCTCTTTTCAACAGGTCAAGTCTTCCCCAAAAACTTTTCCAATTGTCTGTGAAACCTATATTATTCTGCGGACACCACTTAGACAGCCAGCCATTGAGCGATGATAATCTGCTAACTATCTCATCACTCCGACGAACAGGAAGGGGACCAGAGCAAATTACTTTTTCTGACACCATACTTGCGAGTTCACACACCTCTTTAATGTTAATTTTAGTGATCTCCGACTGGCGAAGTCAAACATCATTTGTGCCGACGTGAATAATAATCTTAGAGTATTTATGATTAGCATTAGCCAGCACTTTTAAATTTTCTTTGATGTCAGGTGCTCTGGCTCCCAGCAAACGTGACTATGGTGGCTGGTGTCTCTATTTTCACATACTGTGTAATAGAATCACAAATTACTAGGGCACTTTAAACAGGATTCTCAGTGGGTGAGCCTTCCTGATTCTAGCCCCAGAGCTTGTTTGATACTTGGTTGAGCCTAGGTAGTACTTCCCTCATGTAGAGGGTCATTTTGTAGAGTACCTTGCTTCCTGAGTCTAGTCAGAAGGTCAAAGGACTCACGTGAGACCTCCCTGGTAGATCAGCTTTTTAAAGCTGTAGGTACTCCCTCATTTGAGAGGATTGTCCTATAGAGAGCCTCGCTCCTTGAGTTTGGTCTGAAAGGTTGAGAGATTCTTGTGAACCCCCTTGGTAGATCAGCTCTTGATAGAGCTGGAGGTACTCCTCTCATGAGAGAACCTATGTAGAGTACCCAGCCTCCATAGTGCTTTGAAAAAGTGCTCTTTAAGTCCAGGGTCCAGCACTCCACTCATTTATAAGGGTTTGGAAAGAGCTATGCTGAGTCTTGCTCCCCAGGATGCCCATCTTTTTGTCCTGTGTGAGCTGGTTGCTGCCTCTTCTGCAGTCCCTCTCATCTGGTTGCCTCTCATGAGGCAAGTATGGTAAGAGACTCTGTTTAGGAAACAGTCTGGTTGTTGGCTAGACTAGGTCACAATCAGACCGAGTTAGCCTCCCTGGTGGCTCTGGGGTTTGACACTGTGTCCCCCTAAAAGTGACTGGCCAAGGCTCCTTTTGGTCTTGGCCATATTCTCTTAAAGGAACCCCTTCTCAGTGAAGATGTGTGTTCCAATCCCTTGAGCGGCCTTTGACAAGTCCTTCCGTTTCTTTACAAAGGCACTTTTTCATTGAGGCATTTAGCTCGGGCAGTGGCCGTGGGGAATACTGTCATTAACAGCCTAGTGTATGACCAGAAAAAGGGGGAGTAGTTCTGGCATTTCATCTGGAACTGCCATTATTGTGCTTAGTCACAGACATTTTTTGGCATGCACTCCATGGGAATTTTGCTTCCCAAAGTGTCTCAGGATGCAGTGCGAGTTCCTTTCAAAAGGGAACGTCTCAAGTTACGACTGTAACCCTGGTTCCCTGAGAACAGGGAACGAGACACTGCGTCTTATAGCCATGCTGGTTTTCCCTGAATAGAAATATGTTGTTGTTGAAAACAAAAGTAAAAGAGTGACACACGTTCCTTGCATTTTACCAAACAAGAGTTCCATGTTTTTAATAATGCTTTATCTCTCATCCACCTGCAACCCACTCGCAATTACTTGGAATTCTCTATGCAGGAAAAACCTATCAAAGTAGTAAGAACGACAGACAATCTGCATTAATAGACTCAATAGTGGGCCCACATTTGATCAGCAGAAGTATGTCAGTAAGACAGTAATAACGTGAGTTAGCCGGTTAGCCAGAGACATGCACAACATAGATAAAACACAAAACTATGTATTTTGAACTTGATTCTTTAACCACTGATTCTTCACAGCCTCATACTTTGGAAGTGAAATAAGCCAAATTTACTTTAACAGCGCTGAGCACAGAATTTTGTCGACATGTTATCCACACAAGCGAGCTACACATTTGAGAGGGGTTCAAGTGTTTGCGAGATGTCCACGCAAAACGTAGGCAGGCATTATGCAAATGTGTTAACTTGTGACGTGTGAACTTCGGAAATGGGATTCGAATTACAAATGACTTGTTTAAATGGCTCTTTCTTTTGAGAGACAGTAACTTTATTTATGATGCACTTTCAGCTTTACAACTTTGCAAACTGTTTACATTCAAATACAGCTACATTACACACTGCCTGAAAGGTAATTTTCAAAAATCCATAATACGGGCACTTTAATCTATTACTTGTTCCAGAGCAAATCGATTTGGGTTAAGGGCTATATATTAAGTTATTCTTTGTTAACTGTATATTTACATTGAACTCAAATCCTGTATTAACTAGAGCACTGCTTTTGTACGTTTGACTGAACTATTTGCTTGTATATTTCCTATTGTACAAACTTCTTATACTGTTTATAATGGCTATTGTTAAAATATTTTATATAAAATAACATACTGTATTTAGTATCGAAAAAGAGTCTGTTAGTGATTGTGATTTCGACTTCAGTGATTAAAGTTAAATTAATACGCCGTTAGATGGCGGCAAAGACTGTAGGAGTGAGTCAGTCGCAAAGACTTTTATATTGAAAGGGACTGAAACATTGACATTGTTTTTACTTTGAACTGATTGAATATGTTCAAAGTAAATATTTTTTTTGAATATGATTTTAATATATTTTATGATGTAGTAATTTCACAGTTACTCTCCAAATTAATGTAGAAACAACATAAGGACTGTATATTTTAAGTACTTGTTTAATGGCATTTTTATGAATGAAGGCCAGCTACTGATGTCTCAATGAAATTGACCCCCCCCCCATTTTAAACATGAATTTATCGATTTTTTTTTTTTTTTTTTTAATTAATGAGACGGGTATGAAGGGCACAGGTAAATATGACATTTATTATGGTTTGTTAGTATTGTTTCAAGTTCGCTTAAATTAAATGTTATATTTTTTGAAGCCTAGTAAATTGATAGCTTTCAATTACACTAATGTTGATTAGGCTTCAAAAAATATAACATTTAATTTAAGTGAACTTGAAACAATACTCTCAAACCATAATAAATGTCATATTTACCTGGCCCTTCATACCCGTCTCATTTTTGGCATGATGGTGTAAATGGGAATGTTCAGTGCTTTAATGGTAGTAATAATAATAATAAGTTTTATTTATATAGCGCCTTTCCAGGGCTCAAGGACGCTTTACAATGTACAATTATCAAGGAAGAGATAATACGAGTAGACAATGATGAAAAACAATAATGGACAGGGAAGCATACAGAAGAATAGAGTCAAGCACAATAAAATACAAAACAGGAATTAAGAAACATAACATAACATTCAGAGAACTATTAGTTAATTAGGCAGAGCAATCAATCCATCAAATCAGAGGTATAACATTCAGAAAACAAGTGAGTTTTGAGTAATGATTTCAATTCAGAGATATTATTAACACAACAGACTGAGCGGGGGAGAGAATTCCAGAGTTTGGGTGCGATAGTACTGAATGATCTGCCCCCCATTGAAGAGAGGCAATGCCGAGGGACAACGAGAAGGCCAGAGTCAGAGGAACGTAGTGTGTAGTGTTGTCAAAAGTACCGGTACTTCGGTACCAAGTCGGTACTGAAATTTTGAAAATGTGATGATACCCGCATTTCTGTAGTACCGGTAGTACTGAGAATCCGGGTATATTCGGTACCCCACTGATAGGGCTGTGTCAGTATTTACGTGAATATGACACGAGTAAAGCACAAAGCTTTGTTTACAAAAGAAATAATAGGTTAGCAATTAAATGTAACATCGCAGCCATGGAAACATTTTTGGTTCATGCCGAATGAGAGATACGTGAGTCCATACATTTAAGCTTTGTATTCTGTTTTGCGAATCGCGATCTGGTCACCCCATTAGCAGAGAATTTAACAGTATTCCTTTAGTTATTCCACTAAACATTGAATTTGTTTCTTTTCCCAAATATTCACTCACGCAGGGGATTATAAACGTTTCTTTCATTCGCATTTAGGCCTATTATAGGCTATTCGCATTCTTTACTGTGGTAAAGTAGAAAAAACACTGTAGGACAGAAACCTTTTTGCTTGTTCGTCAATTTCTATTTAACATAGTTTGTGCTTGTTATTAGACTTTATAAGGCGCGTCAAGATTATTTGTATAGCGCGTTTCACACACGTTGGTGATTTTTACTTTCGCTTTGTCTGGCAGCGCAAAATCAAACACAGCCTGAATATCTTGCCCCTGCGGAGGATAAAACTCGCTCTTCAGACCTTTTACAACAAGTGTCAATTGCTCGTAACATCAGGAGATAACATGAAGATATTATTAAAGAGAAATGGTCTCTTTCCTGCTCGTGTCCCACATCCCTCTCAAAGCGCAGAGTGGTAGGCTATATCAAAGACTATAGAAGAACGGGACTTTGGCTATATGACGCATCTTTGTGTGGAAATAAAAAATGAATGCTTTTTGAAATATTTAACTTTCTTATTATTTAGTTTACCATTATTTACCGATATTTATTTCATAGTTTTACAGGCTGTAGTGTGTTGTTTAACTGACGGAATAGCTAAAACAAACACGCACTTCTGTTACCCCTGTTGAAAAAAAAACAGCATATGCTGGTTTTTTCAACAGAACAAAATGGATGTTTGAGCATTTATTTATTTATTTTTTTATTTCAAAATTTATTTAATTGAGGTAGCCTATATATACACACACAGACATACACACACACTCCAAATCATATTTAATGTTTTTAAAATAGGCTATAAATTTTAAAATAGTAAAATAGTTCCAATAGATTTTGCTGTGGTACCAAAATTGGTACAGAGAACCGTAAAATTCTCATGGTATCGGTACCGACTACTGTAATTTTGGTACCGTGACAACACTAGTAGTGAGCGAGACGGGGTGTAGGGGACGAGCATATTACAAAGATAAGGGGGAACCAAGCCATGCAAAGATTTAAAAGCGAGCAGGAGAATTTTTGACTTTAATACAGTAGGCAATTGGAAGCATTTGAGCAGAACGCTTAGTATGGGTGAGTATTCTAGCAGCAGAGTTTTGAATGTATTGTAATCTGGAAATGGAGCTGGCAGGTAGACCAATGAAAAGGGCATTACAGTAATCAAGGCGTGATGAGACAAATGCATGGATGACAGTTTCAGCATTTTTGGTACTGATGAAGGGAAGGAGTTGGGCAATGCGACATAGATGAGTGCAGATTTGGTAACAGAGGTGATATGAGACTGAAAGGAAAGGGTGGAGTCGAAGATTACGCCTACATTTTTAACAGTACTAGATGATTTGATGTGGGAATCAGCAATCTCACAGGTGAAATTGGTAGAAATATTGCTGGTAAGTGAAATCTGACCAAGTGGTTTTATGTAAATTATGAATAATAAAGGCCAGAGAATGGATCCCTGGGGAACACCTCGCTTCAGGGGGACAGTAGGTGATCGAAAATCCTTAACTGAGATGTAGTCTGTCAGAAAGTTAGGAGGAAAACCAAGAAAGAGCAGTATCAGAAATACCCAAATCAGAAAGACGAGAAACAAGTAATTCATGGGAGACTGTATTGAAGGCAGAGCTGAGGTCAAGTAGCAGAAGTATAGAAAGAGAACCAGAGTCACCAGAAACCAGTAGATCATTCACTGCCTTTACAAGTGCAGTTTCAGTACTATGGAGGGGGCGAAAACCAGATTGAAAGGGATCAAAGAGATTATTTTCAACTAGAAAAGACTGGAGTTGGGAGGCAGCAGTGCTTTCCAGTAATTTAGCTATGAAGGGTAAATTTGAAATAGGACGGTATTTAGATAGAACTGAGGGGTCGAGGTTGGGTTTCTTGAGAACAGGTGTAACTGCAGCTGTTTTGAGTGGCAGAGGAAATGAAGCAGAGGTAAGAGATATATTGATGAAGTGAGAGATAGGTGCAGAGATGGAAGAATGGCAAAGTTTCAGGAGAGAAGTAGGAGCAGGATCAAGTTGACAGGAAGAAGAGTTGGATTTCAAGATTAACTTAGAGACAGAAGATGGGGTCGTAAAAGAAAAACAAGACAGTTTGACTGAATACATTTGGTGGATAGCTGAGCTTTGTATCAGTAGAGAAGCATTGGTGGACGGCATCAGTCTTTTAAGCAAATAATCCAGAAAAGAACAGCAAAGCTCATTAGAAGCTAGGGCGTCCTGGGATGGAGGTTTAGTAAGCTAATTTATTGTATTGAATAATGCTTTTGGCCTGTTACTTGATTTATTAATGGTGGCAGAGACAAAACTAGAGCGGGCCGAGATGAGAGCAGATTTGTATATTTTGAGATGATCAAGAAAAGCTAAATAATGTACAGTAAGACCGGTTTTTCTGTAGAGACGCTCAAGCCATCTACCAATGGCCTTAAGAATACGGAGCTCAGGGGTATACCAAGGAGAAGAGTGGGAGGAAGGAACACTTCTGGTCTTAATAGGAGCATGCTGCTGTAAGATTTCAGAAATTATGGAGTGATAGTTAGATAATAACATAGAGGGAGAAAAAATATCAAAGACATCAGAGAGGTTCGAAGAAACAATAGAGGTACAGAATGATGCAGTATCAATAGCTTTCAGATTGCGGTATGAAATAACAGTCTTAAGGCATTTTTTACACATAGGCAGACTTAAGCTAAAATCAAAAAGTTTGTGATCAGAGATACCAGTGTCAGAAGAAGAGATGGAAGAGATATCATCCCTTGATGTACATATCAGATCAAGGATATGATCACGAGTATGGGTAGGAAAATGAACATGCTGAGTCAGATTAAAACATTCAAAAACAGATAGTAACTGATAAGTGTTAGAGCAAACAGTATCGACATGAATATTGAAGTCACCAAGCAGGGAGAATGGGAAATGACAATGAACAGGCAAGGGTTAACAGTTCACTGAGTTCAGAAAAAAAGTTGGACAGGGCTTTAGGAGGACAATAGAGTAAGATAATTATAAAAGAGTCAGCCTTCAATACCATATATTCAAATGAATTGGTATCATGAAAATTGCGTGAGTCGGAGATTGTCCTGATAAATGACAGCGAGACCCCCCTTTACCGTGCAGTCGAGGTCTGTACAGATACTTATATCTTTCAGGTGCGAAAAGGTTTAACTGCAGAAAATCATCCGGAACTTGTCAAGTTTCAGTGAGAAGAAAAATGTCAAGCTTATTTTCAGTGATAATTTCATTGAGATAAGTGGCTTTGTCCAATATTGATCGACAGTTCAGAAGCGCAAAGTGATGATGCAGGTTAGCAGTACGTTGGTGGGCATCAGTGAGATAAATTAAAGAGCGATGTATAGTATAGCCAGCGGGTAATTGTCTGGGCATGGACGACAATCTATGGTTAGTCCAGATGCAAGGAAGGGCATCAGGCTTAGAGCAAAAGGTACTCCTGAAGACACGCCGTGAGCGGTGTATGTATCGTGGGCGCCGGAGAATCACTAGACTCCAGCAGCATTCATACGTCATAGAATCAAGACGCGGGTGGCAAATCAAGGACCTTAGCAGCGATGGTAAATATCAAATATCCTTTATGGAAGTGAGATAAAAAAATGAGGCAGATAAGAGAAGAAAAAAGAAAAACTTTTTTTTTTCATCAGAAGAGCTGAACGTGGTGGAGACGTTAACAGGGTAGAGGGCTCGCAGCAGCCCGGTGGCAAGCTCACAGACAACAGGAGTTTGATAATGACAATTGTCCAGTTCAGAGATCAGCAGTGAGAAATGGAGTAATCCAGACAGAATACTGATAAAAATAATCTTAACAGAACGTTGGAAAAACATGTAGCAAAACATACTGTTGGAAATCTCAGAAGCATAGACCAGGAGACTTTGGGATCTCTTGAAGCAGAAGTTACTCTTTATTGAGAACCACGCTGTGCGTCGCTGTGGTCATCCAAAATCTAACTAAGGCAGTGTATAACAATACAAACAGTCAAGGTGTGAAGCGGCAGCACAGACGCTATTTTCTTACAGCCGCTTTCTATTTTGTGCAGCTCAACAATCTTTTGCTGCACATTAGAACTATATTCTTTGGTTTTACTCATTGTAATGGATGATTTAAAGGTGTGCTTTTTTAACTTTAGTCGAGGGATGGGAAACTGGCGGCCCACAGGCTGCATACAGCCCACAATATATTTAAATCTGGCCTGCTGGACATTTGGAAAGCAAGTAATGTAAAGATTGCGTTCAGATTATAATATTATTACTAAATCAATCCAGGAGAGGTTTTACTAAAGTTTACTAAAATTTGCAAAAATAAATGAAAAATTGACATTAAAAATCATGTTTTTACTATCCAATCGGGATGATTAATGGATTATCTTTTTACCAAGTTCAAGGGGTCACCCATATGTTTGGTTTGTTTGGAAATGGAACGGAATGGTAAGGAACTGTTCTAGTTGTATAACAAACCATTCTCTGCCCGGAATTAGCCAACCGTGCCGAACCGTACTGCTAGAATGCAAGTAGTGACGTTGCTACTCAGGATCGGTCACTTGTCTGTTGTCAGTTTCTCCGTAGTTTGCTAAACATATGAGCAACATGAACACAAATTAATCATACAATTAAAAGAAATAACTGATCATCCTACATAACGCGGTCACTATTTACATCGCATATCGTGTGTAAACTCTTGCGTTACTAAAGGCGGGCATACACTGTGCGATTTTCATCCGATTTTGAGCCGAATTCGGACTTGTGCGACTCTTTGAGTAAGGTAGATTTTCAGCTTTGTCGTGCGTCGTTTGTCGTGCAGTGTTCGCGCAGTGTACATGGGGAAATGAGAGGCGATAAACCTCTCCCGACTGGCAATCGGATGGTCGGATGAATTTCTGGCATGTCAGAAATTTTGGTCGCTCCTTGTTAGATTATCATACCAATTGCCCTAAACTCAGTGTTTTTTCCCTCACTGTGCATGCGCGAAAATAGAAATTAAACCATTTTATCTTCAGTTGCAGCAAGAAAGAAAACAAAAAGACAGAGATCTTTAAGTTCTGTAGCTATCAAACTAGCTGCAATTTAGCAAACTGTTGCTTACCTCCAGTTCGTGTTGCATAATTGATAAACCATAGGCTATTATACCCAGGTCTTCCAAGCCACCTGGGTGTACATACATATACACCGGCATCTCTTGTATTAATTTACTTGATCAATAATTTACTTGTCACTTTTCACTTTCTATTTACCCATGTAGGCTATGTAATATTTACTTAATTTTATTATCACTGTAAATGCGGAAATGTGAACCATTGTCCATCATTTGGCAATTGGTGATAAAGAAAAATGTCATGTCGCATTATTATTTTAAACCACAAAGGCGAGTCAGTGTACTGTATATCATACAAGCAATGTGCAAACTTTGCATGAGAGTTATGCCGATGAAGATGTCTCAATCCCCAGTCAATTATTCACCAGCCTTTACAGAAAATAAAAGTAAAACCGATTTCGGTGCATATTCTCTGAGACGATGAGAGATAAATCATACTTCAACTACTGATAACGGTGTCTTAATTTATTTTCTTAATATTTCTCTAGTGGCCCATATACTGTACGTAGTGAAAAAAAAGTAGTATTTCGTGTAGTTTTCGTGTAAAAGTAGTATTTCGTCTTACAAGGGTACTTGTAAACTTAAAAGGGTAAATAAACTGTTAATGAACTTTTTTTTCTTCAGTAAGTACTGTACAGTGTTTCCTTTACTCTTTACTTTAAAATTACTGTGTCTATAATGGGTAATATTTTATGCACTTCATCTTTTATAACATGAGATTTTAACCAAATGTTGATTTTGGTAAAATGTTGCAACAATATGTTAATTTTTTGTGAAAAAATTACAGTCTTGGACACATAGGGTAATAAAAAATGAGCATGTAAAGCAAATTAAAAAAAATTAAAAATCAGTGCCCCACCCGTGCAATGTTCTCACTTTTTTCCCTTACCTGTTTGAGTCCCCTGCATACTGTTAATAATTTTAATTATAGGCCTATAATTCATTGTATAAATGTCTTTAAATCATTTTTAGTGAGGAGTAAGCTAATCTATCAAATCTTTAGTTATCCTCGCAGCGTGTCGGTTATGCGGTGATACGCTCTGAAATTAGCCTATTGCAGGCCAAATGAATTGTAATATCAATTCAATAATAAAGGTAGGCCTACCCTGATACTACTACTACTACTACTACTAATAATAATAATAATATTAATAATAATAATAATAATAATATATTATTATTATTATTATTATTATTATTATTAATATATACACTGAACAAAATTATAAACGCAACACTTTTGTTTTTGCCCCCATTTTTCATGAGCTGAACTCAAAGATCTAAGACTTTTTTCTATGTACAGAAAAGGCCTATTTCTCACAAATATTGTTCACAAATCTGTCTAAATCTGTGTTAGTGTATTGGGGGGGTCCGGGGGTTCCGAACTCCAGTCAGTATCTGGTGTTTCCACTATTTGCCTCACGCAGTCCAACACATCTCCTTCACATAGAGTTGATTAGGTTGTTGATTGTGGCCTGTGGAATGTTGGTCCACTCCTCTTCAATGGCTGTGCGAAGTTGCTGGGTATTGGCAGGAACTGGAACACGCTGTCTTATACGACGATCCAGAGCATCCCAAACATGCTCAATGGGTGACATGTCCGGTGAGTATGCTGGCCATGCAAGAACTGGGATGTTTTCAGCTTCCCGGAATTGTGTACAGATCCTTGCAACATGAGGCCGTGCATTATCATGCTGCAACATGAGGTGATGGTCGTGGATGAATGGCACAACAATAGGCCTCTCTGCGGTATCTCTGTGCATTCAAAATGCCGTGTTCATTGTCCATAACATACACCTGCCCAAACCATAACCCCACCGCCACCATGGGCCACTCGATCCACATTGACATCAGCAAACCACTCACCCACACGACACCATACACATGTCTGCCATTTGCCCTGTACAGTGAAAACCAGGATTTATCTGTGAAGAGAACACCTCTCCAGAGTGCCACACGCCATCGAATGTGAGCATTTGCCCATTCAAGTCGGTTATGACGACGAACTGCAGTCAAGTCGAGACCCAGATGAGGACAACGAGCATGCAGATGAGCTTCCCTGAGACGGTTTCTGACAGTTTGTACTGCCAAATTCTCTGAAACACCTTTGGAGACGGCTTATGGTAGAGAAATGAACATTCAATTCACGGGCAACAGCTCTGGTGGACATTCTGCAGTCAGCATGCCAATTGCACACTCCCCCAAAACTTGCAACGTCTGTGGCATTGTGCTGTGTGATAGAACTGCACATTTTAGAGTGGCCTTTTATTGTGGCCAGCCTAAGGCGCACCTGTGCAATAATCATGCTGTCTAATCAGCATCTTGATATGTCACACCTGTGAGGTGGATGGATTATCTCGGCAAAGGAGAAGTGCTCACTAACACAGATTTAGACAGATTTGTGAACAATATTTGAGAGAAATAGTTTTTTTGTGTGTACATAGAAAAAGTCTTAGATCTTTGAGTTCAGCTCATGAAAAATGGGGGCAAAAACAAAAGTGTTGCGATTATAATTTTGTTCAGTGTAAATTGGAAATGCTAAATCCTCTTGATAAGTAGCCAATAAGTAGCAAATTAATTTACTGTTATTTTATTGTGAAATTTTGCCTCACTTCCGGCCGTTGCTGTATCCCTTCTAGACACAACCTGATGCTTTTGAAGATGTCTCTGGAAACATATGGTCAATTGGCGCAACCCAGCACAGGGGTTTATCGTGCATATTTCAAACACATAGTGTGATCAGTCAAGTCACAGCTCGACCATCGGACCGCATAGTGTGAGCACATAAATTGTGCGCTTTGGGTTTACATCGCATGCAATCTACTCGTACAGTGTGAGTTGGTAACCTTGATGAAATCGCACAGTATATCCCTGCCTTAAGGCAACGACTGAAGAGGTCCATTATCAGCCCCACAGTGGAAAATGAAACCATATTCATACCGGCCGGATTGTATCTGAAGGGTAAAGCAAAGAGAACGGTTTGACCCTGCGGTGGAAAAGCGGCTAACGAGAAGTATGAAAGATACATGTGATGCCAGAGTTGCACTTGTCTTATATTTCAAAGGTAAAATAGATTTCAAAGGTAACATTTTTCATGGTAATATGTGGATGTGGATTATGGTAATGCCATATGGAACAACTATTTTTTTAAATAAGCTTTTTTTTAACGAGGCTGAGTTGAAAATGTTCTCTAGGCTTGTCAAAAATAGGACATCTGTAGGCTACATTTGTTTGTTACAAATTTACAGACAATGCAATTGAGATGTTTACATTTGCTTGTTGGGGTAATATTGCTTGTCAACTGACATTTGTATTAGCAAAATTGCACAAGTTTAACAGTTCATAAAATCTTTAAAAACAAATTACATTAATATACATTGATTTTCCCTTAAAAAGTAAGACGGTAAGGTAAAAGGTTTGGAATGGATGGATTTTCAAATTTTTGCAAGGGGAACCTTTAAAAGTATTGTTACCACCCCAAAGCATGAATTCAGGTGTTACAATCACCTTCCATGGCCACAGGTGTATCACCCTCCCATGCAGATACTTTACTTCTACAACATTTGTGAAAAGAGGTTGCTCTCAGGAGCTCAGTGAATTCAATGTGATAGGTAGGGGTGCATATGTGATTCTTTTCCTAAATCATATTCCACGGTTTAACTGTTGGTATCATACAAAGTGGAAGCAATTGGGAACACAACTCGGCACAAGTGGTGGAAATAACAGAAAAACAGCCAATGGGAGTGCAGAGCAGTAGCAGAGTACCTCCAAACCTACATCACCAATCCAAGCACACATCAGTAGTTGGTGCTGGTGTAAAGCACGCCAGGCACTACGTGGAGACGTGTCTCTGGAGGACGACACATTCTGTCTGGCAATCTGGATGGTGTTGGGCAAGGAGCGGTACTTGCTGACTGCATTGTGCAAGTGTATGTTTGGAGGAGGGATTGGGTGGGGTTGTTTTCAGGGGTTGGGCTTGGCCCCTTAGTTCCAGTGAAAGGAACTCTTAATGCTTCAGCATACAAAGACATTTTGGACAATTTCATGCTCCCAACTTTGTAGGAACAGTTTGGAGATGGCCCCTTCCTGTCT
Source organism: Culter alburnus (assembly GCA_028476615.1). Lineage (NCBI taxonomy): Eukaryota > Metazoa > Chordata > Actinopteri > Cypriniformes > Xenocyprididae > Culter > Culter alburnus. Next base: position 115,662 of record JAOTNS010004041.1, on the reverse strand, counting down.
CAACATGATGCACTAGTGCAAAAAGCAAGGTCCGTAAAGACATGGATGAGCGAGTTTGGTGTGGAGGAACTTGACTGGCCTGCACAGAGTCCTGACCTCAACCCGATAGAACACCTTTGGGATAAATTAGTGCGGACACTGCGAGCCAGGCCTTCTCGCCAACATCACTGCCTGACCTCACAAATGTGCTTCTAGAAGAATGGTCAAAAATTCCCATAAAACATTCTTAAACCTTGTGGAAAGCCTTCCCAGAAGAGTTGAGGCTGTTATAGCTGCAAAGGGTGGGCCAACTCCATATTAAACTCTGTGGATTAAGAATGGGATATCATTAAATTTCATGTGCATGTGTCCCAAAACTTTTGGCAATATAGTGTATTTTCTTTTTAAATAATTTTTTAATTTTAAGGACTACAACAAACGGCTGGTAGGGACTACAACAAGCTTTTTCTTAAAATTTACATAAACCCTGCCCCCAAGAACATGCAACAAATGTGGCGAGATTATGTTGGACTGCTTTAGAGAAAAGGAAGAGTTGTAGTAGAGTGTTGTTTCCATGTCATTTTACTGCTTCACAAACGAGGGTTGATTCAATGCTGGATTTGCTCAAAAGATTAACATGACAGCACATGCTAGTTGATGAGTTGAATCAACTCTACAGCAACTACATAAATTTATCCACTAACCGTTCAGAAATGTCCAGATGCATTCTATAAGTTGTAACTTCCTCCTGAGTTTCTCCATCAGTGTCTGACTCTGGTTTGAACAATGTAAGGCTGAACATTGTTACTGAAACAGTTCTGACTTTAAGGGAATTTGGTCTTTGTGTTTCTTCATATTGATACTCCTGTGGAACAAGAAGCCATGGAACAATTTCATCTGTCTTACCCTGGTGTGCCAAAAAATGTAAAAATAAATATACTTCAGAGATATTTTACTCATGAACATTCTAGGGGTGCCAGTAATTGGGGCGAATGTGTTTTGGAGAAAAACATTTATTTCTTATGTGATTTTTTTTTTTTTTTTTTTTTTTTTTTTTTTTTTCCCTCCTGTTTCTATTTTGAATATATTTTAAAATGCAGTTTATTTCTGTGTTGGCAAAGCTGAATTTTCAGCATCATTACTCCAGTCTTCAGTGTCACGTGATCCTTCAGAAATCATTCTAATATGCCGATTTGCTGCTCAAGTAACATTTCTTATCAGTGTTTAAAACAGTTGTGTACAATTTTTGATGAATAGAAAGTTCAAAAGAACAGCATTTACAGTCAAATAAAAATTTATTCAGACACTAGATTTTTTTTTTTTTTTTTTTTTTTAACAACTAGTGGGTGCAGGAGCAGGACACTATAGTTCGTTTATGTAAGTGAGGATAGCAAAATAAACTGTGACATATTGTACCCAAAAATTGTGCATACAGTGGACTACTAGTAAAATTGATAAAAATTTGGGACCAAAAATTATTCAGACACTTTGACCTGACCTTAATTTGCTTAGGTGTTATCTGATATAATTAAGATTATTTTTTTCTGACACAGTTTAACTCTGAGATCTTGTCATATTTTAATACCATTTTTTTTAAACTATAGTGAATAAACTGTAATAATGAATAAAATGTTCAAGGTGTCGGAATAAATTTTGGTTTGACTGTATATGAAATATAAAGCTTTTGCAACATTATAAATGTTTACTGTCACTTTTTATCAAAAAAAAATAAAAATAAAAAATATAGCTGTGAGCAGCGATGGTGGGCCCAAGCCCGGTGGCTTCAGGGCAACTGTGCACAGCAAGCAATGGGCATTTAAAACAGTTAAGCATAAAAGGACTATGTCAAATTCACACCACATTTACTGCACTATAAGGTGGCGGTATAGAGCCCCTCCTCCTGCCGTTTCTAAGGCTTTGCCCATGTCTACTGGCTAACAATCCTGATGTGTGTGTGGAGTTTCAAACAATTTGAAGCATGCTAAGAGTCTCAAAAGCATTCAAAACGAATATTAAAGTTTGATGCGTTGCCAAGGCAACTGTGTTTGAGATATCACAATTCTTTTCAAAGGTCTACATCTGCCATGTTTTGACATTATTTAAATGAAGTTTGAAGCAAATAGGGTAAAAATAAGATGGTGATCTCAAAGCATGCTGAAAGTTAACACATTTCCTGCTGCCAGTTGATGGCGCTATAACTTTGACTCACAATAGTCACATCTATGTGAACAGCCTTGTACAATGAAGACACAGCCGAAGATTCATCAAAATCAATTAATGTATGCAGAAGTTATAACACTTTGTTTCCCTTTTTCTTGTTATAAATTTGTTGCCTCGCCACGGCCAAACCATTTGAGATATCCAAAATCCGTTTGCAATTAAACAACTTCAATGTGTTAGCACCAAGTTAAAAAAGTTTGGTGTAAATTGTATAAACCCTATTGGAGTAGAAGTATAAAATTCATAGCCTGTTTTTTCAAAAAATTTACATTCAAACCAAAATAGCTGACTTCTTGTTGGTCGGAGCTAATGAATGTAAATTAGAAAATTGTCCAGATTGATGAGAACAATATGTGTACTGAGTTTGGTGACTGTAGGAAAAACTAACCCCCCCACTTCCTGCTGCCAGTTGGTGGCAATTAATGAGACAATTAAGCAATTAATTAGTGATGATTGAGCATTAGTGATGAACACCTGCTGTTAACAAGCAGAATCACTGAAGAAAGAGGGTAACAAAAAACTACAACTGACTTTAACTCTGCTTCAGTGTTACTTTAACACTATTTAGAGAGGGACCATATGTACTCTAAGCAGAGTTGATTTAACTCTGGGGATTTTGCTATGTAATAGTCTCTGTTATTTTGCGTTATGGGAATTGTGTGGTTTCGTTGCTTGGTTTCTTACAACAGTACATATCCAGATGTATATATCCAAATTAGGTTTTTAAAGTATCGACTGATTATTTGCTTTACAATTTTTAAATTCAAGTCCACATTCCTCAAACATGCAATGTGAAATGCACCTATAGGGAGAGGGGAAACCACAAATCCGCCTGCAATTGACTATGGGAAATTCATTTAATCATTCTTTTAATGAAACTTATAGTGTGATAATAGGTTTATTATAATTATTATTGCTTATTAAATTATTTCATACATCTTTTTGGAAAATGACCAACATTTTCTTGGCTTCGCCACTGATCTAACCCAGAATATAACCTAATCAAGCAGGTTAGCCATGTAGCGTAAGTTACCATTGAAAAAAGCCAATCCACTTTCTTGAACATGAAAAAACAGTTTGCACAAACTAATCTCAAACTTACCTGGGTAGCAGCCGAAACTGACTTCATGCAACAGGCCTCAGAAGGTATGTCGAAAGATGAATTCCAGCTTACCGAAATGAATCCTGTCCCATGTAATCACTCAGTGTTTCAACCAGGGAAAGACATCAATAAAACAGCTTGTAGGCTATTCAGTGTCACTTAATGTCGTAATCACCTCATGAAAGTTATTCTATGTCCTTAAACTCATTAGCTAGGAAAAATAACTCGAGAAGATCATTTTGCTAATATATGCACTGTATTACATTATATTTTTACTTAACCTGTTAGTGATGTCTTCATTATTTAATGTTTGAATAAATCTGTCTTGAAAACAAGTTATAACAGTTTTTTGTCATTTTAAATGTCTATTTCACCAAAAAAAAAAAAAAAAAGAAAAAAAAAACTGGAGTAGAAACAATTCTGTTATTAAAAAGGTTATATAAAACTGCCTTAAATGTTTGTACAACTGTTTTAGCTATTTAAGTGTTGATTAATAAATAATCTTGATTGATTAATTGATTATTAATTTATTAATTTTGGTTTCAGTTTTTGACCAAGTACATCCTGAATTTTCTGTTTTGACCCAGAATTTTCACTTCAGTGGATTCCTAAAAATTAGAATTCAAACAAGGCGTCAATTGAATTTAAACACTTTCTTGTTTTAGACACACAACCCAATTTACTCTGTGTCATTATTCTCACCTGTGTGAATTTAGATCACAACTTGTATGTTAAGCATGGCTTTCAGTTGGAATCCCACCATAGTGTCCTGACAGAAGCACCTATCCTGTGTTTCTCATCATCCCACATTTTTCCATTAACCTATTATTTTCAGGCATTAAGGAAAAAAAAACTGAATAACTGGCCTATGTGCAATTGTTAGTTTTTTCTTTCTTTTTTTTTTTCTTCATTTGTGGACAGTAAGATTTGCAGCATCTATCAAGTTCAATTTATGGGATTTAATGAATCCCATAAATTTTTCCACAATACCTATTTCAAATATATGTATTTTGACTTTTTTTTTTATTTTATTTTTTTTAAATGCTGTTGGCTTTTAAGAAGTAATGGAATGGACGCATGATGTCAAATTTTTTGCTGTTTTTTTCTTCTTTTTTTTTTCTTTCTCTATTGTGGAATGGTTTGTGTGAGATTGTCCTCAGATTGAGCCAGAGATGTCAGCATGTGTTGAAGCCCATATAAGGCTGAAACAATGATCATTATTGTTAACCTGATATAAAACAGCCCTATTATTTACAGTTTATGGCTGTTCCAAACTGCTGATGTCAGTGAGAATGCTGTCTGATGTTTACACTCATTCAGATTTCTCTTCCTGAAGCCTCTCTCTGTCTCAGCAAAAACATAAACTTGTTTTTGTGGATGCCTATATGACAAATTGTGGATGTTGATTAAATTGACCACGTTGTTTCGTTGTCGATGCATTCAAAAATGTGTATTTAAAGTTATGAACCTATATAAACATTTGCACAAGTGTTCAGGTATTTAACTGTCTTCTGCACCATATTACTACTTTCTACAAATATGATTGAGAGTTTTGTAAGCAGATGTTTTAGGGACTCTATGTTCTGACCTATTCTTTCTGTGCAGTGTTCTGTGCTGCCTTGTTTAATCCCACAGACACAATCACAAGAGATTCACTTTTTAATCTACTGTAGTAGAAAGCATTTTGATCCTGTCACTAGGGCTGGGAGATATGGCCAAAAAAAATTATCACAATAACATTTTTCATATCACTCGACGATGATAATTATCACGATAAATGTCAAATCTTTAATTTTTTCAACTAGTTGATTCAACAATACTGTTGCTAGTCAACTTGGAAATACTAGTTGTTTACTTTTTTTGCACATTTGATGTTTTGCTTTATATTTTTACAAAGGCTACATTTAAATTGCTGTCATTTTAATGCTATATTTTAAAATTAATATATTGAAAAGCAATGTTCCCTCTAAGCTGCGCGTGTGCGCGGCCGCGCACTTCTGAAGCCGCGGCCGCGCAGAAGAAATAATTGCCGCGCAGAGAACAGACATGAAAATGATTGTAGTAGTTTAAATGAGAAATAATTGCAGTGCTCTGGACAACCGCTATAGAGTTATTGTCGCTATAGAGTTGGAACCGGTTAATGCGGTTTACAGTTTTCGTAGAAAGAGAACGATTGAGCGCGTGTGAGCTGGCTGGCCCTGAGCCAAAACAGTCGCGGTAAGAATACTGTCATGTTTGCGGACTAAATACATCAATACGAGAGGCAACGCAAAACGAAAGGAAATGTGAAATAAAACGTCATGTTTTAATGAAAAGTGGTGGAAATAACGGATGATGGGCACAGAATGCTAACAAAACTATGAGACATTTACAGTTACACTCCCACCACAGGTGTAGCTTGCAAACTCAAAATACATCAGTGATATACCTCAGTTTAAATAGATTTTGTGTGTGGTGGTGTGGGTTTCAGGGATGTTTAGATAACTATAAACGAGTTAACGTTCACTTTTCTTAAAAATATTTAGCTATCAGTTAAAATGCTTCATTTTGTTTTCACTATATAATATATTAAAACAAATGGAAGCATTTAAACTGATATAATACTGTATATCAGTTTAAATACTTAAATATTATATTATATTTTATTATATTATAAAGTAAGCCTAATAAAAAATTGATCTCACAAGGGGATTGTTTAGGGCTCCTTGCCACGAAAAATCTTAACCTCCTGGTATATAAAATCTGGGAGATTCACAAGCAATAAACATATAATTTTGATGGTTTAACACTGTCTGTTGCTAATAATTGACTGTACAAAAACACATTATGGTTGTCCCAAACCATCATTGTAACTGCTCATATTATATTATTATAAAGAATTGAACTGTCCTGCAGGAGGACAGAAATTATTTTTTAATAGAATTTCTTGGTAGAGACTGGTACAGTTAATGCAGCAATGTAAAAAAAAAAATCTCAAGTAACCTAAAATGTGCTTAATTTAGTGACTGAACTGCTTGTTTTCAAACATATTATTTAATAAATCACTAAGTTACATCAAGGGTCAAATAAAATAGAAACGGCACATTAAAGTTAAATGTTACAGTTGCATGATAAAACCATTTTTTTGTGTGTGTTTACGTTCATTGTACAGGTCTGATATAAAGTATGTTTTTGCTCAGGTGGCCAAAATGTGCGCTCAACAGAGAAAAGTTTTGCTCAGCGAGAAAAAAAATTAGAGTGAACATTGTTGAAAAGTGTGTATCTGGTGCGGAAAACAAATCATTTCATTTTACCTCAGATTTGCAAGCGTTTGTTTTCTCTGGCACTCACGGCAGGTTCAGAGTAGGGATGGGCATTTTTCAGAAATATTGTATTCAAATATAATGAATATTAATTTATTTAAATGACGTTTAATGCAAAAGACTTTTTATTATTATTATTCAGGTTTTTGTCACCATTTCTGAACAAGCTTACGATTAGGCAATATACACACATGCTTACATTATATCTTAAGATTTTCTTTTAGTTGAAGACATTAAACAATGTATAAACAAAAAATTATGAAGAACAAAAGCAAGCTCATTTAAGCTGCTTGATTACAAAAAAAGGCTCACCATTAAAAGCCATGTCCAAAACACTTCAACATAAATCCCACATATACAATACAGAACCAGTGTAAGATTCCTTAACTTTTAAAATTATTTTATACTCCTATAGCAAACTTTCTTTATAAAAAAAATAATAAAAAAATAAAAAGGCAACACTTTACAATAAGGTTTCATTTTGTTGTTCATTTTGTTTCATTAGTTAACATGAATTAACAATGAATGAACAATACTTATACAGGATTTATTAATTTTAGTTCATGTTAATCTCAACATTTAAGACATTTTTAAGATTCAAAGTTGTATCTGTTAACATTAGTTAATGCACTGTGAACTAACATGAACACATATCTTAACTAAAAATTATTGCTCTCTGAGTTAATGCATTAACAAATGAGACCATATTGTAAAGTGTTGCCAAAAAATCTATCAAAAAAACAAACAAACAAAAAAATAAATAAAACAAAAATGCCTAAATAATGCAAACAAGCCATTGGACAACATTACTTAAGTTACATAAAGAATCAAAATGCATGTGCCATGGATAAATAAAATGAACCGCACAGACAATAAGGAAATTATTTTAATCAAACCATATTGTTGATTAAAATATGAAAAAAAAATAAAAGGGCTAGTTGTTATTAACACATCAATGTTTTTGGAAAAAAAATAAACATTTTTAATATTACAGTAGTAGTAAAACTTTAATATTATGGTTTCAAATAACATCTATAGCTGTTTGAGCTGCGCGCACTGAAGCTGAAGAGAATGAACACCCGTAAACTGAAGTGCTTTGCTAGAAGGTTAATTAACTCAACGTAATTAACTAGTCCTATAAAAGATAAATCAGATATTTATACAAAATAAACATATTACAACTTATATTTGCACAAAATCACACACAGATTAACTTCAACTAAGTTACATAGTCAGAATGTAGCTATAACTCCTGTTGTGGATGTATTCTTCCTGTAACGGCATGCTAAAACACAGTAACAAATCCCAAAGAATTCACAATGGTTTATTACAATAGTGTGTAAAGTTATGTTATGTATTTGACAGTCCCAATTATAGTTATTAATTTTTTGTATTGCTGTTTGAGCTTGCACGCTGAAGATAAAGATGATCACCAATACAATGAAGCACTGCTAGTGGGTTATTTAACTCAACGAAACGCATCCTATATGAGATTAATCATATATATATATACTACATAAACTTAATATTACAACTTATATCTGCACAAAATGACACGAATGCACAAGCGAACTTGACTGTGCTGTAGGGCTGCACAATTTATCGCAATTTTATCACACGCGATTTGGCAAAGGCTGCGATTATTTTATGCGCAGCTTGTCAGAGCTGTACGGCCTCAGTGATCAGTAGTAAATGCTTCTCCATGAAAAGCCAGAGGACGCTCTCGTGCACAAACTGCAAATATGCCCTGCTGCCGAAATAGAACATGTGTCTTTCCAGGAAATCCCATACTATCGCTGTAGCTGAATAAACAGAAGATTGAAACGTTTTGATTGATTAAAACATGACTAATAAACACATAACTGCCTTATTCTGTGTAAGAAGCCATATCATCTCACAGAAGGACGCTCAACTGTCATTATAAAGGGAGTTTGGAGTAAAAACATATTAAATATTGTCTTTTGTTGGACAAGATGTTAATAAATTCTCATGTCTGGAAAGATGTTTGACGCATGCTGCTTTTTCAAATGCACATTATAAGCAATTCAGACTCGCAGTGCTTTCAGATGGATTAGTATTTGAAGCCATAGTTCATTGAAAAGCTGCGCATAAAAAAAAATAATCGCAGCTTTGCGATTTTCATAATAACACTAAGCCAAATCGTTTAACCTGTTAACTGTCACGGGCCCACCGGTGGGCCCACAGCCATTACATATTTAAAACAGTAATATTCTATACTAAACCTAAACTAATCTTGACAAACTATATATCATTTGAAAGCTTAGAATCTCTAGTTTACATATTTGGTGACTGATTTTCAAAATAAATTACAGAGGAGCAGTAATTTATCAATTTGCAACAAGCATATTTTCATACTCATAAGGCATGTTCAGACCTTTATTTTGAAATAGTGATGAACATGAAAAATCAGTAAAGATTGGTTGAAACATGTTTGTTTTGGGTTCCCCCATCCATTTTTTGAGGAAAAAAAGGTCTGAAAATGTTTTTAATGGAAAAAAAAAAAATACATTTATGATTGTGGCGGCAATCTATAACCCACATACGTGTTATTTTTATGTTTATTAGAGGCTGAATTCATATCAAATTCTGCCAAACTTCCCATACTACTTCTATATAGGATGTCTACTTCATAAATTGTGTGAAAATAATGGAAATATATGGTTCAGATTAGAGCCCTGCGCGGGACTGTTTTCTTCATCCCGCTCCCGCCCGCGCCCGCCGAATTTCTGACCATTACCGCCCGCTCCCGCAACGTATGTGTTACACTCCCGCCGCTCCCGCAATGTATGTCCACTCCCGCCCGCACCCGCAAAACTCTGAGAATTTATTCCCGCACAATAATAGAGATGCATTGATTTTATGTCTTCTCCCGTCCCGCAGGAAAAAAAAAAAACACGTATTTGTATTGATATTATTAAAGAGATTCATGGGGTTGTTTGTTTCGTTTCCCTGGCCTGCATGTAAAAAAAAAAAAAAAAAAAAGACAAACACACAATACATTCAAATATAATTTCGTTTTTATCAAAAACTTTGCACATAAAAATAGACTGCTTTGCAAAAAAAATATACATAATATGATAAACTAGGCTACATGAAAACAGCAGTTTTACAATATAGCCAAATGTCGCAGGTATTCTGTTTGAAAATACAAATAAGAATAAAAACATTCAAACTTAGGCAGCCTGCTCAATAACACTGGCATCATCACGCCTCTTGACCTAATTAACAAATGGCAACGAGGGGCTGTGCTCAAAAAACAACACTAATAAATAACATAAAATAAACAACGTTAACGAATGAATTTAACAAATGAATCACTTTGCAATATTGCTGTGGAGGAAGAGAATGTTGCTGATCGACTGCGGTCCCAATCCCGTGAATGCCCTCTCTGACGGTGCACTAGATCATGCGAGAATGCTCAAAATAAAACGCGCGAATTTTAAGAATTGTTTCCAAGTGTCTGACTTGTCTTGCTTTGCTTTTGTCATTAAAGAGCCGCTTTAATTTTCCTCTCAACTTCATTTGTTGACCGTTTCTATTACTCGCCAAATTCCACCATTCCCCGCGGGTCTCCCGCAAAGTTTTCTGACCGCCCACTCCCGCCCGCAGCAAAGGTAAAACCGCCCGCTCCCGCGAGATTTGCGTTGGGTCCCGCGGGAGCCCAAACCCAATGCAGCCCTCTAGTTCAGATCACTCAAACTATATATGGAAATGGAGGCGCCTTTATATGGTCAGTAATGGAGCTTGGTTGTCATCTAGTGAAAAAGTATGGTACTGCGCCCAAACAAAATCTTACTGAAAGCTCATTTTTTGAGATATCAACCTGAAATTTGGAACACAACTTGTTCAGATATTTGGCTTTGATTTCCTTGCAGTTTTAGAGTAAAACCTGTTTTGTAAAATATATATTTTATATAAAATATAAAATATTATATTTTTACATTTTACATTTTCATAAACTTAAACTTCTATAACTTTTTTTCTGTTTCACTTACATAAGTTATTTCATGTCTACAATAATCTGCCAAATTTCATCTTTAAAACAAGACCAGCCTTATGTCTATACTCCAAAGTATTCTTGAATTACAACCATTTAAGTTTGGATAGTGCACAAAAAAGTGGGGGTGACAGTTAACAGGTTAAGCACGATTTCAATGTTTTTTTTTTTTTCTAATCGTCCGATTAATCGTGCAGCCCTACTGTGCTGGTCAGAATGTGTAACTCCTGTTGTGGATGTGCTCATCCCGTAACAATGCACTAAAACACATTAACTAAACCCAGAGCATTCACAACGTTTTATTACAAAAATGTTCTCATCATAATGATATGTATATGATAGTCCCAGTAGTTAATGTTGTGCATTCCCGTTTGAGCTGCGTGTTCAGATGATCACTGGTACAATAAAGTGCTTTACTGCAGCAAGCAATTCAAAACCATCATGGGGAAACAGCGTGCATCTGAAGTGTCTCAGCTGAAGGAAGTAATCCATTATTTATCGTCTTAATATATTGGCCTAATTTTCTTATCAGATCGATAACATAAATGAGCATTTAACGGCCGATACCGATATGGTGGCGAAATATTGTGCATCCCTTGTCTTAAGTGAAAGCAAATAATTAAGAAAGAAAACAGAAGCATATCATTATATTGGATCCGTGCATTAGGTCTTTAAGTGTCAACAACCTAATATATCTTCTGCCTTCTATTTCATTCATTTTAAAGGTGCCCTAGAATTAAAAATTGAATTCATCTTGGCATAGTTAAATAACAAGAGTTCAGTACATGGAAATGACATACAGTGAGTCTCAAACTCCATTGTTTCCTCCTCCTTATGTAAATCTCATTTGTTTAAAAGACCTCTGAAGAACAGGCGAATCTCAACATAACACCGACTGTTATGTAACAGTCGGGATCATTAATATATACGCCCCCAATATTTACATATGCCAGCCATTCAAGACATTACACAAGCCAGTATTAATGTCTGGATCTGTGCACAGCTGAATCATCAGACTAGGTAAGCAAGCAAGGACAACAGCGAAAAATGGCAGATGGAGCAATAATATGATCCATGATATCATGTTATTTTTAGTGATATTTGTAAATTGTCTTTCTAAATGTTTCGTTAGCATGTTGCTAATGTACTGTTAAATGTGGTTAAAGTTACCATTGTTTATTACTATATTCACGGAGACAAGAGCCGTCGCTATTTTCATTTTTAAACACTTGCAGTCTGTATAATGCATAAACAACTTCATTCTTTATAAATCTCTCCAACAGTGTGTAATGTTAGCTTTAGCCATGGAGCACTATCAAACTCATTCAGAATCAAATGTAAACATCCAAATAAATACCATACTTACACGATTAGACATGTTGTATGACGAACACTTTGTAAAGATCCATTTTGAGGGTTATATTAGCTGTGTGAACTTTATGCTGTTTATGCTGTTTAAGGCAGTCGCGAGCTCCGTGGGCGGGGAGAGTGAGGAATTAAAGGGGCCGCAGCATGAATCGGTGCATAGTTAATGATGCCCCAAAATAGGCAGTTAAAAAAATTAACTAAAAAAAATTTATGAGGTATTTTGAGCTGAAACTTCACAGACACATTCAGGGGACACCTTAGACTTATATTACATCTTGTAAAAAAAAAAAAACGTTCGATGGCACCTTTAATGAAATAACATATGTCAAAGAGAATGATTAATCAAATATTAATATGTCATATACAGTGCAACTTTTTGAATGGAAGAAAACAGGAAGAAATGCACTTTCACTAATATACTGCCTAATAAAAGCTATTTATAATTTATGCTGCGCAGTGATTTTCACTAGCGTGTATCAGAGGATTATTATGAAGGCAGCTGATGTTAATGGAGGAATTTGCAGCTTTACTCACAAACTACAATTCCTGTTCATCAATAAGGTGAGATCCAGACCATAGACTGTAAAAAAAATATGGACGTAGTGTCCATGACGTCACCCGTAGAGTTCTGAAGAGCAGTTTTGAAGCGAAAATGAGGCCGCTGCTATCTTAGCTGTGCTTCACTGCACGTCACTCCCGGATAACTGAAAATGGGCAAAGAGGCAGGACGTGGTTGGAACTAAGGTGCCACTGCCATGGTTATTGAAACCTAGCTTGACGTGATCATGTAAGCAGGCAAAGGAGCTATCTATCGATCATAGATACTATCTAAAATATTAATATTCTAATGATATAACTTATATTTATTAGTTAATAAAGATAAGTTATATCATTAGAAAGTTCTAAAGGTTTGCACATGACAGCACGAAAAATCAAACGAGACTTCATACCTTTATAATGAAATAGCATTCGCAAAATGAATCCAGTCCGTTGCATTTGGGTAAAATGTCCATGAGTGTCCATTGAAAAACAAAAAAACAGTACTTTTTCTCCACAAAAGCATTAAATCCATAAAATATTGATATATTATCCATTGTTTGCATCACATTTCTTCTGAATAATGTTCTTCATCATCGTTCTTCAAGAAATTATGCAACCAGTGCAGCGTTTATGTTGTAAAACAAATGAGCCTGCGTCTAAAGTATAATTTTTCAAAATGCAGCAGTTTTAGTTATAATATCCAGGCAGTGCTGTCGGAGTTTGTGGTGTCTTGAGAGGCATATTCTCCAGCCATAGTCATAGTAAATCTCACAAACAAAACTTTCAGCCAAAGCAAAGACGATCCAACAGCGTGTGTTCTGTATATCTTCCGCATGCGAGCACATCTACACAGACGCACATCTGTCCCGAGTCTCGATCATTAACGCAGCAAGCCATATTATTTTATAATTGTATATATTATTATTTTATAATTGTATAAAATGATCCCGAAAAAAAGCACAAACACGGCAGAGATGCCAAATTCAGTGGCTGGAATTAGCTGAGGTAAAGTGACTGCTCACAGACAGCAGTGCAATTCACCTGTCACTCAAGTGACCGCCCTTAATTATGCAGAACTATAAGGCTTAATATAATTTAAACGGATGAGTTATAAAAAAATTCAGCACCCTCAGAGTTGTCATGAAGGGCATAATTAGCAGTATAGACCAAAACCACAATTTGTACCAAGCTGTAAACATGTTTTTTTCTGTTGTAAAATTGGCCATTTTAACATGGGGGTCAATGAGATTCTGCTCTCTTTTGGAGCCTGTCCCTAGCGGCCAGTTGATGAATTGCAGTTTAAGTCACTTCCGTATTGGCTTCAAGAGAAACTGGGGGAGGTTGCCGCTTGATCCAGACACGTTATAAACCCAAATACACTTTGGAATTGAAGCGTCAAAAATAATAATGTTGAATAAATAATAAACCTTTGCTAACAAAAACTGTAAAATAACAAGTAGAGAAAAAAACACTTGCAAATGCACAAAAGGCACTTATATGGAGATTTTCGATCTACAGGTTTTTTCCTGACCTTATTTTCTCAGTAAAGTAAGGGTGCACACTATTTTCAGATGTCCATATGAACAAAGACACGGATTTAGCTGTCAGATTGGCCTGTTGAGGTATGTTTTTTTTTTTTTTTTTTTTTTTTTTTTTTAGAGGCGTGTTTGAAAAACTTCTTATAACTTGAGCGCCGCGTTTTAGTGCCGCGTGCACGAGATGCTGCAAAAGACACGAGTGCAACAGTCAAACACGTTTCCATGGAAAAACGGCGCAGTGGAATGCAAAAACGCATTCTTTGTGAAAACGAACTAGACACTCGCGACTGCCGCATCCTGTGTGAAACTAGCTGTGAGTGTGCACCATTTCGCGCTGTCGTGTTTATATTTGCACCAGTGGATTGCGGAAACTGAGTGCATTTGCACTTATTCTTCCAAACTGTCTGTAGTTGTCAGGAAAACATTATAACGACTCGAATGGTGCATTTTTCCGCCTGTTGATGTCAACTCTGTGTATGAAGGAGCTGCCTGAGCCCCGCTTTCGCCTCGGAGAGTAGACGAGATAAGAGGCAGCATGAACGGCAAAATGTTGATGACATTTATTTTTGTGTAAACATAATGGGCAGTATATCGCGTCACCAAAAATTATCGAGGTTATGTCCATATATTGTGCGATAAGTCGATATATCAACTATCGCGACAGGCCTATCGGCATGGCCATGTAATTTTTTTCTTGGTTGGCCGGTATGGCATGGTGACTGACATAACTGTCTCAATTTATTTGTTAATTCTGAGGGGAAATAGGTACAGTGTTTGATTTAATGGCACAAACGAACCGCACTGATAACTATTTACACTACATGGGGTGAGGAGTGATGTAACTGTTTTTAAATGTTTTGTTGTTAAATATTATTAATCATTTATTTTAGTTACAGCTAGAGTTTCTTTGAACCGTTACAAATCTAGCACAAATGAACTGCACCGATTTGGAGCAATTTGGACGGCATGGGGTGGAGATTAGGGGTTGCACCGACTAGTGGACTTTAATGCTCTGCCCTGATGCTTTAAGGTTGACATCGACTAATCTCTGGTCCTGTAGTGGCCGCAACAGCATAAAATATCTTTGAAGTCCATATTCACGCTCCGTTTCCAAAATGACAAATAAAATGCATACTCTGAGAACGCTCCACAAAACGTGATTATACCATCTGGATGCTCAAAATTGAACAAGAGAATGCACATTTTAAACAGCTTATTGTACAGGTAAGTTCTAAATTAATTGCCATTCTAGATTAATGCATGCTGCACCGTAACGCGCACACATACAGTGTAGCTCACAGGCACTTACATCACATTACGACCCAAAGACAAGAACTGATAAAAATGAGCTGATATGTAGGAGCAATAGCCATGTTGTAACACTTTCCCTCTTACAATTATGCTGGGGTGCCAGACAGATAAATTATTTAAGGATTGTCAGTCCAGTCAGAAGGAGAGTGAACAAAGGACATATGTACCTTAATTGTCACCTAACATGTATCCATAATCTTGTAAGAGTAAACCAAAGAAGAAGAAAACCCAAACTTTTCACTCAGAAATGCAAATTTTCAGTGCATTCACAATGACCAGTTCACCAGTTCCATCACACCACATATCACATATCATTCATTAGCAATAAACACAAGCATAAACAACAACATCAACAGCAAAACTTGTTCATCTCAAATCCCTTCAGCACAGTTTAAATAGTCTGGATTTTAAATGATTGTTCAAAGAAGAAATTGGGGAAACAGTCAGTCAAAAGTTCATCATTAACAGCACTTGATTTAACTCATCCATTGCTTCCACAGTGTATTAAAGGAGGAGTAACATTTAAAGAACAGTCAAAGTCAGTTTGGTCCAGCAATAACTGCGCTTGATCATTGTTATCCAGTTAATCACGCTCCACCGCTTTTGCAAGAGTTAAAGAGTAGCTCCAAATCAGCTCCGTCCCGTAGTTCATCTTCAATGATTTGAACTCCATTAACGATGCAATCACTCGGTTGCCAACACCAACAGCCGGTATATTCCATACACAAGTGAATTCATAGTTTCATTAAGTAGAGTAAATAGCCAATCGCTGACATACTACACTTTCTGTCACGATAAAACAATAATCACGGCTTCAATAGAGGTGAGACTCCAGAGGAACTGCTCTGACTTTCATTATCCCTGTCATTGCTCCTTTTCAGCGTATCTACCGCATACATCAACTTGCGTCCGGTATTGCCAGACCGGACCAACATAGACGCCATCTTTGTTGTGGCAGTTTTTGGCCAATAATTTGCGTCTTTTTAAACTGTGCCATTCATCAGAATATGAATGCAAATCCACTTCAAATCTAATTTAATTTGTGCTTATTAAAAAAAATGAAAGTGCCCTGTCACAATGTGGGCAGCGCTGTGTCATATGCCATAGCTGTGCACAAGGCAACGCATTTGAGTCTCAGCTGTCAGCTTAAGGTTCAGGCTTATTTGTTAATTAATGACGTCATCAGTAACGAGTCGACTCGAATTGCATCAAAATATGTCGACTTTAAAAAATCTGAAGTTGTTAGTGGAGACTGCCCCAAACTAGCCTATATTGTTTTTTTTTTCTAACAAAGGGGGGATAAATACAATTTTCATTTGAATGGCACAAATCGAGCACAAACAAATGGCTTGGTTTCGGAGTGTTTTAGATGATATGGAGTGAAGAGTTGGATTTTTCGTTATATTTAAGGCACAACTGAGCACAAAAAACAGCAATTTGGATGGCAAATGGTATTGAGTGTGACATCACTGCCTAGGAATGTATTTGTTATTTTTAAGGAGGGCATGTTCATTTAAACGGCACAAATCAGGCAGAAATCAAGCACAGATAAATATTAGGGGTGGAGAGTGAGCCACACAGCCAAAAAATAATGTTCAATATTTTGATCACCAAGTCAGTACAAATGTTCATTTTTGCAGCACAAATCATCACAAATTGTAGCACAAACGAATGGAATAGTTTTGTTGATTATTTCATTTTAAGGGGTGCCAACTTCATTGAGGTACAAAAGTGTAGCAAGGCGCATCACTACTTTCAAGCAGAAGGAACTGGATGAAATATTTTTAATATCAATCTAAAAACTGACGTGTTACAGCCTGAAATAACAAATCACACCATGTGTGTTTGTTTGGCCAAAGGTTTATGTTTCTCCCTAGGTTTATTCTTCATTTTTTCACCTTATTGACTTTGGGTTCCTTGCCATTGTCATCTTTGGCTTGCTTAGATGGGGACACTTATATTCAGTAATATTATTGATTTGACTGCACTGATACTATTAGATGAGAACAAAACTTGAACTGAATTGAGTTGGATGATGACACCATCACTGTTTTTGAAGCTGAACTGAACTTCAGCTGAATAATGACAGTTGTCTTTTATTTTATTTATTATTATTATTTTTTTTTTTTGTCTTTTTCAACTGGAAAGCAACACCCTAAAAAGAGTATAGCAACCACCCAACACACTAAATGCCTAGCAATGCCCTTGCTGCCACAGGACACCCTAGCATTCACATAGCAAATTATCTGTCTTGAGAGACTGAAAACCTTCAAACTTTGAGCTTTCAAAACTACTTTAACCCCCAGGGGTCTGAGTGATTCTGGGGCCCTTGAGATATTTTTATTACCCGCATAATGACCTGCATAATGACTCTTTCAGATAGGAAGGTTATGTGAGGGAAAATTAATCAAAGTACAAAGTAGTTTTTTTTTTCCTGGTAGTTTATTCAGAATATAGTTAACAATATAAATGAAATGCATTTAGAATAAATGAGGGCACATTTTGAGTATACAGTTTTACCTGGAAATAAATCCTGTTCAAAGATGTAAATGAACATCACTTAGCTGGCATTCCAAATCAGTGAAATACCATTATAACTGTTTCTAACACTGGTAATAACTGAGTATCAAATCAGCATATTAGAATGATTTCTGAAGGATCATGTGACACTGAAGACTGCAGTAATCATGCAGAACATCATGCAGACAATAGCTCTTTGTGCAAAATAAAAGTTGGTGGAAGCAATGTCCAAGAAGTGCAGAAAAATCTTTCTGTACCACTTAATGGTTTTGTGCTGTGTTTTGTAGTACTGTATCAGCTGATCAGACAGGTCAACGGCCCCCATGTGTTTGTTGTAACACTTGGGATCTCTTTGGAATAGGGTGTTTGTAAATTTTCATTGTCACATCTGTGTAAAAATAAAAAAAAGAAAAAAAAAGGGGAAAAAAAGCATGAGCATGCTGATAACACTATCACTATGGCCATGCATAACAAAGACAACAGTTATGTCGTACAAGAACATATACTTTTATATTATGATGATGTAGACCACATGTATGATAAACTAACCAAAACTGGGTGAAATATATTATAAATATGTTTAGAGAGTATCACATTACAAGCATTTACACTTGAGCATATATACACAAATATTTGTAAGTGACATTGTAAGGCAATTTTGTCAAAAGCTAGCTAAAACTAGCTAAAATATAGTCTGAAAACTCATGAGTTTTATATTATCACCATGCACAACAAAGACAACAGTTTCTGTAATGCCATACATGTACATATACATTTTGAATCAAGATTTTTACAGTTACATCTGTAAAATATTTACTGTACACTTACTCATGTTGATAACACAATCAAAGAAATTATAATATTATCATTATCAATCAATAATGGCCATGCATAACAAAAGACAGCAGTTTTCGTACAAGATCATATACTTTTGTATTATGACGATGTAAACACGATTATGTCTGTAAAATATTACGTGTGTGCACTTACTCAGTATGATTCTTGATCGCACTGAGAACTGAACGACACCTGTGTGCCTCTGTGTGCGGTGCTGGTGAGGGCGAGCATGATGTAGACACATTCATAAACCAATAAAACACTGTTAGCATACATTGTCCAAAGTAAACGAATAGACAATTAGTGGATATGGGCGCACAATGCATGTATATATCTGCTGACGATGGGCCATAGGATGGATAAATATCTATTGGCCATAGGCCGCGAGTACCTGTTGATGGGCCATATAGACCACACGTATTTAGTGCATTTCAAACATTTACATCTGTATTATACTATAGGCACAATAGTGTGAAAATTCATACAAGTATTATATTATCAGAAAAAGAATTATATAACACTAAACAGCTTACCTCATACTTTTATCCTCCTCAGGGTCAATTAGTTTTTCGAAATACAACCATTCATCATCTCGGTCATCCTTCAATGAAAAGGTGAATTCTTCACTGTTCAGAATCATCTGAAGGGCCTCTTTACCGGAGTACCGCGCCATCCTCAAAATGCGATGAACGTTCAGTGAATCTGATGTTTTTTGTGGCATTGGCTGAGGGGCGTATGCAATGCAGATAGTTCACCTAAACTATTTACCATGTGAACGGCGCAGGGGTGTGGCGGTCTCAGCTCATTACAGATAATGAAGTGAGAAGGACAAGAAGGAACCTCTCCTTGGTTTCAAACAAATTATATAAACTGAGAATATTTGTTTTTGATTTTACTTACTTCATTTAAAAGTAGACATTCCAATCATTATATAGAAATGTCTCTCATGTCTGTGTGACAAGTATTTGCTGAGTTTCAGTTCATTTTAAAATGCATTTCAGAATTGACTTCACTGAGGGGGAGATATCATGTTCGTTTACTTTATTTTGCGAAAAGCACAATGTTTTTTTTTTTTGTTTGTTTTTTTATGTGAGTGTACACACAACCTTACACACTTAACACTTTAGAATGATTTATAACACTGGTATGTGTGATCAAATTTGCCGAGTATTTTGAGACTCTTTCACACTGATAAGAAAAAAAGCGAGGTGCGACTGCCGCTTATCTTTTTTTCTTATCTTTCACACTGATAAGAAAAAAAGCCGGTGCGACTGCCGATCCGAAGGTGTTAAAATAAAAAGGGATAGTTCACCCAAAAATTAAAATTGCCATAATTTTGTTTTTGATTTTACTTACTTCATTTAAAAGTAGACATTCCAATCATTATATAGAAATGTCTCTCATGTCTGTGTGACAAGTATTTGCTGAGTTTCAGTTCATTTTAAAATGCATTTCAGAATTGACTTCACTGAGGGGGAGATATCATGTTCGTTTACTTTATTTTGCGAAAAGCACAATGTTTTTTTTTTTATTTTTTTTTTATGTGAGTGTACACAAAACCTTACACACTTAACACTTTAGAATGATTTATAACACTGGTATGTGTGATCAGATTTGGCGAGTATTTTGAGACTCTTTCACACTGATAAGAAAAAAAGCGAGGTGCGACTGCCGCTTATCTTTTTTTCTTATCTTTCACACTGATAAGAAAAAAAGCCGGTGCGACTGCCGATCCGAAGGTGTTAAAATAAAAAGGGATAGTTCACCCAAAAATTAAAATTGCCATAATTTACTCACCTTCAAGTTGTTCTAAACTTGTATGAATTTCTTTCTTCACAGACAGCATGCCAGACCTGCCAACATGTACGCATTTTCCGTAGCGGGTACGCATTTTGACCTCAAAGTACGCCGGTACGATTTGTCACTCTATACTACACAAAAACCCGGTGACTCCTCCGTGCACGCATAGTACTCAAATCCAGCAAAAGAGCTTGACCAATCATAGCGCTGGGTTCATTTCCCCAAATAGCAAGCGGGGATGATTGACAAATGCGTATGGCCTATCAATAAAAAACACTGCAAATCGACAGCAACACAAAATACCGCTCGATATCTCCCTCCCTCCTTCCACTCCCGAGTCCCGCCGTCTGACCAATTCTCAAACGAGAACAGTACAGCAGTCATGGTACTTCTGACTCCTAATTAAGGTAAACGGGTATAAAATGATCAAGTAATGTTGAACAACAAATCTAAATAAAAATTAAATCGCTATATGGCTTAGTGATTATGAAAATGCTGTGATGTGTGACTGACTGACAAGCGTGAGTCTGGAGAAACAGGCGTTTATTTATTTATTCTCAGTGTTGAGAAACCTACATGTGTTGCGTCATTGTGTTAATACTAACTAAAGTACCTAATTATGTTACATAGCCTACTTATTTTGTATGAAAACTAGCACATTAGTTACTTATGCATTTAAAATTACCGTTGTCTGAACTTGTCTCAAAGCTGCGCAAGCTCTCATAAACACAAACGCGCACGCAAACAGAGAGGTAAAATGAAAATTGCCGTGCTTGGCTTAAAATTTGTTCTTGCTTTATTTTTTTTGTCAAAAAACATTTTTAATTGTCCACCCGTGTTTTTAAGATTCGGTAAATGACGGACGCTTTAGTTAACACAACCCCTCGTTATATGTCGGATCTAACTACTTCTTATTCCCAATCTTTTTTATTGGTTTTTAGGGACAGTACAGAATAGGACATCATGAAAACAGTAAACAATAAAATGTTGTCCATTATTAACCCCTTACATGATCCCCCTCCCCAAAATCAATGTCAAAGAAACAAAAAAAAAAAAAAAAAGTAAACATGAAAAATTATACATGTGTGTATAATACATACATATACACATATAATACACATACACATACATACACACACATACATATATATATATATATATACACATATACACACATATACACACACACACATATACACACATACACACACATATACATATAAAATAAAATAAATACATTTCTTAAAGTTCCTTCTAAAAAGATCCTTCTGATAAATGAAAATTATGTATCACTGCTAGTTACAGGTGTGCAAGGTAAACCCTTAATGTAATTTAAGAAGGGATCCCAGGTCTTGTGAAAAGTTTTAAGTGAACCAGAGAGAGAGCATCTTAACTTTTCAAGCCCAATGCAGTAGAAAATGTCCTGTATCCACCGGTCATATGTTGGAGGAGAAACATGCTTCCACAGCCCGTCTGGCCAAGATTGTAGTAAAAGCAATAACTTTACGATCTCGGGCCAACAGATCAGGCCTAGGGGAGACCCCAAAAAGGGCTATGAATGGGTCAGGGTCAATATTAGTGTTGAGGATCTAACTACTTCTTGATATTCTTGAATACTCTATTTGTTTTGCTCTTATTGGTCCTTTCTATTCATTGTCAACTGTTTTCTATAAATATGTTTGTATTGGCAAACCTTTATTCAGAAAATGTTTGTCTTGTTTATAATTCAAAGACAGCATGTTACAAATAGAAACCCTTTTTTTTCTGTGGGATTTAGTATCATATTTGGATATTGGAATAACAAATTAAGTATTTTAAATGAATCACATGTAAACTCAATGTTTACTGTTTTCTAAGGGTTTCTTAAAGGTGCTCTAAGCGATCCTGGGCGGAGTAACTTCCTGTTGACGTTCGAAGTGTTATCAAACAAAACAGAGGCTAGCTAGACCCTCCCTCCTCCTCCCCCTCCCCTCCATGCTTCCTGAAACAGTCATGAACGCGCATTTAAAATCATTCTTGTTGGTTATTGGCTGGAGCATGTTTATTATGATTCGTGGTCCAGGCTGCACCAGTTTGTTTTTATTGCCATTTTCGGAGCTTGTGGTGACTACAGAGACCACGTTTTTTTACAGTGTGTTCAGGGGACAGGCAGCTAGCGGACAGTGAGATGTTTGCTGTATGTGACAAAAAATGTTTTGGCCTAAAAACGCGTGACATCGCTTAGAGCACCTTTAATTGTAGACTAGTTTTCTTTACAAAACCTGTATAAATGACTCGACTGTCAGGTTAAAGGGATAGTTCACCCAAATATGAAAATTTGATGTTTATCTGCTTAACTCCAGCGCATCCAAGATGTAGGTTACTTTTATTCTTCAGTAGAACACAAATGATGATTTTTAACTTCAACCATTGCCGTCTGTCAGTCAAATAATGGGAGTGAATGGGAACTTGGATCAATAATAGTCGAAAAACCTTGCATAGACAAATCCAAATTAAACCCTGCAGCTCGTGACCACTATGTCCAACTGCATTCAGCACTCACTTAGTGAGGTCTGATCGCGCTCTGACAACGGCAGTAATGTCTCGTGCATATACTTCAATGAGTGCCATACATCACTGCCCGTTGTCAGAGCGCAATCAGACCTCACTAAGCGAGTGCTGAACGCAGTTGGACATAGTGGTGTTTTAGAGGTAAAAAATGATATAAATACTGTTCGGTTTCTCGCACAAACCGATCGTTTCGTGTCTTAGGACATCAGTGTGTTGTCACGAGCCACAGGGTTTAATTTGGATTTGTTTATGCAAGGTTTTTCGACTCTTATTGATCCAAGTTCCCATTCACTCCCATTATTTGACTGACAGACGGCAACGGTTGGAGTTAAAAATCATCATTTGTGTTCTACTGAAGAAACAAAGTCACCTACATCTTGGATGCGCTGGGGGTAAGCAGATAAACATCAAATTTTCATTTTTGGGTGAACTATCCCTTTAATTGTATGTAAATATAGCCTACTTGAAAATGCAAACAAAATTTTTTAGTCCATATTAAATATATGAATGCCATTCACTTGTGGTTGTCAGTTTGTATAAGAACACATTATGCAATGCAATATTAATCATGAATTAAAAAAATGCTTTTGAGCAGGTGTAGTGAAATTTCTGTGTCAAATTAAAAAAAACTTTAACAGTCAAAATTAGATTACCGAAGATGGGTGTGTTTGCTTTGTGTATTGTATTCTCAAAAATGTAAAAAAAATATATGACACCCCCCCACCCCCCACCCCCCAAAAAAACAAACAAACAAACAAAAAAACCTGTGTCCCGTCCCATCACACTGGTACTCGAAAAAATTTTCCACGGTTGGCAAGTCTGGCATGCCATTGTACACACTAGTGATACCACATATCTGATTAATATGTCTTTCTCTACAACATGTTGCCTTCATTGACAAAAGCGTACTGTACCTGTTTTCTTCCATACAGAAAATCTAGTGGGTTTTCATCAACTCTTCTTCTTGTTTCTTCTTCAGGCGTATGAGAGGAGGTTTCCCACCTGTCATCTTTATCCCCATGTTTGTGGACAGTGATGTGATCAATGAGGAGAACAGTGAGGATGGATCCATTCATAAGATTGAGAGAAGGTGTAAACTGGACGTGGATGCACCACGACTCCTCAAACGGGTAAAATAAAGTCCCTTTCCTTGCTCTCACAGGGCTCTAGACTGCAACCAAAATGGTTGCAAAATGCAAATGCAATCATTTTTTTTTATAATGTGCGAATTAAAATTTCACATGATCACATTGGTGCGATTGCATAATGTTCAGGTTGTTTTTGTACCTGGCTGGCACATGTACTCCCTTAATCAATCGGGTTTGATTCGCCCCTACCTACCTGCACTTTATATGACGAATATAAAGCGAATTATAAGCGGCCTATAAAATGTTCCTCTCTTTATTCCTTAATTAGTGATGTACAAGTATGCTACTTCGGATGTTAATTTAGGTTAATTTCCATGACCAACAACCGACAGTCATTAACCAACCATTAACCGCTAACTGACAAGATTTGAATGCTAAATTAGTATTAAATACAAAAATAGAATGGGCAAGTGTCTGTGACAAACAATATAAACAATTTTTTTATTTTTTTATTTTTACTTGTGCAAACAGCAGAACTAAAGAACATGAGGATTCACACATTGTCAAATAATCACGCACCTGTAGCGTGGAAGCTAAAGAATTAGCGAGCTTTACTCCATCACATGGAGGTGTCAGTGCGATCATTTAAAATAACTCCAAAATGACTTTAAATACTCTTGTCATTTTTGGTCATACAGGTAATAGGCATACATCATAAAAGTGTAAAAAAAATAAATAATAATAATAATAATAATAAAAAAAATTAAATTAAATTAAATAATAAAAACTGATGATGATGATACTACTAATAATAATATTTTATTTATATAGCGCCATTCAAGGACCCAATGACGCTTTTTTCATAAAGTTGATAGATAACATGAACACAAATATATATACTAGTATACAGTCAGTATACAACATATGATCAACCAAATGGAGCAGACAGAGATAGTATAATATACAACAGAAGTTACAAAAGCAAGCATAGAGCTGAAAAATTGAGGCAAACAATCAACAAAACATATTGTAAATAAGTGAGTTTTGAGAGCAGTTTTAAAGGTCTGAAGTGAAGAGACAACACAAAGGTTTTGTGGTAGTTTGTTCCAGAGCTTAGAAGGTAAATGTGAGGGCCAGAGCAGCTGAATTTTGAATTAGCTGCAAGAGATTTAGTCCTTTTTTTGGTAGGCCATAAAACAAGGAGTTGCAATAATCCAGATGTGAAGTTATAAAAACATGAACAACAGTTTCAGCATCTTTGAAATTTAGTGAGGGTCTTAAGCGGACAATATTGCGTAGATGGAAGAAACAGGACTTGAGCGGGAGTTTACACAGGGTGATTATTTTGACTTTATTTTGTATTTGAGCTCCGCGTCTTGGACGCAGCATCTGTCAAAAATAAGCGAGGCGCCTATCTTTAAGCCTTGTTTACACTGCACGCGTGTGCGGCGCGTTACGGCTGCGACGCGGCTACCGGAGCTGATACGCGGCCACTCTAGTCAATGCTCATGTTTACACCAGCCGCGCCGCGGTGCGTTTGAGAAGCGTCCCAGAAGCAGCTCGCCGTGCCGCTTCGCTAAAGATAGGCGCCTCGCCTATTTTTGACGGACGCCGCGTCCAAGACGCGCAGTTCAAATACAAAATAAAGTCAAAATAATCACCCATGAGTAAACTCCCGCTCATATTCACATCACTACGATGCCAGAAACTGACAACAAGAGATTCGAAGTTGAAAAACTTGAAATTTCTTTGTTTTTGTTGTCCATAACTGGACTTTTAAGTGTATTAACTTCATCTGTATGGCTACAGCAAAATAAAGTATGGCATAGCAATAAACACAATAAAACCGGACAAAATATAACAATTTAGCCATTAAATACATGAAAAAAGCAACGAAAACAACGTTGGACAGGCAAATTTAGTGGTCTCGCGAATCCAGCCGCTTCGCTTCTGAAATGCTTCTGGTGTGAGTTGACACCGCTCAGAGGACGGAACAAAACCTTGCTGGGGCCGTAACGAGCCGCACACGCGTGCAGTGTAAACGAGGCTTTAGCGAAGCGACGTGGCGAGCCGCTTCTGGGATGCTTCTAAAACGCACCGCGGCTGGTGTAAACATGAGCATTAACTTGAGTGGCCGCGTATCAGCTCCGGTAGCCGCGTCGCAGCCATAAAGCCTTGTTTACATTGCATGCGTGTGCGGCTCATTACGGCCCCGGCAAGGTTTTGTTCCATCCTCCGCGCGGTGTCAACTATGTTATATTATGTATATTTTGTCCGGTTTTATTGTTTATTGCTATGCCATACTTTATTTTGCTGTAGCCATACAGATGAAGTTAATACACTTAAAAGTCCAGTTATGGACAACAAAAACAAAGAAATTTAAAGTTTTTCAACTTCGAATCACTTGTCGTCAGTTTCTGGCCTCCTAGTGATGTGAAATATGAGCGGGAGTTTACACAGGGTGATTATTCTGACTTTATTATGTAGTTCAGCTGCGCGTCTTGGACGCGGCGTCCGTCAAAAATAGGCAAGGCGCCTATCTTTAGCGAAGCGGCACGTCAAGCCGCTTCTGGGACGCTTCTCAAATGCACCGCGGCGCGGCTGGTGTAAACACGAGCATTGACTAGAGTGGCCGTGTATCAGCTCCGGTAGCCGTGTCACAGCCGTAACGCGCTGCACACGCGTGCAGTGTAAACCAGGCTTAACAAGCCGCAGATGCGTGCAATGTAAACGAGGCTTTAGAGCTTCCACACTGCACTCGGACGTGGACTGGCAGTGTGTTCCAGTTGCAGTGGGTATACAGAAGTGCAGCGATCGTTTCCGCACTATTTTCTGCTGTTTTCCGAGTCTATTTTTGCTGTGCTGCACCGCGCTGAATTAAAACAACAGCGCATTGTTCACATCAAAAAATACAGATGTATTGACATAAAAATTTAGTAATTTCACCATAAATGCATATAATCTAAAGTCTATACTTTGTTTCACAGTCAACACATGACTTTTTGCCTTGGGTAAAGCAAGGAAAATAACATATTTAGATAAACAAGGTGACATAATGGATAGCACTCTCTTCGTGGAGGTGGAAAAACAAAGTTCTTTATGACCCGCAGGATTTCATGAATGAAAAATTTGAAAGCAAAAGAAATAGTCGGCTGTTTTAATTTAAAATGTTTGAGATTTTAACATGTAGTCTGTTTAAATGTTTGTTCACTTGTGTGAGCAATGTGATATATAAATATAAAGTAGGCTATTATATCAATATAAAGTAATGAATTGAATAAAACGTTTAAATGTAGTGCGTTTAAACGTGACATCTATGAAAAAATCATAATGCTGACAAGCCATGTTCAGTAGCAACGTTTGGATTTGAAATAAGTAAATGTTGTGTTTGTGATATAGCCTACAGTACAGCCGCATTTCAGGTGAAAGCACAATAGCGCGTGCTGCTCCTGCATCGCAAATGGAGTATGTGTGAAATAAGGCTTACAAATGGTCCGACATTGCCCGCCGGCTGATCATCGGCTTGGTATGTCCCGGGCTTAAAATACACTTACACCAGAATATCAATGCACGTTTCTTCTTCTGATGAGACAGTCACTTTCCTGACTTTTCCAACAAACTGTGCTTTCAAGTTAACTACATTCAAACTTTCCGCGGATGACACGATTTCTGGAAGAAATGCGCATCCTTTGCTCAACACAAAAAATCAATGGAGGTATCTTTCATATCGATCTTTAGACATGTTTTTAAGCCATTGCTTGGTTCGATTGATTCATTTCATATTTTAGTAATGCTTTCTTTTAAATTTATGCTTGTTGTAAACAATGTTCAGATTAAAATATTTTGCAAATATCAAGTTTTAGTCACTGTCAATCTTTATATCAATGCAAAACCAGCATATACAAATTAAAAGAACGGCTCATCAACATGCAAGGTCATTATGATTAATACAAAAAAAGTCTAGAGCCCTGTCTCATTCCCCCCTCATGTTTTTTTTTATTATGATTTTTGTCTATATTGCCTAAAGTTTCTGGAATTTGCTTTGCTTTGACTTTCTGTAAAGGTTAGGGTAAGTGATGTAAGATGCAAGTAAACATGATCAAATGTTCACTCTGTTTTGTAATGAACTGATAAATTCTGTGTGTGTAGATTGCAGGTGTGGACTATGTCTACTTCATTCAGAAGAACTCCCTGAACCATAGAGAAAGAACTCTTCATATTGAATCCCACAATGAAACCTTCTCCAACAGAGTCATAATCCATGAACTTTGCTGTTACTCGGTGAGAAAAATCACCCTCATATCTCACGATGTGCTGTTAAGCATGTCATTAGAAACTTTAATTTGGTTGTATAACATGAATGGACACCCACATTTGGCACCTTTATATCAATTAAAAAAAAAATCCTTAGGAAACAAATTAAAGGGGAAAGAATAAAAAAAAAGTATAACAGTCCCTAACTGTGAGAGCTTCAGCCCCACAAAAAAATATATATATATATTTTTTATTATTATTTATTTCATATGGGATGAGCTGAGACTATGATGTTTTAAACAGCTGAAATCTGTATATAAAATGGGGATTATGCACTCAGTGGTGTGATGGCAGTATTTGGCTGCACTGTATATGTGGCCACATATTTTGTGTTGTAATACTTAAGAACGGTCTCGGCCGCATTTGGTTTTGGTCTTGTCTTGGTCTCAGACTAGGCCAGTCAAGACCACAACTGCAGGGATATATCTCTAAATTGTTGTTGCATTGTCTGATTTCTTTAACATCATTAATTTGATTGGATGTAAAACTTCCTGCTTCAAATGCAACCAATAACTTATTTCTAATTTCATTTATTTTGTCACTGTTGTGCTGGGTCAGAAATAAACAAGGGATTGTGTCAAAAATGTCACAAAAACTAATACAAATGCCTGCAAAATTCAAGATATGATTGCAATACACAAAGCACACACACAGCCATCTTCGTTAATCTAATTTTGACTGTTGTTTTTTTTTTTTTGACACAATTAAAAATTTCACTCCACCTGCTCAAAAGCATTTTTTAAATTCATGATTAATATTGCATTGCATAATGTGTGTGCTCATACAAACTGACAACCACAAGTGAATTGCATTCATATATTTAATATGAACTAAAAATTTTTGTTTGCAATTTCAAGTAGGCTATATTTACATACAACTAACATGACAGTCCAGTCTTTTATTTTGAACAAGACAAACATTTGCTGATTAAAGGTTAGCCAATACAAACATATTTATAGAAAACAGTTGACAATGAATAGAAAGGACCAATAAGAGCAAAACGCATCGAGTATTCAAGAATATCAAGTAGAAGTTTGTCCGACATATAACGAGGGCGGGATTGTGTTAACTAAAGTGTCCGTCATTTACCGAATCTCAAAAACACGGATGGATAATTCAAAATGTTTTCTGACAAAAAATAACACAAGTAAGAACAAATTTTAAACCAAGCACGGCTATTTTCATTTTACAATGATCTTTCCTCTCTGTGTGCACGCGCGTTTGTGTATGAGAGAGAGCTCGTGCAGCTCTGAGACAACGGTACTTTTAAATGCATAACTAATATGCTAGTTTTCATACAATAAGTAGGCTATGTAACATAATTAGGTACTTTAGTTAGTATTAACACAATAACGCAACACATGTAGGCTACGTTTCTCAACACTGACAATATAAATAAATAAACGCCTGTTTCTCCAGACTCGCACTTGTCAGTCAGTCACACATCACAGCATTTTCATAATCACTAAGCCATATAGCGATTTCAATTTTATTTAGATTTGTTGTTCAACATTACTTTTTTTTATACCCGTTTACCTTAAGGAGTCAGAAGTACCGTGACTACTGCACTGTCCTCGTTGAGAATCAGTCACTGAGACAGCGGGAGTGGAAGGAGGATCAAGCGGGATTTTGTATTGCTGTCGATTTGCAGTGTCTTTTTATTGATAGGCTGTACGCATTTGTCAGTCATCCCCGCTTGCTGTTTGGGGAAATGAACCCAGTGCTATGATTGGTCGAACTCTTTCTTTTGCTGTATTTGAGTACTACGCGTGCACAGAGGAGTCACCGGGTTTTTGCATAGTATAGAGTGACAAATCGTACCAGCATACTTTGAGGTCAAAATGCGTACCCGCTACGCAAAATGCGTACATGTTGGCAGGTCTGCTTTGGTCTAAATCTCTGTAGAGCTAGTTTTGATTTCTTAGAGATTCTTTTCATCACATAATACTGTGCAGTCCTAAAGTAAATCAGCCTTTTGCATCATG
The DNA here is from genome assembly GCA_028476615.1 of Culter alburnus. Classification (NCBI taxonomy): domain Eukaryota; kingdom Metazoa; phylum Chordata; class Actinopteri; order Cypriniformes; family Xenocyprididae; genus Culter; species Culter alburnus. The sequence goes on along the minus strand of JAOTNS010004041.1, from coordinate 85,190 downwards.
CTTGAGTAAATAATGAGTAAGTTAGGGTAAGGTCCTCTGCATCTTATGCATACTACAGCGCAGTGATTGGATTAAATGAGCTTTATGTCATGAATATATGTCGAGAATCGCTCGAAACGGTCTACGTCAGCATGTTCGACCATGCCCATACTTGGGGCCGAAAGTACACGATTATGTCAGATTTTGTGACGTTGCTCCGACTCAGCTTTTCAAACCGGAAGACAGAAATCGCTCTGAAAAATGCAAATATAACTATTTTTCACTTATGAATAACATTAATGAGTACCTTTAGTGTTTTCAATGATGTGCAGCCTATACATATCTGTTTAAATCTCAAAAAAAGTGTTTTGGGGTTTCATGACCCTTTAATGTATTTTAAATAGGCTATATAAATTATACACAATTTAAAATTCTACCTATAAAATAATAGGCTATTCTGTTTCTAGAGCAATAATATTTTTGAAACAGCAAATTCAGTAGATAAACTCAATATAATATGCCACTAGAAACAACTCTAAAATGTCAGAAATGGTCCTGCCATTTTAAATCAAGTTGAACTAATATTACAGGAGATCGATTGCTTTAGACAGTGCTCTATAATTAATTGGAGTAGGCTATCATTAGTCCCGCTAATTATTATTTTATACCCATAAAAATAATTAGTAACTGCCAGATAACGATCACCTGCTTTTTCCCGTCATGGCTAACGTTAGGCGTGTTATCTTAGCTAATAACATTTATTAATTAGCTTATAAAGCCCACATTTAACGTTACCGTAAAAAGTTCAGTGATCCATCAGATCCTGTAGGTCGGTTAGTACAGTTTACTGCTGAACAACTCATTTTGTCGGTGTGAAATAACACAGAAATCGAATATTAATAGTTAGTTATATATCCTTCAGTCTCCTCTCGAAGCTCCGACAGCCCTCAGAGAAGCTGTCGATCACAACTGTCAATCATGATGACACGCCCCGTTTCTATAGCATCAAATTGCTAGCTAAAATCAAACTTATCACAAATCAAACTTATCACAAAAATGAACAATTGAATATATATCAGCGTGATAACAACTACCTTAAATGACAAAAACCATCTTTCGGAAAATTTTATTTGAAGCGTAATTTATTTTTTTGTTTTGTCTCATTCCCGTTCGTTTGAATGGAGAGGGCGAGGTTTATGACCTGTACTGCATCCAGCCACCAGGGGGTGATCAAAGAGCCCGCAGCTTCATTTTTCAGGATGTATGAGGCACACCCGGTCAGAACAAGCCATTTCCAGATTCCTGGCAGTGTGATGTCGCAAAAGCCACAGGCCCCGCCCACGAATGTTGACAGACACTGACATTTGAACATAGAACTGCCCTGAGCGCATTCACAGCGAGTCCGCCATTGCTGCACTGACGAGAACGTCTCCTAAGCATTTTAGGAGCTCTGTAGCTGGATGGATTAATCCACATAGCTCTCTCCATTTACTCCCTAAATCTGAGTTGCTGAAAATGAGCTGGATTAACTTGGTTTTCAAGGAAAATGCTCCCTCAATACTGCCGAAATTCGTTTATGTCTGTGCGAATCATTTCGCACCGGACTGCTTAGTGAACGAATATCAATACAAAGGGACAATGCAAAGCACAGACTGTGCTAAAAATGTGTTACTCAAGGATATACAAGTAAAAACTGTTCGTGATCCAGCTTATAGCCTCCAGAGTGATACTGGATATGGCAGTAATGAAGGTGAGAGCACTTTATTACAGTTCAGCGGAGTTTATTTACGGATATAAAATCTAACGTTACCAATTTATTAAGCACTACCCAAAAAGGCATAAGGTCTTTATATATTTGTTTACTGTTAGTTGTAACGAGTGTTTCTGTGTTCTTCGCTATGTATGTTGGTGATAATACAAGGAAGAGAGAGAGTTTATGGATAATATTTGAATGCACTTGCACTGTGTTTTATTAAGCACTTACAGTGATTTTCTAGAGTTAAAACGGACGCTTCATCTTTTGTGTGAAGTACAATAAATGTCATAAAACTCATCTGTATAGTTTTGGCCATCATTCGGATGGTACAACAGGCCTGTAGTAATATAGTGGATAAAAACAAGAAGACAATATAAATTATAACCGTAATTTAACTAAACTATACCTATTCTATCTCCATGCAGCATATATTCGCAGTTTCTGACATTATAGTGCATCCTGACTGAATCCTGACAGGGAAGAACGAGCTGTTGAAGCTCTGCCCTCTTAGGCCAGACTGTCCAGTGTGTTCTTTTGGTCAAATCTGATCTGATTTTTCAAATAGTGTAGTCAGTATCCAGTATTTCTACATTTCTACATCAATTGAGCACTTGTACGCATATTCTGGAACACACAAATACATAGAAAATAATATCCTTTTAAACACAGATGATTTTGTCTGTGTAAAAGCATTTTATTGGATCCTGCATGAGGCCTTAAAGTGACAGCAGCCTAATAAACCTGTGTAATTAACATTGATCAAAGAACAAAATAAAAAGAAAATCACTCACTGATCTTGGCTGTAACTTTAATTATTATTCTATATTTTATTTATAAAAAGAAAACTATGCAGTGTTATTATACATTTGATTGCAATTTCTGTACCTGAACTTTAAGTTGTATTTATTTTATATTTGTGCTATTGCCTATTTATTTTTGTTTATTTTATTACTGTTTGTTTGTCTTTAACTCCCTCGGGTTGGCGGTCACACCGGCGATACCACCACGTTTTTTTTTCTTACCAGTGTGAAAGAGACTCAAAATACTCCATCAATGTTGCACATACAATTAAGAGCTATACACCATTTTAATCTGTTGAATATCTTCTTTTATTTGTGTACACTCAGAGTAAAAACAAAATGTTGTGCTTTTTGCAAAATAAAGAAAACTAACATGATGCGTGATCTCTCGTCTCCCTCTGAACGAACTCCAATCTGATAGTTCTCAGAAAATGAACTGTAACTTAGTGAATACTAATCACAAAAAAATTAGACTCATGTCTAAAAAAACGTTGAAATGTCAGGTTTTAAATCGTGTAAGTCAAATCGAAAACAAAAATTCTGTGTTTATGTAATCTGTGTGAAAAGAGAGCCATGTCAGAAGTCCGTGATTCAGCTCATTATCCGCTAATGCAGCCACGCCCACGGAGCCAGCGCTATTCAGAGGCAAATTCTGAGACAATACTTGTATGCATCGTCTCAATCGTTGAAAAGTGTTTATCTGGATGTTAAAGCCATGGTTAGTGACCTCTAGAAGACATGCTGTTAGTTCCTGGCTCCTGTTCTTCTTTAGTTGAATTTGTGAACTAAAAATGCACAGAGTGCCCTCCGGCTGCAAGTATGAATTGAAAACACAGTATCCAGCACTCATAGTGATGACAATAAATATTGAATAAATATTACTCCTCTGTATAGAAAATTGACATAAACATATGAGAATTATCAATATTTCTCCAAATGTGCATGCTTTTAAGCTAAAAGCCTATATGAAATGCCATAGAGGTAACATAATTGTTCAAACACTTTGCATCACAGAAATGCATTATATTTTAAAGTATATAATAGAATACCATTATTTTAAATTGTAATATTTCACAGTATTGCTGTTTTTCTGTATGTTTGATTTACACCATGATGAGCTTGAGACATGATCACAGAGGGTTTTTTCACAGCCTACCTGACTGAAAGAGCTCATTATTTATGCAGGTCATTAGAGCTCTTTATGCGATTCTTTTGTCTTCTCAGGTGAGAATGACCCATTATTCACGCCTCCACGCATATTGTGTTTCTTGACCAAAGATGTTTTAGAAAATTTAAATCTCTCTATTGTTTTATATGAAGGAGCAGGCAGCATAATTTTTACATCATTCTGAAGCAAAAACTCTAGTCTACAACCTCCAATACCCAGAAGTCTTGTGAACACAGATTTAATATATATTTTTTGGCTTTATTTCAGTGACTTAAGTTTTTTGTTTTTTCAATAACCACGCATAAAAGTTATTCCTTAAAAAACACAAACATGTACATACATGTTCCTCACATATTATTGTAGCCTAGTTTGTGCTGAATACAGTGTAATGACACTTTTTCCATTAATATGTTTATGAACAACTGAAAAAAGCACAAATGTCAGGGCATGTCAAAACTTCTACAGGGCCCCAAAAATCCTCAGACCCCTGAGGGTTAATAATGCTTGAAATTTATATTAGTTAGTCCAGTTGGCTGGTGATTTTTTTTTTTTTTTTTTTTAATACATGGAAACAAACAAAACATTTTGACACAGGATAGAAAGACACAGGATAAATGTTTAATATAAATGTTTGACTAAATGTTTTTAGTCAAGTCAAATTTATTTATATAGCGCTTTTACAATTACCTTAAAAACTGGGAGAATCGATAAGAATCGGAATCAGCAAGCAGAATCGGAATCACTAAAATTCAAACAATACCCAACTCTAAACATAAGCAACATTGCCATTGTTTGAATTTACATTTTCATAAATATGCTATGTTCAAAATACACACAATAGTTACAATAGTTAACTATTAGACAATACCTAACTATAGACAATAGTCAAATAGTGAACATTTAAAGGATTAGTTCACTTTCAAATTAAAATTTCCTGATAATTTACTCACCCCCATGTCATCCAAGATGTTCATGTCTTTCTTTCTTCAGTTGAAAAGAAATTAAGGTTTTTGATGAAAACATTCCAGGATTTTTCTCCATATAGTGGACTTCAATGGAGCCCAAACGGTTGAAGATAAAAATTACTCAATTACAAAGTTTCATTGCAGCTTCAAAACATCCTACATGATCCCAGACGAGTATCTTATCTAGAGAAACCATCACTAATAAAAAAAAAAAAAAAAAAAAAAAAATATATATATATATATAAGTTTTAACAATAAATGCTCATCTTGAACTAGCTCTCTTCTTCTTCTCTATTAAAATAGAGGGTATGCGTCAACGTCACTTTCCCGCCAAAAACGCACTCCCTCAGCTGGACTGAATGGCAAAAGAACCTGCTGCGTGACTGAATTTAATAGGGGAAACTGCGAAAATGTGAGTAAAACAAACGAATTACACTAAAGGTTGGACTCGAAAGTGTTCCTTACAACTTGTCAAATAAACCTAATCCATGGATATTGACATGCAGCCAGGAGTCGTGTTTCCTGACATTTATATGTGCCTGATTTGACATCGGGGAAATACATAAAGCAAATCTGCCTGTGAATATTTTATATAACTACAATATAGGTAGGTTTAAATCAGCGTAATCACTTACATCAATGATATATCGTCATATTGTCCAGCCCTAAACCATATATAGTTTTATAGTATAGTTTTTGTCAGTGTTGTTTATTTAAAAACACCCAATAATGCATAATATAAGATGGTAAATATTTAACTGATGAGTTGCCAACATAATATATAACAATACAATATATACGGTATGATTTTACCTCAAAATCCAACAATTTGACACAAAATGATAACTGCAAATCCATGTTTCTCTGCCGGGAGTCCAGCTGTTTCTGTGAATTGCAATGATCCATTTGCTTCATTTTTCTGTTGCTTTCTGCAGTTTTTAAATATATACCTCGGGTTTTGTGTCAAAGCTGTTTGTATAGTCAATCAAAAAGCTCTTTCCCATTTTGGAAGTGTTTTGTGTGTTTTTCGCGACATTCACGCTGAAAACCAATGCTGCCGCTCAGTCTTTGTGCCACTCAGTGTGCGTGACCGCAGTCGTAACGGTCGATGGTGACATCACGTGCATACCCTCTATTCCAGCAGTGTAGACACTGCAAAGTGTATTACTGCGTATTACTGTGTATTACTAATTGTTATATACTTGCACTAGCATATTGTATATGACAATTTAGTTCAAACTTTGACCCGAGGAGAGCAGTAATACACTTAGCAGCATCTACACTGCTGGATTTCAAATAGAGAAGAAGAAGAGAGCTAGTTCAAGATGAGCATTTATGGTTAAAACGTATAAAATTAAAAAAATAAATAAATAAATAAAAATTTGAAAATGAGCGATGGTTTCTCTAGATAAGACCCTTATTTCTCGTCCAGGAATGCTGTAAACTGTAGTTTTGACCTTCAACCGTTTGGGCTCCATTGAAGTCCACTATATGGAGAAAAATCCTGTAATGTTTTCATCAAAAACCTTAATTTCTTTTCGACTGAAGAAAGAAAGACATGAACATCTTAGATGACATGGGGGTGAGTAAATTATCAGGAAATTTTAATTTGAAAGTGAATTAATCCTTTAACAATAGACAATTTGACAAATTGTTGTACATGTATGCGTCCTGAATCTGAATAAAATCTGCTTGATTTTATGTCAGATGTTTTATTTAAACAACTTGCTCAAACTTAGATTTTATGTGGGTATTTTGGAATTCAAACTTCAAAAAAAATTATTAAATGCTGCCTGTCTGAACAGGCCATATTTTGTTTGTAACCATAGCATTTTTCTTGTGTAAAAGATTTCATTACTGTGTTTATTTGCAATTTAACAAAGTTGGCATATCTGTTGTCCAATGTTAGGTTCACCCAGAAAACGAAGAATGGACGTGTTTTGAACAATCTGCCAGTCTGGACATCAAATCTTTCTTTGGTTTTGAAAGTACAGTAGAGAAGATCGCCATGAAACAGTATGCCAGCAGCATCAAAAAGGTGTAATGCCACACCCAACACTGCTGCCATACACACATGTTGGTTTTATTTTTTAGTTAGCAATAGTTGATGATTTACTAAATCTGGCACTCACACATTTTGATTATAAGCATTTCACATGAGAACCACTTCAGATGTTCTCACAAATCAGTTTTTGGCATATTAGTGAGGACATGTTCAAAAAGTTCTTAACATTATATTTGTTGTTGGTTCAGTTCATCCAAAGAAAAGGTAGCCTTATTAAAAAATAGTAATTTCTCAAATGTGAATTACATGTTCTTATCTCTCTATAGGGTAAGGAGATTATTGAATACTATCTGAGGGAGCTGGAGGAAGAAGGTGTTACCTATGTACCTCGGTGGAACCCTTGCCTGCCATCACCCACAAAACCTATGGTGTCAGTTGTTCGCCCTGTGTTGCCTATCACTCCCGCAATCACCATTGAAGCCCCTACTGAGAACATGAATGAGACTCAAGTGTGTAAAGAGGGCAGCAGTCCTCCTGGCAGCCTAAATGATACCTTGGTAGCCAGTCCAGATGGTTAGTATAAACACTGTTGCCATTCTGGAGACCTTTTTGTGCTTGATATTAGAACATTGATTTCTTGGCTTCTCTTTTGTACTTTGCCTCTAACAATCCATAAACAAACACATCTGTACCACAAATGAATGGCTTCTGTTTATAAAAAGTTAACACACTTTGCTTAATGGTTTCAATTTGTATTTTTAGATAAACTGGATGCAGACTACATCAAACGTTACCTGGGTGACCTCACACCACTCCAGGAGAGCTGTCTCATTCGCCTGCGCCGCTGGTTACAGGAGACACACAAGGGCAAGGTGAAATATATACATATTTTCTGATTTTACAACTAGTGATGGATTAATAGATATTGGCATGTCTGATTAATTGGCTAATTTTAGGACATTCTGAGATATAAATATTCCCCTGACCATCTTCCCCCCAATGATCAGTTTTAACATCTGGTCACCTTTAGGGTGTTCACACTTGTAGTTTGGTTCTCTTGGTTATTTTGCTCTGAACCAAAAAAGAAAATAATACATTTAGTCCTGGTTCACTTGCCGTTCACACTGTCATTTTCATTAACCAAACCTACAAAAAAACTGCTTTTATGACATATGTTTTGCTGTGTGCTGGGCTAAATGCTTGTTTGGTGCACACCAGGATTCGGATGGCAGCGTTCACACATATTGCACTAACAGAGAAATCATACTAGAGTTAAATTCAATCGAGCCAAACCTGCCAAGTGTGAACACCTAGGGGTGTGTGATATATATCATGTATGATAATTAGGGCTGCCCTCAACTAAAAATGTTCTAGTCAAGTCATCTTCATTTATATAGCGCTTTTCACAATACATACTGTTTCAAAGCAGCTTAACAGTGACAATAGGAAAATTATTGAGCTAGTCGACTAGTTGTCGTTCATTTATGTGATTAGTCAACTAATCACTTGTGTATATTAATAAGCCATATAAATCTTAATGAGCCTTTAATTGCATTTAATACATAGCCTATTCAGCGCCCAAGCGCACACATAAAGCTTGCCACAGAGCACCGGCACAAGTAATGATTATGAATGTGTTGTGAAAAAACAGCAAGGAATCTGTCTAAACATTTTAATAATTTATTGATAATGTTTTCTGTGTTTTTGGCTGCAGAGATGAAGTCGGCGATGCTGACTCATCATCTCCGCAGTAGTGGACTCACCTATATGCATGCTTCATACAATTACATCCATATGAATTAGTTGACAATTGCTTGGCATGTCAAGCTTTCTATAGATATATTTCTCATGTCTGTGAGGCAAGTCTGTGAGTTTACACTGAGTTTTGGTTTATCTTTTGACGCGCTCAAGATATAAAGTTAACTGTCATGCAGTAAGCATGCTAGTATTCAACTTTTACACTCCACACAAACACTTGAATGCACCAGATAATAGCACACGAAAAATTCTCAACTTTTTAGAATGCTGCAAGCGCACTGCAGGTCATGTGACAAGAACCAACTGGGGGGTATTCCAGAAAGCAGGGATTAACTCTCGTTGTATGCTGGTTCCAAAAATGCGTCCGGGAATAAGTTCAGCCAACCCAGAGTATGTTCCCGGTTAACACACAAGACATTCTCAACAGAGCGACGAATTGATGATTCACCATGGAAACAGACGCTAAGAAAAAGCGCGCCATTCTACTTCATTCTTCTTCTTTTGTTTAATGGCGATTTACATAACCTACTTGGTGCACATCACCACCTATTGGGTGGTTATGCAATCATTTTTTATTCTTAATATTGTTTTATGCTAATTATTAAATAAGATATCACATATATGATATGTATTTTATTATAGAAATTATAGCATAGAAAATGTCCTGTTAAAGGATAAAAAGCAGATCCATGTGTGAGATGACAATAAAAATACATTCATATATTAGAATTGAATAAACAGTCATATATTGTATAATATAACATTGTGTATATAACTGTAACTATATAACAAATTTAATATAACCATATTGATAATATAACATGCATCTGAATTCCTCTTAAGCTAACTAACCATTGAACATAACCTGCTCCGGAGCAGGTTATGTTCAGAGATCAAGTTGCTATGGTTACTTACTTACCCTAAAAGTTACCTCCGTTTTTGGAACCGAAAGTTGAGGTTATCCGCTTACTTACTCTTAAACATACCCAGGTATGTCACATAACCTGCTTTCTGGAATACCCCCCAGATCAGCTTCTGCCTTTCTGTAACAAAACATCGAAAGCTCAGCCGAACATCTGATCATAGCTGTAAAGGGTGGTTATATATTTCCATAAATATATCTAGTAGTAAAGCTAATGCAAGCGCTAGAAATCAATTTATCCTTTGCTGAAACTTCCTACTCCTTGTGGAGAGCGCAGTTCATGGTTGCTTAGCAATGACAGATGCCACTGGAGCGCAAGCGCTTTGAAAAGGAGAAAGCGGTGCGGCCACGCTTTCCACGCGTTTTAGACGCGATATGTGGACGGCCCCTTAAACAGTCAATGTAGATGCATCTAAATGCCAATTCAGATGCAGCTTCTGTTTCCTCTGCATTGCAAAGATGAATTTTGTTGATTGTAACAGCCTTATTGTGTATTGTTACTCTTGTTGAATTTGATTATGGGTAAGAATTTTACACACAAAATATGATGTATACTTTTAATTAGGTTAAAAATGGCTTCAGTCAGTGGCAGTCTACCGACCCACCTGTCTAACTTAGTTTTTGGTCCTCCTTTCCTCTCAGATCCCAAAAGATGAGCATATTCTACGGTTCCTGCGTGCACGGGACTTCAACATAGATAAAGCAAGGGAGATCCTTTGTCAAAGTCTGACGTGGAGGAAGCAGCATCAGGTGGACTACCTGCTGGACACATGGAGCTCTCCTCAGGTGTTGCACGATTACTACACAGGTGGCTGGCACCACCATGACAAGGGTGAGTGAGCACAGTGATGCCCAGTCAGCTAAAGGTATTTGTCAATAATGCATAGCCAAAACATACCAGCTTACTGATGTGAACCGTTTATTCATGACAGTTCATAAAATGTATAGTTCATGAAATTTAAGTTTCAGTTTTCCTTAAAAGTAACTTTTATTAACAACATGTGCAAAAAGGTAATGTGCAAAAAAATCATTTTATAGGGAAAATTTAAATATTCTGCTCTTATTAAATGTACCATTGTTCTTCTATAGTATCATACTAAACTTACCAACAGCTTCAATTATTATATAAGGAGCGCTCTTCACTTGCTTTCTGTGTAATTCAGCCACAATTTAAAGAAAAGTTTTTGATTTTCATGAGGCTTTGAGACTTCCTACTTTTCCATATATTAGGGAGTAGAAGTGGCTAAGTCAGTCTGCCGCCATCTACTGGTTATGGTGGTAATTTTATGCTTGTTTGCTACGAAGTGTTAGTTTTACTACATTTTTAAAATTTTAGTTTTACTAAACTTTTGAATTTCACTCTCAAAAGGTTGTACGAACCCCTTAGATGCAGGGGACTCTGATACTTCTACTATTAGGTTTATTAGTGCTATGTTTGATACTATTAATAACAGAATCCTTATTTCACGCCTAGAACAGTGTGTGAGCATTAAAGGTTGTGCTCTCGACTGGTTTAAGTAAGCAATAAGGATGCAAAGCGGAGTGCCTGCAACCCCTTCAGCTATGACTTATTCACGATACAGCACTAGCCTTGAGTACCTTATTGCTTTTATAAAACAGTTACCACTGTTGGGGATAAACAGTTTAGGACCCTTGAAACCAGATTTGTTGAATAAAGACCTGGAGTCAAAGTTTTTTTAAAAAAAAAAATAATAAATTGAAGAAAAATTTAATGAAGAATAGTTTGCAGTTTCATCAGAAGTCTCACAAGGAATTCGTAGGCCGCTCTGCGTACATTCACATTTCCATAACAATTATACTCTAACAGAGTCAACTAACTACGTCATTATTTCAGGTTGGATGATTCTGATTGGCTAAGAAAAATAGACAAGATTAGAAATTTTCCACACGTGGACAGATAGTAAGAAGCATATCTCCCTTCGTCACGGTGATGACGAGGGGGACCCTGGATTTAGGTACCGGATGTCCTTTTGGGGTCATGACATGGCGTCTGCTGATCTCAAGCAGAATGCCAGTTGTCCCGTACAAAGGGACCTGCACAAAACACTTCGCGCACATACACAGATACATGATTCACAGTAGGGCTGTCACGATATTAGATTTTTCACACCACGGTTATTGTGGCCAAAAAATATCACAATAACGATATATCGCGATATTTATAGAATCCTTGGGGGGGGGAATTATCAGTCTAATAATTTTTACTTTGTTTATTTAGTTTTTCTCTTTCAGGGTTGCTGCACTTTTTTTAAAGTCAAATTTAAGGCTTTTTAAGACCTGAAGAAATAAAAATTAATACTAGCATAGTAGTCTATACATTATGGCTGTTACCAGTCAAATTAAATCATTATCAACAAAATCCATCTTTGCAATACAGAGGTGACACAGAATGAGAAGTGGCATTAATATATTTACACAGCATTTACAATTTGTCTACATAAATTTAATTCAATATTATATATTTAAATAATTTTTCTAATTTTAACTTTTAATTAAAATGTACCTTAAATATGAAACTAAACTAAACTGCCAGTAGGTGGCAGCAAGTCACTGTCTTTTTTTTTTTTGTGTAGGAGTCATACATACATTACAGAATAAAAGAAAGGTTGGATATTTTCCATTAAGCTGACATCCCATAAATTTCTCAATAAATTCGTAATGCTTACAGAACACAAGTTATTCACAACACTATCTATATATATATATATATATATATATATATATATATATATAATATATATATAATATATATAATAAATATAATATAAAAGGTTGAGAACCAACACAAGAGAAAAAAAAAAAACAATTAGGGGTACAGTACAGTCTAGTGGCAACTTTGCATAGTTACAGTTTAGACTTTCCAACAATAATCTATGATTACATCTATTATATAATTACTCAGTATTCCACAAATTCCTTCCATCTTTTCCACAGCAGAATCCCTTTTTGCTTTGTTAATTTTAAAGAAAAGGTGAGAATTTCCATCTTATATATTTCAATAACAACTGCTTTCCAGTCTTCTATAGTGGATGACATAGGTTGGAGCCATTTGCGCGTAAGAGCCTTTTTAGCTGCAACCAGAAATATTCTCCATAAGTATATATAATTGGTTTTATGCAAGTCCAGATTACCCAAATATAAGACATGAAATTGAAATGGAATTTTGATCCTTAATATAGCCTCTAATGTCCTGTGTACATCTTTCCAAAATGTGTGAATGACTGGACACGCCCAGAATATATGGTGATGATTTGCTACTTCTGAATTACAATGTCTCCAACATCCTGAACCTATTTCACTATAACATTTTTGAGCTGGTGAAATAAAAAATCGAATTACATTTTTCCAGGAAAATAGCCTCCATTGGTGAGAGCCTGTGGTTTTCCATTGGGATTTACATGTTTTTAGCCAAGCCTCTTCCGTTATAGACATGTCTCCTTCTTTCTCCCATTTTCTTTTGACATAAGAAGTGGATTCTGGTCTGTGGTTTTGTAGACAATGATAAAATTTTGAAACAACCTTATTAGTTGTAATAGCCTTAAATGCAGACAAGAGTATTTTCACAAATTCATTTTGTTCCCAAATCCCCTTCTTATGCACTAGTGGTGTCTTAATTGAAAGTATCTAAATAAGTCATGATTATCCAACTCAAACCGATTCTTAAATTCTTGAAAGGTTAAGAAAATATTATTATTTGTGATAGAATAATACGTTGTAACTCCTTTCTTAATCCATTTCTTAAACACTTCATCTAAAGTATTAGGTGTAAACTCTGTGTCATAAGCACACCACCTCAGTATTTTCAAAGTGTCTTTCAATTCACATTTTTTAATTACTGTGGCCCATATTTCTAGTGTAGTAGTAGTCCACGGATGTTCTTTACTTATATGGGCCCTTAATAGGTTGTCATCTGCAATTACTGCTTGGACTGGTACTTCTGAGAAAAGGGAAAGTTCAATTTGCTTCCATCTAGCTTCATAGCTTGGGTTAAACCAGCAAACTATGGGTCTTAATTGGGCAGCTATGTAATAGTCTTTTAGGGAGGGGAGGGCTAAGCCTCCCTTCTCTTTAGGTATCTGGAGTGTTTTATATCGAATTCTGGATTTTTTACCTTCCCAAATAAACCTTATAATCCATTTGTCCCATTCTTTAAATTGTTCTTCTGGAATCTTTACTGGGAGTGACAAAAAGATATAAAAGCCTCGGGAGCATATTTATTTTGATAATTTCCACTCTCTCCCCCAATTCAAAAAAGGGATAGCACTCCACCTCTGGATATCTGCTCGTAGTTTACTATTTAAATGTCTATAATTTACATCTAGCAGGGAGTTTGTATCTTTTGGCAGGTATATTCCCAAATATTTTATTACCTCTTCATTATAATTAATCCTATATTTTGTCCTTATTTCTTCTGATGGAATAAAATTGTAGCAAATGACCTGTGTTTTTTGCACATTTAGTCTATATCCTGATACAGTGCCAAATTTATCTAGTGTTGACATAAGATTTATAAATGATATTACCGGGTCTCTCAAATATATCATAACATCGTCTGCGAATAACGCAATTTATGTTCATCTTCCGCTATCTTTATCCCAGTAATATAATGGTTTTGTTATCCATTGACTAAGGGGTTCAATATAGAGAGCAAAAAGGAGGGGGGAAAGAGGACACCCCTGTCTCGTTCCTTTTTCCAGATTGCAGAAATTAGACAAACTCGCGTTTACTTTAATTCTTGCTCGGCAAGTCACTGTCTTAATGAGTGAGTGAGTCGATTTGTTCAAATGACTGATTCATTCAGGAACGAAGCTCGGATTCATTCGTTCTAAATGCAGATTCAGTCAGAATAACAAAAACATCTCTGCTGCACGGGGCTCTGTTCTGCTGTTCATCATTTTGAAATTTTCGCTGGCGAAATAAAGGGGAAAAAACAATATTAACAATACTGTGTCTAAAATGTAACTCACATTGTTCATTTAACAATAAGTTGAAGGAACATTGCATTTGTGCTGATTTGGGGAAAACGGCACTTTTGCTCGTGTGATATTGTAATATAACTACATCTTATAATATGATATAATGACAAAAAATTTTTCGGGGCAAAAAAATGCCCGTGTATCTTGAATTTTGAGGGCATATAACTGCATGCATAGCTACATCACGCTGAATAAGACGAGTAAAGAAAACGCGGTAGGCTTATTAAAGGAATCACCCTTTATTTAAATATATGAACACAGAAAATTGCTGTTAAGAGGTTAATATAACATTTCCCATTCCATGACTAGTAAAATAATCGCAACTTACTCTCTGTAAAATGGCGTTATCTGCAGGGTGATGGACACGGAGGTGAGTAAGAAGTTGATGGTGTTGCCACCCTTCGCACTGACTGTAGCTAGGCAAATCCTGTGGATTGGGCTGTCTAAGGAGACGAAAAACTCCCATACTGTCGAGCTTATTTACTTTTTTCGGGTGTGGACAGAGCCTCTCACTCTCCCGCTCGGAATAGCTGCGCGCGCTGGGCGTCGTCTTCTTGTTTGACAGGTGTCAGCGTTAAGGTTCAGTACTGCCACCTGAGAGCTCAACCAGGTACTGGCGCTGGAGTATTTACATGTCATGATATCATAAGCGTCCTATTCATTTTAAATATTGTGGTTATCATCAATACCGGTATATCGTCACACCCTAAATTAACACGATATCGATATTTCATGCTTTGAATATCACGGTTATCGTCAATACCGGTATATTGCGACACCCCTAATTCACAGCTTCTTCAAGGTTGAAGTTGATCTGAGCTCTGCTCTGAGCAGGCAACTTTCCCCAAAACATACTGATAACATGTTCTTTTCTCTCAGTGAGAGGTACAGAGGAAAATAGATGATTTAACATACATTGAAGAAGTCATTCAAATAATTTAACAGAAATATAAATGTTGATTAATAATTTAAAAGATATATATTGAAGCGGCAGTGGATTCCAGAATCCATCCCTTCAGTCCCCCCTTTAGGCCAAATGTGGGGACACACCACATGTGGTCTAACAATTTAGGCCGCTTTAAAATTTTTAAAAATTGCTGACCTATGTTCCCCTGGCAGGTTAAAATGGTATAAAATAAACAATAGGTTTAACCTCGAAGGACTTAACTAGAACAGAATATTCT
The DNA here is from genome assembly GCA_028476615.1 of Culter alburnus. Taxonomy (NCBI): domain Eukaryota; kingdom Metazoa; phylum Chordata; class Actinopteri; order Cypriniformes; family Xenocyprididae; genus Culter; species Culter alburnus. The sequence goes on along the minus strand of JAOTNS010004041.1, from coordinate 69,656 downwards.
ACAGAGCACATAATGCATTATTGACCTTCAGTCCTTACACATAGTTGTCTTTACATCAATCTTGGTTATTCGGTTTATCATCAAATTCCTTGACTACAAAACAAATACATATTTATTCTCTGGAATCCGGGCTAAACAAGTAAGCACTGTTACTGCATTCCTGGCATGGGCCAGACCCTCAGTCACTCCTCAGATACTAAATACAGACATTGCCTATAATCATAAACACCAGGAAGAAAAACTATAAAACTTAGAAAACTATAATTTCCAATTCATTATATAATACAAGGAGATGGATCGTAAATCCACTCCTTTCACTACCCTTGTAGATAATTTTTATGATTAAAAAAAAAATTGTGGTCTAACTCAAAATAAACAACGAAAAATAAATGACCCATCATAATCCATCTAAATATTTTAAGTTTCTTAAATCATTGTTCAGTTTACAGTCTTTAAACATATCATGTACCACCTTAATTGTAGAACATCTTTTAAATCTCTTTTTTTAAACACCTTTTAAAAGTAGAAATAAAAGAAAACAAATTTACATGACCATAACCATTTCAATTATCCTTTTCAATAAAATATAGAATTGTTACTTTTACATAAACCTAAACTTTTGAATTTTAAAACATTTCATTACAAAACTTTCATCAAAATGAAATAATCAACAAAACATATAAATTCAATTATAGTAACAATTTGTTTGTCTTGACTGACATATAGTTATAGTTATCATGGCATCACTGTTAATCATACTCAATACCTAATTATTTTTAATCTGAAACTCAATTTTCACAACATTTCACAGTACTCAGACCATGTCAACAGTACAGCATTTGAAATCAAATAATTAAGACTTCCTTTAAAGTCAGTTTTAAACTCAAATGTCTTGTCAATTATAACTGCTTAGGCTAAATGACCAAAATCTTAACCCACTTATTTGGCAGTGATCTTTTTCATCTCATTAGGCTTGTCACTGCCTGTCATAAACATAAACAAAAATGGACAGATTTATATATGTGTGTGTGTATATATATATATTATATATATATATATATATATATATATATATATATATAATATATATCCATATCAATTATAAATTATACAAATTTGTACTATAAGACATTATCAAATTCTTTAAAGCTGTTTTTGAAACGATTAATAATTTCAACTGCTTATAATTTTGTCACTCTATCCCATCAAATTGTTAGTCTGCAGATCTAAAAATATATTATCGTTACTGTCTCATTCCCACTTATCTCTATTGTTTTGCAGAAACCAAAGAATTGTTTTTCTCAAATCTCAAATCCCTAGGTTGCACAGACAGCCTAATAGCTTCTTTCACCTTCAACCCTTATTACATAAATTGTATTTCTTTAGATATCTAATGTCATGCATCCATTTAATGGATAAAAAAATAAATAATAAAATTTTTATCAGTTATATTCACTCCTCCTTGGTTTGTTTGCCCACCGGCCTTCCATAAATTTGAGGGGGTTCTCTGGATAATTTACTAGTGACTTAGCCAATGTGTCACTTTGTCTCTGCTGTCAAAATCTTATAACATTTACGTTTATCATTCTGATCAAACAAAGAAGACAGTGTTTAAATTTAGACCCTCAGTTGAATTTAGACATGGGTTTTTAACCCATGGACGGCAATCTTCAATTCCACAATTCCAATTCATATAAATGTTCTTAAACATACTAATCCAGAAAGTAATTAAAATCAACATTATAAATGACAAAAGTCATAATTACCATTAGCAGACAGAGCTGGATATCCAATCCACTTAAAGCTCGTCCCATGTTCTGCATCGTCTTTTCATAAGAATCAATCCGAAATATCGGCTTGTCAAAATTTGTCGTTTCACTTAACACATCTGTAATGATAAAACACTCATTCCAGAGGTTAATGACATATACACATACTGAGGACAGAATAGTTTCCCCAAACTAACAAATACAAAACATAAAGTTCAGCTACTCTCACACACACACACACACAACACACACACTCACACTAGACACATGAATATGAACCGCTTATTGTCAATGTTTGCTTTTGGTTTTAAATCTAAAAACATATTTAAACTTAACATTTTTCCTGTAGGTTTTACTCTTATTCAGTCTCGCATGTCTGGGTTGTTTTGGTTCTAATCTCATTGCTTTAAACTTTATCAGGCTGATAACAGACAGACAGAGTTCCATCCTTTCCTCCTCTCAAGCAGTCTCTCTCTCTTACTGCACAAATAATCTTTTCAACGGAATCACAAGTCTGTAACTTATACAGAATTTAATATTAAATTACTATATAAAACCCTTGGTCATTCACAAAGGTTAAAATGTAAATGTTTAACTTTCAAATAAAAACCATTATCACCATCTAAAATATGTTATGCTAGTAGCCATGTTTGAGGTTATCTTTAGTTTAAATGCTGAATGCACTAATCTGTCTCTTGAATCTTCAAAATCAGTCTTTATCTTTATCTATCTATCTTTATCTATTTCTGTGATGCAAAGTGTCTGAACAATTATGTTACCTCTATGGCATTTCATATAGGCTTTTAGCTTAAAAGCATGCACATTTGGAGAAATATTGGTGGATTCTTATATGTTTATGTCAATTTTCTATCCAGAGGAGTAATATTTATTCAATATTTATTGTCATCACTGTGAGCGCTGGATACGGTTTTCAATTCATACTTGCAGCCGGAGGGCGCTCTGTGCATTTTTAGTCCACAAATTCATCTAAAGAAGAACAGGAACCAGGAACTAACAGCATGTCTTCTAGAGGTCACTAACCATGGCTTTAACATCCAGATAACCACTTTTCAAGACAATAAATACACGATTGAGACGATGCATACAAGTATTGCTTCAGAATTTGCTTCTGAATAGCGCTCGTTCCGTGGGGTGGCTGCATTAGCGGATAATGAGCTGAATCACGGACTTCTGACATGGCTCTCTTTTCATACAGATACATAAATACAGAATTTTGTTTTCGATTTGACTTACACGATTTAAAACCTGACATTTCAACATTTTTTTTAGACATAAGTCTCATTTTTTTGTGATTAGTACTCACCTGAAAGAGATGGAGGCGGCAATCTTTGAAAAACACAGCTTTGGCTTCTGCTTGATGAAACCGCAAATTATACTCCAAAATCAAATTACATACTGGTCCAAGCCAATTAGGGTCACAAAGTTTTTACTTTTCTCTGAATTGTTTTAGATGCATCCCAGGCAAACAAGAAACCCTATATCTATTTAATTTTTTTTATTTTGTAATTAAGTAATAACTTAATCCCTAACTGTCTGAATCACTAAGTTTGGGGTACCCCTATCTGATGTGGAAGAGACAGAGTCAGGTTCACGGTGCCACTGGATCTACTTCATCCAGTGCCTTACACTCCCTGTGGTACCTCAGGGGTACCTCTGTACACCACGCCGTGTCCTAGTCACTTTTGTGTCCCTGTATTGGAGTGCGTTCGATGCGCTGCCTGCCGTTCCATGGCTTCAGCGACTTCTTATACTCTCAAACTTAAATGATCATCAATATCATAAAGCTTAGTATAATTAATGTGCCTCCCTGGCCTCCAAATCCAGTTCGACGGTACTCCTCACTCACGTCTGAGTGAGGCTCTGCCGCTCTCCTTCCCCAATCTCTTCCACTCAGATAGCCCTAGCAAAATAATAAAACAGCTTCCTACCTTGTTTGTTGTTTAGCCAGGGATGTCACCCAAGAATGATTGCCTGCATTCTCCACCATAAACTGTTGGGGATAAACAGTTTAGGACCCTTGAAACCAGGGTTATTCAAAATGTTGAATAAAGACCTGGAGTCAAAGTTTAAAAAAAAAAAAAAATAATAAATTGAAGAAAAATTTAATGAAGAATAGTTTGCAGTTTCATCTTCATCTACGTCATTACTTCAGGTTGGATGATTATGATTGGCTAAGAAAAATAGACAAGATTAGAAATTTTCCACACGTGGACAGATAGTAAGAAGCATATCTCCCTTCGTCACAGTGATGACGAGGGGGACCCTGGATTTAGGTACCGGATGTCCTTTTGGGGTCATGACATGGCGTCTGCTGGTCTCAAGCAGAATGCCAGTTGTCCAGTACAAAGGGACCTGTACAAAACACTTCGCGTATATACACAGATACATGATTCACAGCTTCTTCAAGGTTTGAAGTTGATCTGAGCTCTGCTCTGAGCAGGAAACTTCCCCAAAACATACTGATAACATGTTATTTTCTCTCAGTGAGAGGTACAGAGGAAAATAGATGCTTTAACATACATTGAAGAAGACATTCAAATTAAACTAATTTAACTAATTAACTAATTTAACAGAAATATAAATGTTGATTAATAACTTAAAAGATATATATATTGAAGCGGCAGTGGATTCCAGAATCCATCCCTTCACCACACAATACAAATATTAAAGCCAAAAATATGCATCAGTGCAACTTTCATGAAGTAAACTTTCAATGAAAGCCTTCCTTCCACCAGAAAAAAATAGTCCTTGACCGTGAACAGCAACAGAATTACATTATTTTGCCATTAGATCAGATTTTTTATTATGAACGTAGGACTGACCTGAAGGAAAATGCTAAATCTGAATGCAGGTAATAAACTTTCTCACTCAATCTTTTTCCCACAATACTCTTATACATAATACAGTAAGCTTCAATGAACAATATTAATTGAGAACATACAGTTTACGTTGCTAAGAGTGGTTGCTAAGGGTGTTTTGTAGTGATACACAGAACCGTTGGGTCATAGCTGTGTTTTATCGTGAATAAAACACAGCTATTGACCAATCAGAATCAAGGACTTATATTGATAACAGAACTTTTTTGTTTGTCTTGATGGTTTTTCTTCATCTAGCTCTACCCTGCATTTTGGAGTTCCTTAGGGCTCCATTCTGGCCCCTGTTCTGTTCTTTCTATACATGCTTTCTCTGGGGTCCATTCTTCCAAGCATGGGAATTTCATTTTCATGCTGATGACACCCACATCTACCTGCCCTTGAGGAAAAAATAATAAATGGGCTTAAGATCACTAGTTACATGTTTGTCTGATATTAAAGTTGGTGTTTTGGTGGTTTTGGTGTTTCCACGGTTTCAACAAAATAAAACCAAGGGTAACGTGGATATGATGCAATTGACAGGCGACTCCCTCACACGTCCGGGATCCTTGGTTAAAATAGCAATTTTCTAATGATTTACAAATAGTTGGAAACATTTGGGATATTGTAAGTAGTCAACTAAACAAAATATATAACACTGCCAAGAGTTTTTTATCTTTTACAGGAGTGATTCACGCATTTGTGTCATCGCTGCTTGATTATTGTAACTCCCTCTATATTGGAATGTCAATTAAATATAAATCGTCTTCAGATGGTTGAAATGCAGCTGCCAGACTTTTGACTGGCACTCACAAATTTGATCATATCTCCCCGGTATTATGCTCTTTGCACTAGTTGCCTTTCTGTTATATAATTGAGTTCAAAATTTTACTGCTTGTTTTTAAAGCTCTGAGTGGAATGGCTCAGAAATATCTCTGTGACCTTTTAAACCCAAATACATCTATTAGATTTTTGAAGTCTTCTGAGCAAAGAGTGTTGATAGTCCCGAGATCCACATTGAAGTTGAGGGGTGACCGTGCCTTTTCTATTGCTGGGCCGAAACTCTAGAATAGTGTTCCATTTTCCCTCAAATTGGTCTCTTTAGAATCACTCTTTAGAATAGTCTCTATTTAAATCCAAGTTAAAAACTTAACTTTTTACCCAGGCTTATAACTGTCCCTAGAGTATAAGGATCCATCACTTATCAATGTTTTTTGAAACTCTCCTCCTCTTTGCATTACAGTCTCAACTGGTTATATTTATTTCTCTGTCTTTTCTTAGCAAGGTTTTGGACAGCACAGTGGTCAACTACTGTTGTTTTTATTGTGCTTTATGAATAAATTTTGATTTGATTTGATAATGTTAAAACATTTGACTTTCTGCCACAATACCATGGTTACAGTTAGCGTTACTACATTAAATCCATGGTGAATGTTGGTGAATTGTGGATTGAAAAGCCTTCTATAACTTGTTTTGTTCATGGCACAATGTTTCTCCTGGTTTCCACATCAGCGCTGTTTGATCTGATATGGTTTATAACAGAGAATTAGGGATGTAACGATGCGCTGTGAGTGCAGTGCGTCAGTTGAAAATCAATGAAAATATGTGATGATTCAAGTCGGTTGAGATGGTAAATGAAACACGATACACATTTTAAACAGCAGGAGTGCTGTTGCTGAGTGCTGATGAAAGTATTGAGGTGCAGATACCGCAAGATGATGTTAACCCTCTGGAGTCTGAGGCTGATTTGGGGCTTGGAGAAGTTTTGACATGCCCTGACATTTGTGCTTTTTTCAGTTGTTCATAAACATATAAATGACAAAAGTGTCATTACACTGTATTCAGCACAAACTAGGCTACAATAATATGTGAGGAACATGTATGTACATGTTTGTATTTTTGAAGGAATAACGTTTATGCATGGTTATTGAAAAAACAAAAAACTTAAGTCACTGAAATAAGGCCAAAAAAAGTATATTAAATCTGTGTTCACAAGACTTTTGGGTATTGGAGGTTGTAGACTAGAGTTTTTGCTTCAGAATTATGTAAAAATTATGCTGCCTACTCCTTCATATAAAACAATATATTGATTTAGTTTTTGTAAGACACTTTTTGCCAAGAAACACAGTATGCGTGGAGGCGTGAATCTGCATGAATAATGGCCCATTTACACCTGAGAAGACAAAAGAATCACATAATAATGACCTGAAATGACTTGCATATTAATAAGGCCTTTCAGTCAGGTAGGCTGTGAAAAAAAACCCCTCTGTAATAATGTCTCAGCTCATCATAAACAGCAATACTGTGAAATATTATTACAATTTAAAATAATGGTATTCTATTATATTCTTTAAAATATAATGTATTTCTGTGATGCAAAGTGTCTGAACAATTATGTTACCTCTATGGCATTTCATATAGGCTTTTAGCTTAAAAGCATGCACATTTGGAGAAATATTGATGGATTCTTATATATTTATGTCAATTTTCTATACTGAGAAGTAATATTTATTGTCATCACTATGAGTGCTGGATACTGTTTTTTCAATTCATACTTGCAGCCGGAGGGCGCTCTGTACACCTTTAGTCCACAAATTATTCTAAAGAAGAAGAAGACATTTCAGGAATGGTGTTTTTAATTCATACTTGCAGCCGGAGGGTACTCTCTGTACACCTTTAGGCCACAAATTCATATAAAGAAGAAAAGGAACTAGGAACTAACTGCATGTCTTCTAGAGATCGCTAACCATTGCTTTAACATCCAAATAAACACTTTTCAAGACAATAAATACATGATTGAGACGATGTATGCATGTATTGCCTCTGAATTTGCGTCTGAATAGCGCTGGCTCTGTGGGCGTGGCCGCATTAGCGGATAATGAGCTGAATTACGGACTTCTGACATGGCTCTCTTTTCATACAGATTACATAAACACAGAATGTTTGTTTTCGATTTGACTTGCACGATTTAAAACCTGACATTTCAACGTTTCTTTAGACGTAAGTGTAATTTTTTTTTTGTCATTAGTATTCATAAGTTACAGTTCATTTTCTGAGAACTATCAGATTGGACTTCGTTCAGAGGGAGAGGAGAGATCACGCATCATGTTAGTTTTCTTTATTTTACAAAAAGCACAACATTGTGTTTTTACTCTGAGTGTACACAAATAAAAGAAGACATTCTATAGTTTCAATTGATATATTACTTATGTCTCTATGACAAGAAATGACGGAGTATTTTAAGTCTGTTTTGCTGCAATGTGAAAAAAATCCTGCAAAACGCGCCGGCGCGTTTTCAGACCTCAGAGAGTTAATATACACTAATAGTACACTAATATACACTTATAGCAGTCGTGATGAATGCAAGAGCCACGGAGATCTGTTTTTTCATGGCAAAAGATAGTCATTTTCCGTCGTAGAAAGTTCATTCTGGTTTGTCTCATCTAATGTTAGAAAAGGAGGTATTCCACAGTGAAGGAGAAAGCTGTGCTTGTGCAGGTATTGTATTTATTGTACTATTTCTAAATATGTACATAGAGTTTTGGTAACACTTTACAATAATGTTCATTAGTTATCTACTTTAGTTATAGTTAGTTATACTTTTACAGCAATTATTAGTCTTAGTTAATGTTAACATCAACATATACTAATACATTATTAAAATCAAAAGTTTAATTTGTTAACATTAGTTAACGCACTGTGAAATAACATGAACAAATTATATATATATTATATATATTATATATATATATATATAATATATATATACACCACGGGGCTGTTGAATGCTTGAATCTGATCTCCCGCTCTCTTTCAAACATACACACAAACTGTATAGTATGGGCACACACTTGCACAGAAACATTTTGTCAGCACTGCTCTGATGAATTAATCAGTAAAATAGTTTAGCAACTTAAAGCTACAGGACGTTTCTTACTAGCGAGGTAATTGTGCTGTTCTTGAGGTAGAAAAATGACACTGCTGCCATGAGAGACGCACAGACTCAGGTTGGCTAATTCACATATGCTTATTTCTCTCTCTCTCTCTCTCTCTCTCCCCCTTATTAACTGCAATAATAACTGTATCAACTAGAGATGCGCGATATCGGCCAACAATCGGTATCGGCCGATAAAAGCTATTATCACTATAGGCCATCGTTCGATTGTTTTAAAATAGCCGATGATCAGGGCCGATTATATCCTGTCAATCAGAAGGGTGCGGGAAAACGTGTTCAGACTGCAACTCATACATACTGTGTGTGAAGAAAATCACTCGTGTTGAATTTCCTCTTCTTCTTCTTCTTCTTCTTCTTCAGATGTTTTGACTCTATGAATCACCCGTATTTCAAGCCAGGGTTACTAGGTCTGCGTTTTTATTTTTGCTGCATCAAATATTATTTGTATCGCCTCCCATCCAATAACCACAAAAAACTTTGTCAGGTCTCTATGCTAACCATTTTCTTTAGGAGCACTTTCTGATCAATAACAGACACTAACTTTCCCATTACAGGGTAATATTTGCCACTTTAAATTAATTTCCACAGGCATTTTTACTATTATAAGAGCAATTTTTTTTCTAATCTTATTAAATGTATGCATCATATTTTGTCAGTTTCTTAAATTAAAATAGAAAATTAGTTTTTAAATGTTAAACAATAAATTCAGTTGGAACAATAAGACCCAATCAGACTGTAACCTATCAAAATAAATCTTAAAAAATCTTTGCACTGCAGAAGTGGGACAGAAGCTCCATCTGAAGTGGTTTTTAGACATAATAGACTGCTTAATGCAGCTCATTGGTAAATAATGTTGTATGAATGTTTTTAAATATCATTTTGAATTTAGAAATATGTAAAAAATTAAACTTTATAAGTTTGATATTTTAAGTAAAAACAGTCTATGTAAAGTGTAAATATGAAAATAAATGTTAATAAATTACAAATAGCGCCAGTAGGTGGCGATAAATTTTAACGTGCGAGTCATTCATTCAGTCATCTAAAATGCAGATTCATTCATTCACCGTGGCTTGGAGATGCACAACAGTTCTGGTGTGGCTTTGTTTGAAGCTGTTTTCATGAAAGTAAAAACAGACATTATTGTGTCATGGTAAATCACTTAATATCAACTTGTTTATTGGACTTCAATAAGATCAGTAAGTATCACATTTGCAATCATGCCAATACTCTGAGAAACAGGAGTATACTTGTGATATTACTTAACTTAGGCTACATATTAGACTTGCTGCGATCGACAGTGTTACAGGTGTTCAGAGGACAGTCTTTGGACAAGGTCATGGTGAATTAAATGATGAGAATTAAATCATGAGAATCACGCCTTCTCAAAAACAAAAAAAACAAACAACTCTGACCTCCTGGCATCGCACCACATGCAACGCTCCTGGAAAAAGTGAACAGGACTGAAGACGATGACTAGTCGTCTCCTTAACATAAGAATCTCATAAAATAATTGCATAAGTATTGATATAAAAAGCTTGGGACTGTTAATAAGTCTAACATGGCTGACTTGTTTTGATTTCAACGTTGTTAGCGTTATTTCCACCAAATCAAACATACTTTTTATTCTAAAAACAACTTGTATAACGCTATAACATTAGCTACCATTTACCAACGAATACAACTTTAGTTGAGCTCTACTATACTATATTGTTATAACGTAATTAAACAGTTTGCTTTTGCACTCTCTAGATGTTCTGTGCAATTTCATAATGACAGGGTTTGAAATGAACACCCGTAAAATGCGGGTAAAATCAGCTGTGGAGGGTAAAAATGTCAAATCACTAGGCAATTTTGGCAGGTTATGTTTTACAAATTATGTTCACTCAATTTGCTGGCAAAGTTTATATAATATGCGTAGATTTAGTGCACATACTCAACACATGAGTAAATATTATGAATATTAATATAGCCGAATTGAGCAGCACCTGAGAATTTCTGACTTACTTCAACACAACCGTCAATAAGCAACCAAGGCGTGCTGGTTTGTTTGATATAAAGAGAATAGCACAGACCCAAGAAACACAATAATGTGGGGCAAATAATCCGTGTAAATTGGAAAGAACCACCTTGCAACAATGAACAGACCCTGGCCAAATATAAACACTGATTTTACAGCAGCGATCAAAATAAGTAAATTACCTTAACTCCCTGAGGTCTGAAAACGCGCCGGCGCGTTTTGCAAGATTTTTTTCACATTGCAGCAAAACAGACTTAAAATACTCCGTCATTTCTTGTCATAGAGACATAAGTAATATATCAATTGAAACTATAGAATGTCTTCTTTTATTTGTGTACACTCAGTGTAAAAAACCAAATGTTGTGCTTTTTGTAAAATAAAGAAAACTAACATGATGCGTGATCTCTCCTCTCCCTCTGAACGAAGTCCAATCTGATAGTTCTCAGAAAATGAACTGTAACTTATGAATACTAATGACAAAAAAAATTACACTTATGTCTAAAGAAACGTTGAAATGTCAGGTTTTAACCCTCTGGAGTCTGAGGCTGATTTTGGCCTGGAGAAGTTTTGACATGCCCTGACATTTGTGCTTTTTTCAGTTGTTCATAAACATATAAATGACAAAAGTGTCATTACACTGTATTCAGCACAAACTAGGCTACAATAATATATGAGGAACATGTATGTACATGTTTGTGTTTTTGAAGGAATAATGTTTATGCGTGGTTACTGAAAAAACAAAAAACTTAAGTCACTGAAATAAGGCCAAAAAAAGTATAGTAAATCTGTGTTCACAAGACTTTAGGGTATTGGAGGTTGTAGACTAGAGTTTTTGCTTCAGAATTATGTAAAAATTATGCTGCCTACTCCTTCATATAAAACAATATATTGATTTAGTTTTTGTAAGACACTTTTTGCCAAGAAACACAGTATGCGTGGAGGCGTGAATCACCACTGAATAATGGGCCATTCTCACCTGGAAGACAAAGAATTGGATAGTAATGAGCTGAAATGACTTGCATATTAATGAGGCATTTCAGTCAGGTAGGCTGTGAAAAAAACCTTCTGTGATGTCTCAAGCTCATCATGATATATGAAACATACAGAAAAATATTATTACAATATAAAGTAATGGTTTTATATACTTTAAATATAATGTATTTCTGTGATGCAAAGAGTCTGAATATAGGCTTTTAGTTTAAAAGCATGCACATTGGAGAAATGTTGGATTCTCATATGCTTATGTCAATTTTCTTATATTATATTTATATTATATATAGAATATTAGTTATATTTATTTAATATTCATTGTCATTACTATGAGCGCTGGTGTTTTCAATTCATCCTTGAAGTCGGAGGGCGCTCTCTGTGCATTTTTAGTCCACAAATTCATCTAAAGAGAAAGAGGCTATTCCATGAATGGAGTTTCCAATTCATACTGCAGCCGGAGGGCGCTAAAGAAACAAAAACTCATCTAAAATTCATCTATAGAAGAAAAGAAAACAGGAACTAACTGCATGTCTTCTAGGGCTCGCTAACCATGACTTTTACATCCAGATAAACACTTTTCAAGACAATAAATACACGATTGAGATGATGAATGCATGTATTGCCTCTGAATTTGCGTCTGAATAGCGCTGGCTCCGTGGGCGTGGCCGCATTAGCGGATAATGAGCTGAATCACGGACTTCTGACATGGCTCTCTTTTCATACAGATTACATAAACACAGAAGGTTTGTTTTCGATTTGACTTACATGATTTAAAACCTGACATCTTACATTTTTTTTAGACACAAGTTTAATTTTTCTGTGATTAGTATTCACTAAGTTACAGTTCATTTTCTGAGAACTATCAGATTGGACTTCGTTCAGAGGGAGAGGAGAAATCACGCATCATGTTAGTTTCTTTATTTTACAAAAAGCACAACATGTGTTTTTACTCTGAGTGTATACAAATAAAAGAAGATATTCTATAGTTTCAATTGATATATTACTTATGTCTCTATGACAAAAAATGACGGAGTATTTTAAGTCTGTTTTGCTGCAATGTGAAAAAAACCTGCAAAACGCGCCAGCGCGTTTTCAGACCTCAGAGTGTTAAATCGTGCAAGTCAAATCGAAAACAAACATTCTGTGTTTATGTAATCTGTATGAAAAGAGAGCCATGTCAGAAGTCTGTGATTCAGCTCATTACCCGCTAATGCAGCCACGCCCACGGAGCCAGCGCTATTCAGACGCAATTCAGAGGCAATACATACGTACATCGTCTCAATCGTGTATTTATTTCTTGAAAGTTTTATTTGGATGTTAAGCCATGGTTAGCGATCTGTAGAAGACATGCCGTTAGTTCCTAGTTCCTTTTCTTCTTTATATGAATTTGTGGCCTAAAGGTGCACAGAGAGCGCCATTCCTGAAATGTCCTCTTCTTCTTTAGAATAATTTGTGAACTAAATGTGCACAGAGAGCGCCCTCCGGCTGCAAGTATGAATTGAAAACACAGTATCCAGCACTCATATTGATGACAATAAATATTACTTCTCAGTATAAAATTGACATAAATATATAAGAATCCATCAATATTTCTCCAAATGTGCATGCTTTTAAGCTAAAAGCCTATATGAAATGCCATAGAGGTAACATAATTGTTCAGACACTTTGCATCACAGAAATACATTATATTTTAAAGAATATAATAGAATACCATTATTTTAAATTGTAATAATATTTCACAGTATTGCTGTTTATGATGAGCTGAGACATTATTACAGAGGGTTTTTTTCACAGCCTACCTGACTGAAAGGCCTCATAATATGCAAGTCATTTCAGGTCATTATTATGTGATTCTTTTGTCTTCTCAGGTGTAAATGGCCCATTCATTATCATTCACGCTTCCATGCATACTGTGTTTCTTGACAAAAAGTGTATTACAAAAAACTAAATCAATATATTGTTTTATATGAAGGAGTAGGCAGCATAATTTTTACATAATTCTGAAGCAAAAACTCTAGTCTACAACCTCCAATACCCAAAAGTCTTGTGAACACAGATTTAATATACTTTTTTTGGCCTTATTTCAGTGACTTAAGTTTTTTGTTTTTTCAATAACCACACATAAACATAATTCCTTCAAAAATACAAACATGTACATACATGTTCCTCACATATTATTGTAGCCTAGTTTGTGCTGAATACAGTGTAATGACACTTTTGTCATTTGTATGTTTATGAACAACTGAAAAAAGCACAAATGTCAGGGCATGCCAAAACTTCCCCAAGCCCCAAATCAGCCTCAGACTCCAGAGGGTTAAATGTTACGCTGTTTGTGCTTTGTTACTTCTGATAAGGATAAAAGTTTCAATTTTCAAATTCTGTCCATTTTTATCATGACATTCAAACAATAAATTGCGTTTTGACGCTTTTAAATGTGACGTGTCAGATCGCTGTAATGCTTCAGTTCAGACGGCAGCGCGGAGCGCGAGTCTTTTCTTTCTCTTCAATACAAGTTATATTTTAAAAAACATGCATGATCATCAAAGGTATGTTGAAAGATATAGTCTAGTACAGCTTACCAGAATGTACTTAAAACACTCTTGTGTGTGGGACCAATTTCTTACGCATCTCATCCCAAGCCTCCGTTGCTAATTCCAAAACGTCATTTCAGAACTAATAATGAAGGCTTGAGCCTTGATAGCAGAATGATACCGTTGATAAAGTTATTAACGCAGTTAGAGAGAGAGTGAGAGAGAGAGAATAAGCAGCATATATGAATTAGCCTACCTGATCTCTGCGTCTCTGCAGCAGTGTCTCTACTAATAGCGAAACTATAAGTTTATCTCAAAAACTGCACAATTATTACCTCGCTGGTGAGTCATGTATCTTAAGTTGCTAAACTATTTTACTCTCATTAATTCGTCTGAGCAGCGCTGACCAAATGTTTCTGTGCGAGTGTGTGTCTGTACGATACAGTACGTGTGTACGTTTGAAATATAGAAAGAGAGAGAGCACGCGAGAGAGTATGCGCTTTCAAGACACAATAAATGGTATTTTGTGGCAAAAACCATGACCATAATTTGTCGTTTTCATCCTATTGTTTACTTTATTTATTTGCTTGCTTGATGTTGTTGTGGGTTTTGTTTCTTTTGTGGTTGTAGGCTATAAGGACCTATTAAAATAACTGAAAACATTTGGCGAAGTGATATGGAACTGCAATGCAGTGAAGATCTGCTAGACCTACTTTAGCCGTGCTATTCCCTGAAAATAATTGCATACCTTAGAACGTTGGTCAACCAATCAGATTCGAGCATTCAAAAAAAAAATAATAAATAAAATAAAATATATATATATATATATATATATATATATAATATATATTATACACACACACACACACACACACACACACACTATTTTGCCAAAAGTATTGGGACACCCCTCCAAATCACTGAATTCAGGTTTTCCAATCAATTCCATGGCCACAGGTGTATAAAATCAAGCACCTAGGCATGCAGACTGCTTCTACAAACATTTGTGAAAGATTGGGTCGCTCTCAGGAGCTCAGTGAATTCAAGCATGGTACCGTGATAGGTTGCCACCTGTGCAATAAGTCCATTTGTGAAATTTCCTCACTACTAAATATTCCACAGTCAACTGTTAGTGGTATCATAACAAAGTGGAAGCAATTGGGAACAACAGCAACTCAGCCACGATGTGGTAGGCCACGTAAAATCACAGAGCGGGGTCAGCACATGCTGAGGCGCACAGTGCACAGAAGTCGACAACTTTTTGCAGAGTCAATAGCTACAGACCTCCAAACTTCGTGTGGCCTTTAGATTAGCTCAAGAACAGTGCGTAGAGAGCTTCATGGAATGGGTTTCCATAGCCAAGCTTCTGCATCCAAGCCTTGCATCACAAAGTGCAATGCAAAGCGTCGGATGCAGTTGTGTAAAGCATGCCGTCACTGGACTCCAGAGCAATGGAGACGTGTTCTCTGGAGTGACGAATCATGCTTCTCTGTCTGGCAATCCGATGTACGAGTCTGGGTTTGGTGGTTGCCAGGAGAACGGTACTTGCCTGATTACATTGTGCCAAGTGTAAACTTTGGTGGAGGGGGGATTATGGTGTGGGTTGAGCTTGGCCCCTTAGTTCCAGTGAAAGGAACTCTTAATGCTTCAGCACACCAAGACATTTTGGACAATTTCATGCTCCCAACTTTGTGGGAACAGTTTGGGGATGGCCCTTCCTGTTCCAATATGACTGCGCACCAGTGCACAAAGCAAGGTCCATAAAGACATGGATGAGTGAGTTTGGTGTGAAGGAATTTGACTGGCCTGCACAGAGTCTTGACCTCAACCCAATAGAACACCTTTGGGATGAATTAGAGGGGAGACTGTGAGCCAGGCCTTCTCGTCCAACATCACTGCCTGACCTCACAAATGCGCTTCTAGAAGAATGGTAAAAAAATTCCCATAAACACACTTCTAAACCTTGTGGAAAGCCTTCCCAGAAGAGTCGAGGCTGTTATAGCTGCAAAGGTTGGGCCAACTCCATGTTAAAGTGAAGTCTGAACTGCGACCATATTTTGAGTGATCCATGAATAATTGAGTTATTCGTCGAATAACATTTGCTTAGGGGTATTGGGGCACAGAGCAGCGAACGCAATGATATTGGGTTACATGCGTGTTGCTCCCTAAGTGACCAAACTGGAGCTTCCTCACTCAACGTATCAGAGAGCCAGAATGTCAATTTATGAAGGTTAGCTGCCCAGTAATAATACAAAAATTTGGCATTGCCAATCCACCCTCCTCCTTTTTCCTTTCCAGATATTCTTTCCTTAAGATTTTTTTATTTATTTATTTATTTTTTTCTCAAATAAACATAGAAATACAATTACTCAGATCCTTAAAAACTGGTTTAGGAATGAATACTGGCACTGTCTGAAATAAAAATAGGAAACTCTGTAAAAATTTATCCTTGGTAAGAGTTTATCCTCCCAGCCAGAGATGAGGGTAGGGTTGACCATCGTACCATGTCCTGTTTAGCCTTGTCTAATGCTGTTTTAAAATTACTATTGAATAGATCCTTATCCTGATCCTGTCGCTTTTCCAGATTTTAGTTTCTTAATTACACTGTCAATCTCAAGAATTATATTGCCTTCCACAGCGTATTTGTCCCATTCATCAATGGATGGCAACTCTAAGTTGTTGAAAAACTCTTCGCTCAGTGGCTACATTTACATGCACCCAAATAATCCATTTGTAATTGGTTTGACAGCTCAATCGGATTGAAAAACGTTCATGTAAACACCTTAATCGATATGATTGAGCTCGATCCGAATGAAATTTCGATCGGATTAGAAGGGGTGGTTTATTCCTTTTCTAATATGATCCAACCATGTAAACGCTTGAATCCGACTACTTTCATAATCGTATTCAGAAGTCTCTGGGGAACATGCGCAGTGCGATGTTGACACGCAGTGCACAAGTTCACGTTCACGTCTTTAGTTGTAAAGATGTATGCCAACAGGCAGTGGCGTAGCTGTATCCCTTCATCATAATATTGGAAATTTTTCCATTTTAAAACAAGAAGGGGAGTAAATGGATATAACACAAGAAGCAATGTGCAAACTTTGCGCAAGAGTTATGCCGGTGAAAAAGTCTCAACCTCGGTCAGTATTCACTACAGAAAGTGAAAGTGAAAAGTGACGGAGCTGTCTGACGCTGCATTAACGGAGCATATTCTCTCAGAGAAGAATTTGCTGATAACGGTATATAACTATCTTAATTTATTCCATTATTTCTCGTGTGCCCGTACATTATAGTCTAGTGAAACAAATCAGAAATATAGCTGCGAGCAGCGATGGCGGGCCCAAGCTCGGTGGCACCGCCACCCTGGTGGCTTCAGGGCAACTGTGCACAGCGGGCAATAGGCAGTTAAAACGGTTAAACATCGAAGGACTATGTCAAATTCACTCCACATTTACTGCCTGTTTCTAAGGCTTTGCCCATGTCTACTGGCTAACAATCCTGATGTGTGTGTGGAGTTTCAAACAATTTGAAGCATGCTAAGAGTCTCAAAAGCATTCAAAACGAATATTAAAGTTTGATGCGTTGCCAAGGCAACTGTGTTTGAGATATCATCACGATTTTTTTCAAAGGTCTACATCTGCCATGTTTCGACATTATTTAAATGAAGTTTGAAGCAAATAGGGTAAAAATAAGATGGTGATCTCAAAGCATGCTGAAAGTAACACATTTCCTGCTGCCAGTTGGTGGCGCTATAACTTTGACTCACAATAGTCACATCTATGTGATCAGCCTTGTAGAACGAAGACACAGCCGAAGATTCATCAAAATCAATTAATGTATGCAGAAGTTATAACACTTTATTTCCCTTTTCTTGCTATTAATTCGTTGCCTCGCCACGGCCAAACCGTTTGAGATATCCAAAATCCGTTTGCAATTAAACAACTTCAATGTATTAGCACCAAGTAAAAAAGTTTGGTGTAAATTGTATAAACCCTGTTGGAGTAGTAGTATTAAATTCAAGCCTGTTTTTTCAAAAAATTAACATTCAAACCAAAAGCTGACTTCCTGTTGGTTGGAGCTAATGAATGTAAATTAGAAAATTGTCCAGCTTGATGAGAACAATATGTGTACCGAGTTTGGTGACTGTAGGAAAAACTAACCCCCCCACTTTTGTCAAAAGGTGGCGCTACTGAGCCCCCTCCACCACGCCCATTTATATGGCTTTGTCCATGTCTACTGGTTGACAATATTGATGTGTGTATCGAGTTTCATGCAATTTGAAGGATGTTAAGAGCCTCAAAAACACTCAAGAATATTATTAAAGTTTGATGTGTTGCCATGGCAACAATATTTAAAATATCAAGAATCCTGTCACAGGTCTACATCTGCTGTGTATTGACATTACACTGATGAAGTTTGAAGCAAATCAGGTAAACATAACAGAGTGAACTCAATGCATTTTGAAAGTGACACACTTCTTGCTGCCAGTTGGTGGCGCTATAACTTTGACTCACAATAGTCACATCCATGTGATCAGACTCCTATAACGAACACACGCTGAAGTTTCATAAACATCAATCAATGTATGCAGAAGTTATAACACACTTCCTGTTTCCCTTTTCTCGCCATAAATTCGTTGCCTCGCCACGGCCAAACCGTTCGAGATATCAAAAATCCGCTGGCAATTTTTCATCATCAATGTCTTGACTTCATGCTGACCGAGTTTGGTGGTGATCGGATTCGCCTAGGAGGAGTATATCAAATTCCAGAGCATGTTTTTCAAACAACCCGTAATAGCTTACTTCCTGTTGAGGTGACGTATAACTTAGAGTACGAAAGTTGTTTGGCCCGATGATGTCTATATGTGTACTGAGTTTTATACTTATATGTGCAAGCGTGTTTGATATATAGACCAAATTTCGGACCTTCAAGGGGCGCTGTCGAGCCCCCTGCCACGCCCGGTACCAGCTTCTGCCCGGCCCTGATGGCCGCGGGTTCCAATGTATGTGCAAAGTTTCATGAGTTTTCGAGCATGGTAAGGGCCCCAAAAATGCCCGAATAGTCGGAAAAAAAATAATAATAAATATAGCTGCGAGCAGCGATGACGGGCCAAAGCCCGGTGGCTTCAGGTCAACTGTGCACAGCGGGCAATGGGCATTTAAAAGGGTTAAACATAAAAGTACTATGTCAATATCACACCACATTTACTGCAGCAGCTTTTACTTCAAACTTCAGCCATGTTTTTAGTGTTTTTGGTCCAAACAGCATATTATTAACTTTTAACCATTTCAACTACCAGAAGACTGCTATTACACTACAATTGTCCACTATAGATCAATTTAGAATAACAAATATTTTCGTACATATATTTCCCTGTCAGCTTGCCTCCTTTAAGATGACAAATACATGATTTTTTTTTTACTCCTACTGCTACTACCTTATTAAATTTATACACATATTTCTTTCAAACCATATTAAGGCTGTGCACTATAAGTAAATGTTGTGTTATACCAAACTATTATTTTAACATTGATTATATCATAATATTTACAAATAAATAACTGCACACAAAATATTGCATTGTACCCTAAACAATGCAGTTTTATTTTCCAAGTTTTAAAGTTCATTAAAACTCATACAATGAAAACATAGAATCAATCCACTTTAATCAGTGCCTAACACAGCTATTTTGTCATTCGAACTTAAAAAAAAAAAGACTAACAGTTTCCACGTGCTCTGAGAAATCTAATTTAGCCTTAATGCGAATGTCTGTGATTGCTGATGTTGTATCCACCTTATTCCAACGCCCCATGACGCTTTGCACGAATTATGGGAGTAATTTCCTAAACTGTAAACAGTCAGTGATAGACACTATGATCTTTTTAAACTGGGTACAATAAGATGACATTATTCTACTCACCCTTCAACCAATGAACAATAAATGGACATTTAAAAGTGTGAAAGCATCAACAACGTAATTTCAACAAGCCATGTAAAGGTGTGATTTTTTCCACAGCAATAACGGATGGGTTGAACATATGCTATAGTGATATATATGCATTATGTAATACATTGCCTTAATAAAAAAGGTCATGAACTTCAGCATTGTGTGATACCTGTGAAACAAACCTGGAAAGAGACGTGAGGCTTTGAGGAGATTCTTTGTGCATTCCAGTGAATTATTAATGGGATGTATTGTAAATTATATAGAGAGAACAGACCACAAATGTACAGTATATGCTGTCCTTTTTCATACTATTACAGCAGTATGCAAAGAGACAAAAATAAATATTCTGGAGGATAGAAAGCAGCTGCTGAAAAGAGCTCTTGCCATAGATATTTTTGTTATAACATATTACAATACCAAGCGTTATGTCATTCTCATGATGTCTGAAAATAAAACATGAAAGAAATTGACAGCTGATTCAGTCAAGCTGACAGATAAGCTTTAATTGTAGGGCAACCATATGATTTGAAATAAGTTTCAGTTTTTTTGAATGGAAGTTCACCAAACCGGAAGTGGAACCCGTAATTTGAAACGCAGTAGGCTAGTCAGGAATAAGGCTAGTCAATAATCCTCACACTTCATGTTTTTGACCTCCCTGAGCTGTTGTTTGTGCCCCAATCTTATGCACCAAAAGCATGCTTTTGCAGTGTGTTTTTATATTTGAATTAACCCTAATTATCAAACTAATAATGTAATAATATGTTGTCAGTGGCCTACAAATGAACTGGCCTGATTAGCTGCTTCAGATGTGTTTGAGTAAGGGTTGGAAATAAACTCTTAAGCACAGTGAGTCTGCAATAAAAGGCTGATCTGGCTGTAAAACTCTCTCTGTCTCTCTGTCTCTCACTTTCACTCACACACACACACACACACACACACACACAGACACACACAGAGGGAGGGGGTAGGGGGACTGAGACCCTACGTCTAAGAGAGCTTAAGTATGTGCGTAAGAATGTTTGAAAAATCCACATTTAAACCAAATATCTGACTTCCTGTTGGTCAGAGCTAATGACTGTAAATGAGAAAGTTGTCCAGTTTAATGAACAATAAGTGTACCGAGTTTGGTGACTGTAGGTTAAACTAAACCCCCCACTTTTGTCAAAAGGTGGCGCTGCAGAGCCCCTGCTCCCCGCCCGTTTCTAAGGCTTTGTCCATATCTACTGTATGACAATAATGATATGTGTGTCGAGTTTCATCCAATTTGAAGCATGTTACGGCTTCAAAAACGCCCAAGAATATTATAAAAGTTTGACGTGTTGCCAAGGCAACTATGTTTGAGATATCACAATTCTTTTCAAAGGTCTACATCTGCCATGTTTTGACATTATTGTGGTGAAGTTTGAAGCAAATCGGATAAAAATAAAATGGTGATCTCAAAGCATTTTGAAAGTGACACGCTTCCTGCTGCCAGTTGGTGGCAGTATAACTTTGACTCACAATAGTCACATCCATGTGATCTGACTATTACAACCAACACACTCGTGAAGTTTCATAAAGATCAATCAATGTATGCAGAAGTTATAACACATTTCCTGTTTCCCTTTTCTCGCCATAAATTCGTTGCCTCGCCACGGCCAAACCGTTCGAGATATCAAAAATCCGCTGGCAATTTTTCATCATCATCGTCTTGACTTCATGCTGACCGAGTTTGGTGGTGATCGGATTAATCGCCTAGGAGGAGTATATCAAATTCCAGAGCATGCGTTTTTCAAACAACCCATAATAGCTGACTTCCTGTTGAGGTGACGTATAACTTAGAGTACGAAAGTTGTTGGCCCGATGAGTCTATGTGTACGAGTTTTATACTTGTATGTGCAAGCGTGTTTGATATATAGACCAATTTCGGACCATTCAAGGGGGCGCTGTCGAGCCCTCCTGCCACGCCCGGGTACCAGCTTCTGCCCGGCTGATGGCCGCGGCCTGTGTGCAAATTTCAAGAGTTTTTGAGCATGTAAGGGCCCCAAAAACCCCAATAAAAAAAAAAATAATAATAATATAGCTGCGAGCAGCGATGACGGGCCAAAGCCGGTGGCACCGCCACCCCGATGGCTTCAGGTCAACTGTGCACGACGGGCAATGGGCATTTAAAACGGTTAAACATAAAAGGACTATGTCAATTCACACAACATTTACTGCAGCTGCTGATGCTGCTATGATGACAAACCACAAAAGCCACATGCATGAGATTGTTTAAAGGTTTTGTGAAATCACAGACAATTACCCGAAATCACAGGCAAATCGTTGCTCGTTCAGGCGAGTGACAATCACACAGTGTTAATGAGCAAAGATGCGATCTGAGAGAATCGCCGACGAGTCGCCGACGCCTGTGAGATATTTGGCATGCTAAATATCTGGACCTGTCGGCGATTCAAAATCCTGCTGTGTGAACAGTGTTCTGACTGAAAACTACATCGGCAATGACTGACAGCCAATGAGAGAGCAGATACCGAGCAGCGGGGAGTTATAGACCACAATATCAGCAAGCATGGCTTCGTACACATAAACATTACAATTCTATCAAACAGAAACAAAGCACAAACATTTGCTTGACCATCCGCAACAGCAGCACATTGAAAAGTTTGTATTTACCTCCCTCTCGATGCAGAACACACAATCCACAGTCTTCCCAACCATTTCCTCCTCCATATTCTTCTTTTCTTTTTCCTGTTTTCGCTGCAAATCAGCGCACAGGCAATTCAAATCGCAAGCTTCTTGCGGGCTACCATTTTTAATAATAAACCCAGTCTCACGTGAGAACTCTGGTCTTGCACACATGATATCGCGTTGTTTCCTTGTCACATCTCCCGTGTGTTTGGTTGTGAAACGTAGTTTGCGTGCCAGACAGAGTTGTCTGCGATTCTTCCCATTGTAAAGTCATGCAGTGTGAAACCTTGTGTCGCCGATCCATCGTGCAGTTTGAACACAGCAGCGACTGAATGCTGGCCAAGATAGTCATGCAGTGTGAAAAGAACAATGACCCGACTACTTTGAAAATCGTGCAGTCTGAACTCGGCTTCAGACAACCCCTATAAAAATTCTAGAGCAAATTACATACTGTTATTTGTGCAATCTCCACAGTGCTCTGAAATAACTAATCCAGCCTTAATGCGAATGTCTGTGGTTGCTGATGTTGTATAATCCTCACTCTTCTCTTCATGTGTTTTTTGACCTCCCTGAGCTGTTGTTTTTGTGCACCAATCTTATGCACCAAAAGCATGCTTTAATTTCATTTTAATATGTGGTATAAGATAAAAATAAAATGAAAAAATTAATAAATAGAGCCAAATCACAAAACCTGCCAAGACAATTTTAATGTCAGTCTCAGGTAATAATAAGGTACATGTCTAGATTTTTCTGCTCACTTATGCAAGTTTTATTTTAAACAGACACTTTTATAATCATGTGAAATTTTACTGAAACGGGTTTTTAATAAATTTGAATTATATCAATAAATAATGAATTTAAAAATTCAGTAACACTTTATAATAACTGCACACTATGAAGCATTAGTTAATCATTACTAAACAGTCAATTCATAATTAATAAAACATTAATAGACATTAGTAAGCAGTTTATAAATACAGCTATAAATGCTTTATTCTTGATTTAAAAGCATATCTTGTATTTTCATACTTTATTACTGATCAATTTATCATTTCTAAAATTAGGTATTACATTATTTACAAACCAGTTATTTAGGAGTTGTCACATAAGATCATTTAGGAATTGTAAGTAAATGATTAATAAACTATTTAAACATTCATTTATACATTTTATTATTTAGACAATAGTTACTTAGTGCATTAATAAATGCTTTATTAACAAATATTCCTACTGTAATTCATGATTAATTCAGGTAATTATAAAACATTTAGAAGTGGTTTGGTAACTATTTTTGTGAGCTCATCTAAAGTGAGGACTATTCATGCTTTGTAAAGCTTTTATTAATGAGATTTAAAGGTTCAGTGATCTTCTGCACTGCTGTCCTCTAATGTTTTAAAGTTAGTACTGAGGTAATTTTGACACTAGGAATATGTGTTAATAAAGCATTTATTAACACACTAAGTAACTATTACTATATGTCTAAATAATAAGATGCATAAATGTACATTTAAAAATTGTATTGATCATTTACTTACACTTCCTAAATGAGCATATGAACCACTGACAGCTCCTAAATAACTGGTTTGTCAATAATGTAATACATAATTTAGAAATGATAAATTGATCTTTAATAAAGTATGAAAATACAATTATTAAACTATGCTTATAAATCAAAAACAAAGCATTTATAGCTGTATTTAAAAATGGCTAACAAATTTCTATTAATGTTTTATAAATGATGAATTGACTGTTTACTGATGCTTAAATAATGCTTAACTAATACTTCATAGCGTGAGTTATTATAAAGTGTTACCAAAAATTCTTACTGTAATTGTAAAAAATAACTAACTCAAGCAACATTTAGAAAAAATTAAGATTGTATGCACACATAAACACATAAAAGTGATACACAGACAGTGACACAGAGACCCACACACAAAGAAAATAGGTATATGCTGCCCTCTAGTGGTTCTATGTATGACATGTATCATTTTTTTAAATCAGATATAATTAATCTGCCTATTTTTAACTAACATACGCTTTCTGAATTGAAAAAAATGAATAAATTGTGTTTATTTAAAACATTTGTATTATTCTATATAAATTAATTGTGCATAGTGTTTTTTTAATAGAAAATTAGTCATTCCGTTTCCCTTTTTTGACATTAATTTAATCTATCACCATGGCATGACTGTTCGAGATATCCATTATTCGTTCTCAATTTAACATCTTCAATATCTTAGCACCATGGTAAAAAATGTTTGGTCTGAATTGAATGAAGTCCCTATAAGTAGTACTTTAAAATTCAGAGCCTGTTTATTCAAAAAATCCACATTAAAACCAAATTATCTATCTTCCTGTTGGTCTGAGCTAATGACTGTAAATTAGAAAGTTTTCCAGAATAATGAGAACAAAATGTGTACCGAGTTTGGTGACTGTAGGTTAAACTAACCCCCCACTTTTGTCAAAAGGTGGCGCTGTAGAGCCCGTGCTCCACGCCCGTTTATAAGGCTTTGCCCATATCTACTGGATGACAATATTGATGTGTGTGTTGAGTTTCATGCAGTTTGAAGCATGTTAAGAGCCTCAAAAATGCCCAAGAATATTATTAAAGTTTGACGTGTTGCCATGCAACAATATTTAATATATCACAGACACATTAACAGGTCTACATCTGCTGTTTTGACATTATTGTGATGAAGTTTGAAGCAAATCCTGTGAAAGTGAAAGAGTGATCTCAAAGCATTTTGAAAGTGACACACTTCCTGCTGCCAGTTGGTGGCGCTATAACTTTGACTCACAATAGTCACATCCATGTGATCAGACTCCTATAACAACACACCGCTGAAGTTTCATAAACTTCAATCAATGTATGTAGAGTTATAACACATTTCGTGTTTCCCTTTTCTCGCCATAAATTCGTTGCTTCGCCACGGCCAAACCGTTCGAGATATCAAAAATCCGCTGGCAATTTTTCATCATCAATGTCTTGACTTCATGCTGACCTAGTTTGGTGGTGATCGGAATAATCTCCTAGGAGGAGTATATCAAATTCCAGAGCATGCGTTTTTCAAACAACCCGTAATAACTGACTTCCCGTTGAGGTGGTGTTTAACTTAGAGTACGAAAGTTGTTCGGCCCGATGAGGTCTATATGTGTACTGAGTTTTATACTTGTATGTGCAAGCGTGTTTGATATATAGACCATGTTTTCAGACCCCATTCAAGGGGGCGCTGTCGAGCCCCCTTGCCACGCCCGGTACCAGCTTCGGCCCGGCCCTGATGGCCGCGGATTCCAATATGTGTGCCAATTTTCAAGAGTTTTTGAGCATGGTAAGGGCCCCAAAAATGCCCGAATAGTCGGAAAAAAAAAAATAATAATAATAATAATAATCCTAAAGAAAACAAAAGGGCCTTCAGCCCCTTACAGGGCTTTGGCCCTAATTAAAGCTGCAAGCAGCGATGAAAGGGCCCTCGCACCCGGGCTCACCGCCACCCGTTGGCCTTAGGAAAACAGCGAACAGTGGGCAACATGCATGTAAGCGAGTAAATACAGGAGAATTATGGCAAAATCATGTAAAAGTGCGACACTTCCTGCTGCCAACAGGTGGCGCTATAGCTAACTGAATATTGTCATATAGATGTCTTTAGGCCAGGACTTTTATCACTCATGTGAAGTTTGGGGCAGATCAGACATAGTATGCCTGAGTTACAACAGCTTCCTCTTTCATGGTGAAACATCAGACTTTGTCAGTCCGCCATGGACACGCCCTTCAGTGAAAACTCTAGATCTTCGCAATTTAACGTCACAAAGGCCTTTAGATTAGACTAACCAAAAATGACATTGATCTGATTAAATCTCTAGGAGGAGTTAATCACAGTGTAAAACATGTCATTTCCTGTTGCCTACAGGTGGCGCTATGACTGTCACCGAATATTGTTATGAAGATGTCTTCAGGTTAGGACTCTAATAAAGCATGTGAAGTTTGGGGCAGATCCGACATTGTTTGTCTGAGTTACAACAACTTCCTGTTTCATGGCGAAAACATCAAACTTTGTCAGGCTGCCACGGACACGCCCTTCAGTGAAAACTCTAGATCTTCGCAATTTAACGTCACAAAGGCCTTTAGATTAGACTGACCAAATATGACATTGATCTGAGTAAAGCTCTAGGAGGAGTTCGTTAAAGTACAAAGTCTGGAAAATGCAAAAAACGGTGATTTAATTCAAAATATCTGACTTCCTGTTCGCTTTCGGATTTTGCTCAAAGAGAATTTTTTGTAGGTACTGGGCTGATAAATTTGTGTACCGAATTTCAAAACCCTAGTGAAATGTAGCGAGCGGGGCTGTACGTTAGATGGCGCTATCGAGCCATTTTGCCACGCCCAATTCCGAAACCCATAACAGACGTAAATTTTCACCACTTCTGACGCGTGTGCAAAGTTTCATGAGTTTTCGAGCACGTTTAGGCCCTCTAAAAAGCGATTTACTTTGGAGAAGAAGAATAATAATAAAAAGAAATGGAGCAATTCCAATAGGGTCCTCACACCATCGGTGCTCGGGCCCTAATAATAATCCTAAAGAAAACAAAAGGGCCTTCAGCCCCTTACAGGGCTTTGGCCCTAATAATCCTAAAGAAAACAATAGGGCCTTCAGCCCCTTACAGGGCTTTGGCCCTAATTAAAGCTGCAAGCAGCGATGAAAGGGCCCTCGCACCCGGGCTCACCGCCACCCGTTGGCCTCAGGAAAACAGCGAACAGTGGGCAACATGCATGTAAGCAAGTAAATACAGGAGAATTATGGCAAAATCATGTAAAAGTGCCACACGTCCTGCTGCCAAAAGGTGGCGCTATAGCTAACTGAATGTTGTCATATACATGTCTTTAGGCCAGGACTTTTATCACTCGTGAAGTTTGGGGCAGATCAGACATAGTATGCCTGAGTTACAACAGCTTCCTCTTTCATGGCGAAACATCAGACTTTGTCAGTCCACCACGGACACGCCCTTCAACGAAAACTCAAGATCTTTGATATTTATCATCGCTAAGGTCTTAAGATTAGACTGACATCATATGATGTTGATCTGGTTAAATCTCTATGAGGAGTTAATCACAGTGTAAAACATGACATTTCCTGTTGCCCCCAGGTGGCGCTATGACTGTAACTGAATATTGTCATGAAGATGTCTTCAGGTCACTACTCTAATAAAACATGTGAAGTTTGGGGCAGATCGGACATTGTTTATCTGAATTACAACAACTTCCTGTTTCATGGCGAAAACATCAAACTTTGTCAGGGCGCCACGGACACACCCTTCAGTGAAAACTCTAGATCTTCGCAATTTAACATCACAAAGGCCTTTAGATTAGACTGACCAAAATGACATTGATCTGATTAAATCTCTAGGAGGAGTTAATCACAGTGTAAAACATGTCATTTCCTGTTGCCTACAGGTGGCGCTATGACTGTAACCGAATATTGTTATGAAGATGTCTTCAGGCCAGGTCTCTAATAAAACATGTGAAGTTTGGGGCAGATCGGACATTGTTTATCTGAATTACAACAACTTCCTGTTTCATGGCGAAAACATCAAACTTTGTCAGGGCGCCACGGACACGCCCTTCATTGAAAACTCTAGATCTTCGCAATTTAACGTCACAAAGGCCTTTAGATTAGACTGACCAAATATGACATTGATCTGATAAAAGCTCTAGGAGGAGTTCGTTAAAGTACAACGTCTGGAAAATGCAAAAAACGGTGAATTAATTCAAAATATCTGACTTCCTGTTCGGTTTCGGATTTCGCTCCAAGAGACTTTTTTGTAGGTATTGGGCTTATAAATGTGTGTACCGAATTTCAAAACCCTAGGGAAATGTAGCGAGAGGGGCTGTACGTTAGATGGCGCTATCGAGCCAATAATAATAAACGGAGCAATTCCAATAGGGTCCTCACACCATCGGTGCTCGGGCCCTAATAAACGGAGCAATTCCAATAGGGTCCACACACCATCGGTGCTCGGGCCCTAATAATAAACGGAGCAATTCCAATAGGGTCCTCACACCATCGGTGCTCGGGCCCTAATAATAAACGGAGCAATTCCAATAGGGTCCTCACACCATCGGTGCTCGGGCCCTAATAAACGGAGCAATTCCAATAGGGTCCTCACACCATCGGTGCTCGGGCCCTAATAATAATAATCCTAAAGAAAACAATAGGGCCTTCAGCCCCTTGGGCTTTGGCCCTAATAATCCTTAGAAGAACAAGAGGGCCCTTCGCCATTTCATTGGCTTGGGCCCTAATAATAATAATCCTAAAGAAAACAATAGGGCCTTCAGCCCCTTGGGATTTGGCCCTAATAAATAATAATAATCCTAAAGAAAACAATAGGGCCTTCAGCCCCTTGGGCTTTGGCCCTAATAATAATAATCCTAAAGAAAACAATAGGGCCTTCAGCCGTTGGCTTTGGCCCTAATAATAATAATAAACGGAGCAATTCCAATAGGGTCCTCACACCATCGGTGCTCGGGCCCTAATTAAAGCTGCAAGCAGCGATGAAAGGGCCCTCGCACCCGGGCTCACCGCCACCCATTGGCCTTAGGAAAACAGTGAACAGTGGGCGACATGCATGTAAGCGAGTGAATACAGGAGAATTATGCCAAAGTCATTTCGAAATGCCACACTTCCTGTGGCCAACAGGTGGCGCTTTGACCGTCACTGAATATTGCCATGTTGATGTCTTCAGGCAAGGACTATCATCGAACATGTGAAGTTTGAAACAGATCGGACATTGTATGCCTGAGTTACAACAACTTCCTGGTTTCTTTCGTGGCGTTATTTGCATACATTAGCACTCAGCTAAGTGTTGCATAATTTAACGTGTTTCTAGCATGTTTGGTACTTCGTGGCATAATGAAACGTGAATCTGGTAGTGAATTACAGTGTAAAGCATGCCATTTCCTGTTGCCAGCAGGTGGCCCTATGGCTAACTGAATATTGTCATATAGATGTCTTTAGGCCAGGACTCCTATCACACATGTGAAGTTTGGAGCAGATCGGATATTGTATGCTTGAGTTACAACAGCTTCATCATTCATGGCGAAACATCAGAATTTGTCAGGCCACCACGGACATGCCCTTCAACGAAAACTCAAGATCTTTGATATTTAACATCTCAAAGGCCTTAAGATTAGACTGGCCATATATGATGTGCTTCTGGTTTAATCTCTATGAGGAGTTAATCACAGTGTAAAACATGTCATTTCCTGTTGCCCCCAGGTGGTGCTATGACTGTAACTGAATATTGTCATATAGATGTCTTCAGGTCAGGACTCTAATAAAACATGTGAAGTTTGGGGCAGATTTTTGCGCGAATTTTCGCTTGGGCCCTAATAATCCTTAGGGGATCAAGAGGGCCCTGCGCGAATTTTCGCTTGGGCCCTAATAACAGTATTTTGTGTTAAACGGGTTTTTTTAAAGTCGGTGCTTGAAGTAAAGCTGCACTTAATTTCCATTGATGACTGCAGTGTTAGGAAATTATTATGGCCTAGACTCTTAATAATTTTAATTATAGGCCTATATTCATTATAATAGACCTAAAAAAAGTTTAAAATATTTTCAAAGATAGCTAATAGCCTAATCATTTATCATCCTCACAGCATGTATAATATTAATTTAATAATAAAAGAAGCCGAACCTAATAGTTATATAATAATAGACTAGAAGAATGTAACAGGCCTACATTAATTGGAAATACTAAATTCTCTTAATATTGCCAAGATATGATGCTTTTGACAATATCTCTGGCTATCGTCGATACATGATCATCGTCTCTTGACGCAACCCGGGTTACCGCAAGTGTGATTTATATGACGTCACACAGGCAGAGCGCATGCGCAGAAGTTTTTTTTTTCTCTCTTTTTTTCTTAAACAATTTAGATTTATAACTATTTACATCAGAGCCCAAAATCTGCCCACATTCATAAGATACAGAGATAAGGAAAAAAAAGAGAGAGAGAGAGAGAGAGGAATCATTGTTTAGAGGTATAACCAGTACCTCTCAAGATTTCAAGAGGTCTGATAAAGTCTCAATAAGGTCCAACCAAAACTGTACTGTCCTTCTGGTGGCGCCATACACTTTAGCTGTGGTACACTCCAAAAGAGCAATGTCCAGCAAATAGGACATCCAAGTAGACGTAGCTGGGGTAGATGCCTCAAGCCAAAGTTTCAGGATAACCTTTTTGGCAGCAGTGAGGGCAGCAGACAAAATCCTCATTTGATTGACAGACAGTGATGGCGTGTGCGCAAAAATCAGATTACAATGTTTAGAGTACATGTAAAAAGATCTGCAATTGGATTTAATTCATTCGGATTGATGAAAATTGGTGCATGTAAATGTAGCCAGTGTTGTTCACCTTAGAAGTATATAGAGCCTCATAGAAAGATATAAACTGATCATTGATACCCTGCTGGTCTATAATAATGTTACCCTCACTGTCTCCAGTAGCCAGAATAAAACCTGCTGCAGATTGTTTCAATTGATAACACAAAAACCTGCCAGCCCACTCACCATGTTCATAATAAATCTGACATGATTTCAAGTAAAGTTCTTCTGTGTGCTCGCTGGTCAGAGAATCAAATTCAGCTTGTAACAGGAATCTCTCCTTATCTAGGTCCTCAGAAGACAATGTTGAATGTGACTGATCAATTGGATTTATTTTATTTATTATTTCTGAATACCGCGTTGATTTCTTTTTATTTGCACTAGCTTGATATGAGAGATTTGTTCCCTCACAAATGCTTTCAAAGTATCCCATAAAATACTATAACTTAACTCCGGGGATTCATTTGGGGGTATGGGGGGGCGGCAGTTTGCATGCAGTGTGACCGCTAACAGTGCCTGAGCACAGAACAGTTAGTACTTTTGTGTGCGCTACTGTCATCATTATGACAGCAAACATCTTTATTACTACTCTGATAGTACATTTATCAATTAATGTAATTACTTTGAGTGTATTTGGGTTTATAAGGGGTCTGATTCTCACCTTATTGATGAACAGGTATTGTAGTTTGCGAGTAAAGCTGCAGATTCCTCCATTAACGTCAGCTACCTTCGTAATAATCCTGATACCTGCTATTGAAAATGTGTGCGTGGCATAAATTATAAATAGCCTATATTAGATAGTATCTTAGCGAAAGTGCATTTCTTCCTGTTTTCTTCCATTCAAAAAGTTGCATCGTATATGACGTAAGCGTGCTCCGGCCTCAAACGTTAAGTGCAATGTGAGTGCAAGCCAGCGGGGGAGTGGGGAGAGGGGTGTGGTAGATTTTTCCCTACGCACCTGACTTAGTTAAACCGGGTGTCCCAGACACCCATAAATCTAAAAATTTATACTCTACTAAGCGTACTTCAATACCTGTTTGAGTCGGCCGATGTCTCGGCCTGTTTTGGGGCACTATCACCTGATACTAAGCTCTTTAGTGCTCCTCACCTCCACTAAACACTATCACTATAGTATAGAAGTATGATCTCTAGTGCTTAATTTGCTGCAGCCTAAAAACCAAACAGACTCCAGACTCCAGACTAGTTCTCATCAATTCCAGAGAATCTCTCTCCGAACAAAGGAATACAACAGGTTTTATAGGATTTCAGGTACACTTCACAGTCAGTATGGCATGATCTATTACTCATTATCATCAGTCTTAATACGATTGGTTTAGATTTAAGAAAAACATCTCAGTTCCTTTGCCCCACATAAATTTAGATTTAGAACAACTGAATCACAAGATCATCAAAAAAATGTCTCAGGGTTAATAGTTCAGATTTTATATATCAAGATATATCAAAGATATATCTTTGATATATCTTGTAGAAGATATATCAGTTTGGCCTTGCCAGGCAAGTTCAGATTACTCAATAGGTTAAAACAATTCCTCAAAGACTATTTTTTTATCTTCAGAAGGATGCTGTCTAGCCAGCACAGCAGAATGTTTCTGAATCACAACACTCAGTCCTAGTGACTATTTCTCTATTTCAATATTTAGATTATTATTATTAGGCCTGTAGAAGAAAAGAAAGGTTAGTTCATTATTAATCAGTTCAAAAATTCCATCACATTGGACAATCGCGCTCGGGCTCGGTTCAAGGCAAATGTGCCTAGTGTGAGTACACCCTTAGAAAAAGAACATTATAAGGCTCTTACAATAGTTGAACTTCCAAGCTGAACCCCAGAAAATAATAACATTGAACATATATTACAAGTATAATTAGAAAACGAACAAAAAGGTAACGTATTAGAAGTAGCATCATTCTGTTAATGTTGTCCGTTCTGCATTTGGTATTGAACGTAACCAACACAACAGGGCCTCCCCTATCAAATCTTTATTAGCCATGCAGCTGCTGATCACTTGTACATAAAGAGCTAAGCTCTTTAAACCAAAATACTTAGCACACATTGAGCCGCAGTTGTCAGAGAAGTTTAAATGCGATTCCGCTTGTAGTGTCACTTAAATATCGCATTTAACGTCGGCTGAAAACCCCCTCTATATAAACTTAGTGTAAATAATATGCAGACATTGAGATTTAACATCGGGTAACCATAATAATGTAACATAACCTGAAACCTGATTTAAACTTGAACTACAGTCATTAACTTGATGTTCATGTTCAGCCAACCGCCAGCGTCTGGTGTATGCGCAATCGTCACTTTTCCTTACAAGTCAGGTTCTTCAAAATGAAGTCTTTAGCTTTTACCGGGTCATTGAAGCTTGTCTCTTTTCCATCCCGTGTCGTGATCCTCAGAACTGCAGGGTATCTCAGCCCAAAGCGAACCACCTCACAGTTGCGGAGTAAGCTCCTCACCTCATTGAAAGCTGCTCGCTGCTTGCTCACTATCTGGGTGAAATCAGGAAGGATCTGCCGTGAACTGTAGTGACTAACTTAATTTCTATGGCTTTCTTCAAAATGTCCTCTTTTTCAGAGAAATAATGACACCTCACCACAAAGGCGTGCGGTGGTTCATTGTCATCAGTTAGTCTGATACGAAGGGTGCGATGAGCTCGGTCTAAAAAGAGTGGGGTTTTCTCGAGGTTGAGGGCCTCTTTCAAGAGACCGCCCACAAACTCAGTTATCTGTTTGCCATGATCTCGTCCTCCTTTTACTCCTGTAATGCGAATGTTTGAGTGGTGTGACATCGCCTTCAAATCCTCACTCCGTTCTTTCAGTACGGCCAACTCCTTTTTCATAATAATAAACTCCTTCTCAAGGGTAGTAATGGAGTCAGAATATTCCCCTATCGCGGACTCCAATCCGGTCACCCGTTCCTCCGTTGCTTCCACTCTGGCATTGACATGCTCCACGGCATTGCGTAACTCGGTCCGGAGCTGGTTAACTTGGCTGCAGAGTTCAGCTGATTGGGCAGCAGCATTTTCTTTGATTTTTTTTTTTTTTTTTTTTTTTTTTTTTTTTTTTTTTTGCAATCAAGTCCTCTTTGAGTGAATTAATTGCTTGGAGAACCACATAGTTGTCACTTGCTGTGTCTTTTTAAGTCGTTTGGAGTTCGACATTAGCATTACTGCTAGCAGCAGATTCTGCCTCTCTGCGGTTACTCCAGCTCTTATTCATTTCGCTTCAAAAGTGGCTCAAACTGGATTCAAACAGACAGGATTCCGACTGTTAAGCCCTTAACACACAAAGGCAGCTTTAAGATACTAGTGCATAAAAATAAGAGCTATAATAGTTTAAGATTTAAAAATGAAATTTGAAGTTGCTTGTGAGGAGCTCGACAACTCTACGTCTTTACATGGTGCCGCTCCAACCAGAAGTCCTTAAAGTCCATTTTTAAAGAACTCACTTGATCAAGTTGGCATGAGGACATTTTGTTTACAAAACAATTTATTTACAAAACTATGCAATTACATCAAATAACAACAGTTGTTGTACAATAAGTGTAGAGAAAAGTGTAGAGAAAATGACGTTTAAAAAATCTGCAACATTTTTCAAACGTCATTTTTCAAAACGTGGTATTTACTTATTCATGGATTGTAAATTTTAATAAGTTTAAACATTAAGCTTAAAAAGTGTTTTGAATATCACACAGGTAAATGGCATTTTTTTGGAATTAAACCTGTTTTGTACACCACAAAATAATTAGCCGAATGACTTTGTGGACTCTGCAGGTAGGTAGATCTCCAGAAACAGGATTGGGCACTCCTGCACTAGTACTTCATTAAATAGAAATACTCTTGAGAAAAAAATACACCTATGCATAACTCAGGCTAATCATGATGTTTGGCAAAAATACAAAAACACACAACTGTACAATTTAAGATTTACAATTTATATTTTTAATTAGTCTTTCTTTTTATTTTTTTAATTAGTCTTTCTTTTTAAACCCTATGATTGTATGAACAAGTGTTAAATTGCAGTGCTTGCAGGACTTGTAGTGCTTTCGTTGACCACATAGGGGGTGTAAGAAAATATCGATACATGTGAATATCGCAATATTATGTTGTATCAATTCTCAAAAACAATGTATCGATATTTATTTATTTATTTATTTATTTATTTACATCCAAGATTTGTGTCTTTATGTTCGGTTTAAACCACAGACTGTATAAAACCCAACTGCTAGATGGCAGTGTTATCTCAGTATGTAAACTCAACTGACGCGGAGCTGGAGAAGGTGCATATATCACCTTCACCAAGTGTCAGCATTAGCAAACCCAGCTCACAAGATGATAGAATTATTCTGCTCCCATGGTATACAGAAACTGAAGTGTGGACTCAGTTTGGCTTCAACTATAAAAAAAAAAAAAAAACACTAAGGAGATCGAGTCATGTTGTTTGCAAAATAAGCCATGTTAAAATCCAATACTCTACAAATGCATTGAATCTGAGAGCTCACTTAACATCCCGACGCCATCCACACTGCTGAGAGAGGCGTTCTATAGAATATGTAATATGTACTGCACGCTTTCCTCTCAGTAACAAAATAAACACAACATAAATAACAGCGGTGGCAGCAGGAAGAAAGCATCTGATCATAGCGATGTGGGTATGTTTGCACCAGCTCTGTTCAGCACTTCAGTGAAGGCACATTTTTTTAAATGGCACATTATCCAATAGACAGCTTTAAAGCAAGCAGCTTTACAGTATTAAATAGTCAAGTCAAGTCAAGTAACCTTTATTTATATAGCGCTTTTTACAATGCAGATTGTGTCAAAGCAGCTTTACAGTGATAACTGGTATATAATTTGGCTGCACAGCAGCTGTTAAAGAATAGTGTCAATGCAGGCAGATCAAAAGCACTGTTGAAAAAATGTCAAGAATACTGTTGAATATCAAATGTCAAGTCAAATGACAAGTGTCCCCAACTAAGCAAGCCAAAGGCGACAGCGGCAAGGAACCCAAACTCCAACAGGTGACATCAGGTGGCAAACAGGTGGCAAATAGGTGTTAAACATTCAAAGTATTTATTTCAGTTCCATCCAGTTGAGGATCGTATTCATCACGCCGGTATGGACAGTCTGTTGAGGAACTGTGGCACTGGCCGTCGTGTCGATGAGGCCTTCACAGTGGATGATCTAGTTGACTCGATCTATGTTGATACTTCAGGGCTGCGTTGTCAGGGCACCGGTACTCTGTCTCATCTGGATACGGCCTGGATCCGGTTGACTATGGTAAACCTAGGGATAAACAGAAAAACTAATATTAGCGTAAATGCCATTCATCTTCTGATGTAACGAGTACATCTGGTGTTATAGGAAGTGTTCCCGGTTCCGGCTGACCTAATTTATGCAGCCTAATAATCCTTTAACGGATTTGAAAATATAAATTGATAATGTGTATGCCAGGTTAAAGAGATGCGTTTTTAGTCTAGATTTAAACTGACAGTGTGTCTGCTTCCCAAACAATGCTAGGAAGATTGTTCCAGAGTTTAGGTGCCAAATAGGAGAAGAATCTACCACCTTGCGGTTGATTTTGATATTCTAGGTATTATCAGCTGGCCTGAATTCTGATATCGCAATAGACGTGAAGGACTATAATGCTTTAAGAGCTCACTCAGGTACTGGGGAGCTAAACCATTTAGTGCTTTGTAAATAATTAACAAGATTTTAAAATCTATACGATGTTTAACAGGAAGCCAATGCAGTGACGACAGAACTGGGCTAATATGGTCATACTTCCTAGTTCTAGTAAGAACTCTAGCTGCTGCATTTTGTACGAGCTGTAGTTTATTTATCAAGCGGGAGGAACAACCACCCAGTAGAGTGTTACAGTAATCTAGCCTCGAGGTCATGAACGCATGAACTAACTGTTCTGCATTCTTCATTGAGAGCATATGTCGTAGTTTAGATATATTTTTAAGATGGAAGAATGCGGTTTTACAGATGCTAGTAACATGGCCTTCAAATAAAAGATTGGTATCAAAGAGCACACCCAGGTTCCTAGCTGACGACGAAGACTTAACAGAGCAGCCATCATGTGTTAGACAATATTCTAGGTTATTACGTGAAGAAGTTTTTGGTCCAAAAATTAGAATCTCTGTTTTTTCTGAATTTAGTAGTAGGAAATTACTGGTCATCCAGTTTTTTATATCAGCTGTACATTCTGTTAATTTTGCGAATTGGTAAGTTTCGTCAGGGCGCGAAGAAATATAGAGCTGAGTATCATCAGCGTAACAATGAAAAACTAACGCCATGCTTCCTAATGATATCTCCCAAGGGTAGCATGTACAGACTGAAAAGCAACAGTCCTAGTACTGAGCCTTGCGGTACTCCATATTGAACTTGTGATCGATATGACCTCTCTTCATTTACTACTACAAAGTGATAACGGTCAGATAAGTATGATTTGAACCATGACAATGCAATTCCACTAATGCCAACATAGTTTTCGAGTATATTTAAAAGATTATTGTGATCGATAGTGTCAAATGCAGCACTAAGATCCAGTAACACTAATAGAGAGATACAACCACGATCGGATGATAAGAGCAAATCATTAGTAACTCTAATGAGAGCAGTCTCAGTACTATGGTACGGTCTAAATCCTGACTGGAAATCCTCACAGATACTATTTCTTTCTAAAAAGGAACATAGTTGTGATGAAACTGCCTTTTCTAGTATTTTTGACAGAAAAGTACGATTTGAGATCGGCCTGTAATTGACTAATTCTCTAGGATCAAGTTGTGGTTTTTTAATAAAAGGTTTAATAAATAGCCAGCATAAAAGTTTTTGGTACGCATCCTAGTGATAAAGGTGAATTAATATTAAGAAGAGAATCTATGACCTCTGGAAGCATCTCTTTCAATAGCTTAGTCGGTATAGGGTCTATCGTACATGTTGTTGATTTTGATGATTTAACAAGTTTAGACAATTCTTCCTCTCCTAAAGCAGTAAATGAATTGAGTTTCTCCTCAGGGACACTACAGTGCACTGTCTGACATGATACTGCAGTAGACGGTTGCATGGTTATAATTTTTTCTATAATATTATCAATCTTGCAAGTAAAGAAGTTCATAAAGTCATTACTGCTGTGCTCTTTGGAAACATCAGAAGTTGAAGCTTTATTTCTTGTTAATTTAGCCACTGTATCAAATAAATAGCTAGGGTTGTGTTTATTTTCTTCTAAAAGTTTGGAAAAATAGGCAGATCTAGCAGTTAAGGTCTTTCTGTACTCAATCATTCTCTCTCCACGAAATGCGAAATACTTCTAGTTTTGTTTTTTCCAGCTGCACTCCATTTTTCTGGCTGCTGTTTTTAGGGCCCGAGTGTGCTCATTATACCATGGCATTGTATTAATTTCCTTAATCTTTTATTAAACGCAAAGGAGCAACTGAATCTAATGTGCTGGAAAAGACAGAGGCAATAGTTTCTGTTGCAACATCAAGGTCTTCTAAGCTGTCCGGTATGCTAAGGCGATGAAACTGATCAGAAAGATTATTTATAAAGCGATCTTTAGTGGTAGAAGTGATGGTTCTACCATATTATGGCAGAGAGGCAGTTTAGCCGCTTTGACCAAATGTAGTATACATGAGACTAGATAATGATCTGAGATGTCGTCACTCTGCTGCAGAATTTCAACGGCGTCAATATTGATTCCATGTGAAAATATTAGATCTAAAGTATGATTACGACAATGAGTGGGTCCTGACACGTGTTGTCTAACACCAATAGAGTTTAGAATGTCTGTAAATGCCAATCCCAATGAGTCTTTTTTATTATCTACATGGATACTAAAATCACCAACAACAAGGACTTTATCTGCAGCTAGTACTAACTCCGATAGAAAATCAGCAAATTCTTTAATAAAGTCTGTATGGTGTCCTGGTGGCCTGTATACAGTAGCCAGCACAAATGTCTTGCATAATGTTACGTAAAGTACCATCACTTCGAAGGAATTATATTTGAAAGACTTTTGACTAATACTGTAAATAATACTATAAATTACAGCAACACCTCCCCCTTTGCCTTTCTGTCGAGGATTGTGTCGATAATCATAACCTTGAGGGCTAGACTCAAAGTAATGTAATCGTCCGGTTTTAGCCAGGTTTCTGTCAAACATAGCACATCTAGATTATTGTCTGTGATGATATCATTTACAATAAGTGCTTTTGAAGAAAGTGATCTAATATTTAACAACCCAAGCTTTATCATTTGTTTATCATTATTATCTCTATTTTTTTATTTGTTGAACATCAATTAAATTTTTACCATTAAATGGGTTTGGAAGTTTTTTGTTTTTACTAATTCGGGGTACAGACACAGTCTCTATGTGATAATATCTAGGTGTGAGAGTTTCTATGTGTTGGGAATTATCTGACTTCTGTAACGTGAGGCAGCTAGCAGACGGTCGGTTTAGCCAGTCTGTCTGCTGCTTTTTCCTGTCCTGGGCCCCAGTTTGTCATGTTTCAGCTCTAAGACTATGTGCCATATTACTAGAGAGAAGAGCAGCACCATCCCGGGACAGATGAATACCATCTCTTTTCAACAGGTCAGGTCTGCCCCAAAAACTTTTCCAATTGTCTATGAAACCTATATTATTCTGCGGACACCACTTAGACAGCCAGCCATTGAGTGATGATAATCTGCTAACTATCTCATCACTCCGATGAACAGGAAGAGGGCCAGAGCAAATTACTTCTCCTGACATTGTACTTGCGAGTTCACACACCTCTTTAATCTTAATTTTAGTGATTTCCGACTGGCGAAGTCGAACATCATTTGTGCCGACGTGAATAATAATAGTAATAGTACTTACGATTAGCATTAGCCAGCACTTTTAAATTTGCTTTGATGTCAGGTGCTCTGGCTCCCGGCAAACATGTGACTATGGTGGCTGGTGTCTCTTTCACGTTCCGTGTAATAGAATTGCCAATAACTAGGGCACTTTCAACAGGATTCTCAGTGGGTGCATTACTGAGTGGGGAGAACCTGTTTGATCTTCTTACTGGAACGGAAGAGTGGTGTTTTCTGCGGTTAGGCCACCTCACCGTTACCCAAGTGCCCTGCTGTGCGGGCTCTACAGCCGGAACCGAACAATGTACAGAGTTCACTAAGCTAGTCGCATCCAAAACAGTATCTGAAGCCCCTGCATTCTTACTATCCTCGATTAAAGTTTAACAACAATAATAACAATTCTCTTGATGACTACAAAATGTGGTATTTGTGGCATGTTATGAGTAATAATCAGTTAGTAGCAACGATCCTCTTTACTCTTACGCCCTTGAAGAAATGGAATAAAATCAACTTTTGCTTATTACAATTGCATTCTTAAAAATAAGAGTGTGGAAACTAAAAATGCAAACAAACATGCTCTTTCTCTTTGTATACACTGTACCGTCATCATCCTTCTCTTCCTCATCTATTTGTTTGCAAATCAGACTGTTACTCGTCAAAGTTTAGTGCAGTGTAAATACTCGAGACCCACATAACAATGCTTAGATCAAAGATGAAAAAGATCTCATTCATTTATTAGCTTTTGGTGGTAAATATACTGAAAGTTTTCTGACAAAGCAAGAAAGCAGCGTTTGCTGCAGCCTTGCACGTTAAGTTAACTTTTTGCAAGTTCCTTAGTCTGCTAAGAAAATACCCCATACATCCATATCTCTTGCTAAATAATACATTGGTTTGTTTGTGTCCAAACTGCACAAACATCTCAATTTTTAAGTTAAGAAATTCAAAGTGTAAGTAAGCAGAACTATCAGATTTTTACATTTGAATTATTCTTAACTTGAGTACACTAATTCATACATTTAACTTAAAATTATCATGTAACCTCAATGTAAACATTTTTATTAGTGTAAACTTCGCTAGATATAAAAAGCTAATTCAGAAAATGCTAACTTGCTAATTTGCTAGTATGTTAACAATTAATAATAATAATAACAACTTTATATATAATAACTTTTATATACCACCTTTGAAGTAGCTTCTCAGGGCACTTTAGATAAAACAAGCAAATGATAATACAACACACACAAAACAAGTTATACACACACACACACACACACACACACACACATACATACATACATACATATATACATAAAAAAATCAAGACAGTCTAAAAGCTAACCTAAAAAAAATTAGTTTTTAAATAAGATTTAAAGTTGGGTTTAAATACTTAAAATTCTGTGCATCTTTGATGTGAGGAGACAGTGCATTACAAAGCCTAGGAGCATAGGATGAGAAAGCCCTGTCCCCTACAGAACGCAACCGTGTCTGTGGGACTACCAATAGACCAGCTTGTGAGGAGTGTAAATGGCGCTTGGGTGTGTATAAGGTTAAAAGTGCAGACAGATAGGGGCCAGACCATGCAGTGCCATTGGTGATGACCAATGAGAGATGGCATAATGAGAGATCTAAGATGGCGGCGCATGAACATGCTGTGGCTCAGCACTCCATGTATCAGCACTTTTTGTATAGTTTATTGGTAGTTTATTATCTATTGAGTGCCACGCATGCACAGACGTATGTAAAATACAGTCGTCATGAACTGATCGGATCGAACATCAGATTGATACCCGAGGGCTGCATTTTCAACCAGGAAGATCCTAGACATGACATACCACTTGATCTTGTCAGACCACCGGGGTCTCCGTGGATTACTCTTCCAGCCAGAAAGCAAGCAACAGAGGTGGCACAGAGAGAGGAAGCAGAAGCGAGGCTGCAGAGCTGGGATACAAGCTATGCTATGCAGAGAAACGCACAAGCCTCCGCTGCCGAGCCTCTTTGTCACAAACGTAAGATCACTTACCAACAAAATCAAGGAGCTGGAACTTATTACATCCACTCAGAAAACCATCCAGGACTGCTGTGTTATGGTAATTACAGAGATTTGGCTCAACCCAGCTATTCCAGCGGAGGCTATTCAGCTAACAGGGCATACAGCACACTGGGCCAACAGGACGGCAGACTTCGGTAAGAACAGAGGAGGGGGGCTTTGTGTTTACACTAACAACAGCTGGTGCACAAATACAATAATAACTGACACTCACTGCTCCCGGACTTGGAGTTTTTATCAGTAAGATGTCATCCCTTCTATCTGCCGTGAGAATTTACCGTTGATGTAAGTATTGCTGTTTACATACATCCGAATGCTAACATCAAAACAGCTTTGGGCTACTTGCTAACTTCCATTAGTAAACAACAACGGGCCCATCCAGATGGAGTTTTTGTAATAGCAGGTGATATTAACGGAACAAGTCTTAAGACTGTCCTACCAAAATTTCACCAGCATGTGCAGTGTCCAACTAGAGGAAAAAACACACTTGACCATGTCTACAGTAACATCAAGCATGGATATAAGGCATTACCTCTGATTCCAGCATATAGACCAATTATCACAGGTGAAACCAACTAGTAGTTGGTTTCGCCCTGTTGATAATTGGTCTATATGCTGGAATCAGAGGTAATGCCTTATATCCAATACAAATACAAACAATACAAATGTGGCCAAAAGGCGCGTCTGAGCGGCTGCAGGACTGCTTCAGTTGCACTGACTGGACTGTATTTGTAGATGACAATATTGATATTTACACATCCTCTGGGCTATTTTATATAAAATGCTGCATTGACAATGTGACCACCACAAAACGGATTTGCATGTTTCCAAATAGCAAGCTGTGGAACATGCAGCAGTACAGCACAGCCAGGGTAAAACTGAAGAAGGGTATTAAGGATGCTAAGGCAGCCTATAAGTGGAAACTCGAGAACCACTTCAGCAACTCGGACCCCCAACAGGCATGACAGGGGATTCGTCACATTACTGGGCAGAATAACACCAGCAGTCTGACTAACAACAGTGCTCTAGAAGTGGAGCAGCTCAACCAGTACTTTGGACGCTTCGAGGTGGAGAAGATAGAGACTAATATCGATCCAGTTCCCGCCACCAACAGCCAGGCACTCATCATCCAATCTACTGAGGTGATACACACCTGATGGCATCCCAGGGCGCATCCTCAGAGACTGTGCCTCAGAGTTGGGTGAGGTATTTACAAATATCATTAACCATTCTCTGTTGCAGTGCACTGTTCCAACCTGCCTGAAGACATCCACAATAGTGCCAGTACCAAAGCAGGCTGCCATAACATCCCTCAATGATTATAGGCCCATTGCACTGACACCTGTAATCATGAAATGCCTGGAGAGGCTGGTCCTGCATTACATCAAGGCTGCTCTTCCACTTACTCTGGACCCTCACCAGTATGCATACAGGGCCAACAGGTCGACAGATGATGCCATCTCCACTGCCCTCCACACTGTACTGTGCCACCTGGAACATCAAGGAATGTATGCACGGCTGCTGTTCGTGGACTACAGTCCTGCATTCAATACCATCATACCTAGCAGACTGTTCTCCAAGGTGTCTGACCTAGGCATACAACACACTATCTGCCTGTCGATTAAGGACTTCTTAACACAGCGGCCACAGTCGGTGTGGATGGGCTCACATCACTCCTCAATTCTGACACTCAGCACAGGAGTCCCACAAGGCTGTGTGCT
The DNA here is from genome assembly GCA_028476615.1 of Culter alburnus. Classification (NCBI taxonomy): domain Eukaryota; kingdom Metazoa; phylum Chordata; class Actinopteri; order Cypriniformes; family Xenocyprididae; genus Culter; species Culter alburnus. The sequence goes on along the minus strand of JAOTNS010004041.1, from coordinate 25,899 downwards.
GAGCCCGTTTCTCTACTCTTTGTATACTCATGATTGTACACCATCTCATAATACTAACATCATTATCAAATTCACAGATGATACGGCTGTGGTGGGGTTGATCACCAGAAGCGATGAGTCTGCCTACAGAGAGGAGGCACAGAGGCTAATGGTGTGGTGCACAGAGAATAATCTGTCTCTAAACATCAAGAAAACAAAAGAACTTATCATTGACTTCAGAAAGAAACAGGATGTTCGCACACCACTGTACATCAATGGGGAGAGGGTGGAGAGAGTGTCCAGCTTTAAATTTCTGGGCACATACATCTCAGAGGACCTCTCATGGACGACAAACATCATGGCGCTAGTCAAGAAGGCACAAAAGCGACTGTACTTCTTAAGAACGCTCAGGAAGATTAACCTGTCACAGCAGCTTCTGGTGTCATTCTATCGCTGTTCCATTGAGAGTGTGACTCGACACATGGCATGCTGGTGTGGTATGGAGGCAGCTCTGCAGCTGACAAAAAGGCTCTGCAGAGAGTCACAAAGACTGCGGAGAACATCATCACAAACCAACAGTTACCTGCTCTGGAAGACATATTCATCACACGTTGCCTGCAGAAAACACACAACATTCTAAGGTATTCACAGCACCCTGCCCATCATCTGTTTGAACTTCTACCATCTGGAAAACGCTACAGGTCTATTAAAACACGCACCACAAGATTCATGAACAGTTTTTATTAAAAGTTGTTACCCTACTGAACTTTGAAATGAAAAAACACTGCCCAACTACAATACATTCTTGACATTCAAGACCATGCTGTAACAGGTCGTTACACGAAGTGGGATCCATAAGCAGGCTTTTATTAACAGATCTCGTGTCATACAGGCAGTGGTCAAACAGGGGCAAACAGGTATAGCAAGGACTAAGCAGAATCGTGGTCTTACAACAGGCAGTAGATAAGGGCAGGCGGATATCAATCAAAAGTCCATAGACAATAAACAATCCCAGGGCAGGCAGCAAAGAATCGTAAACGGGGATCAAATGGGATCAATAACAGGCAGACAGTCAGAATAGTAAATGCTCAGAAATGTACACCGTGGCAATACAAGACCTCGCAATGATAGTGAGGTTGAGTGTGGTTTAAATAGTCCAGGTAATGCACATCAGCTGGGTGTGGTAATCAGCGCCAAGGTACGGGGCTTGTGGGAAATGTAGTGCATGTGTGTATGTGTCAGTATTCCGGTGATGGTGCCCTCTGATGGCCAGAGGAGGGAATCACGGAGTTTGTCTCTGTGACACATACATTCAATGACAATAACATTTGAGCACTTATTAAAACAAATGTTTTAATAAGCCTTTCAGTCACAGAAAAGGATAACATAGAGCAGAATCTAGCAATATTTCTGAGATGGAAAAAGGAGTTCTTTACAGTGTATTGAACATGATAGTCAAAAGACAAAATTGAATCAAATATAACTCCTAGATTTTTTAATTTGGTTTGTGATTCCAAAACAGTGCCATCTACGTTTAAAAATAGTGAGTCAGCTTTACAAAACTGATGAGAGGTGCCAATAAGCAAGACCTCAGTCTTATCACTATTAAGACTATTAAGTTTTGGGACATCCATGGTTTTATCTCAGAAATACAATTTGTTGTTGACTGTGTAGCTGCAATCGACATCATGCTTTTTTTGGAACAGGTGTTACAGCAGCAGTTTTCAATGCTGCTGGTACAACACCAGTACGCAGGGAATCTTTAACAATGCTGAGAATAGCCGGTTTGGCTCCAAAAACTCTCTCTTGGTAACTCTCCAAAAATCCACATTAACAGAAACTCTTATAATTAGCATAACAAACCATTAAACCAAAGTCGACAGAAACACTGTGACACGATTGCATTGTTTGCGATCACAAGGTCTAATGTATGACCTTTATTGTGTGTTAGGGTTCTAATAAACTGTTTAAGATTAAAACAGTCCAATAAAAATAGAAAGTCCTTTGTCATCGTACAGTCATTTTCGTCAATGTAGAATGAGGATTCTCTTGAATTTAAAACACAACATTGACAGCAAGTCAGCAAACTCAGACATTAAAGCATCATTTGCCTTTGGTGGTCCATAAACAGTAGCAATGGTGATTGCCTTAGGAGTGGAAATGCTCAGAACAAGGCATTCAAATAATGAAAATTGTGGTACACACACAGCGCTGATGTTAAATTGCAGATTGTGAACCACAATAATTCCCCCACCTCGACCAGTAAGTCGCGGTAGATCAAACAGTCCATACCCCTCAGGAGTATGCTGGTTAAAGAGGAGTCCATCATTTTGTTTATGCCATGTTTCAGTTAAAAACAATAAGTCCAGTTTTCGATCTACAAAGATGTCCGATAAGAGCATGTCCGATATTGTTTACTGAAAGCGCATTGAACGACGCAACATTTAAATATTTAATTTGTTTAATATTCTATTAATTAGATGCATTTACTTCATAGACATTCTTCTCTATCTCCATTTTGATCTTTGTTTGCTCTGTTGTCGGTCTTTCAGTGAAACACTGTAATTGAATTGTTTAACAGAAAGAACTTTTTCTCAAATGGTCTGTTTACTGGATAGCTCCACTAACAGAGAATGTGTTTATCTGTGAGAAGTGCAAGACAAAACTTGTTTTGTGCTTGTTTATACTTTATTTTGAAGGTCTTTCAGTTACATTTTTCAGCAGAACACGTCATGGTGTGTTGTTTGGCACTATATGATGGTGATGTAGGGGTGTATTGTGCTTCCACATTCTTAAACACTTGTGTTTCTTTCTATAGATGGCCGGCCTCTGTATATCCTACGACTTGGACATATGGACACTAAAGGTCTGGTTCGAGCACTTGGAGAAGAATCCCTGCTTAGACATGTAAGAGATTCAACAACCAACATTCTTCAGCATGCTTTCTGGTGTATTCCATTCAATGGTGGTCAGTAATTGTACTTTTATTTTGGGAAACTTTTACTTTATTACATTCAAAAGCGTAATACCATACTTTTTTACTTCACTACATTTCATAAAACATGTCATTCCTCATTATTTTGAACTGAAGAAATCATCAGCACCGACAAGATAGCGGTGTCCAATTCGTAAAAGCTGATTCTTTTCAAATAAACTATTAAATTGGTCTGTAAATCCTACTGAATGATTCATTCGTGAATTGGACCAATCAGATTGCGTTTGTTCTCGAGTCAACAACTCACTGATTCAAAATGATCCAGTCAGAGTCAGTCTCCACTTAACAATTCAGCGAATTCACAGTCTGATTTAAAATTAACCAAGTACAAGAGATCCTCAGAGCATGAGTGCGCTGATGGCGCAAAGTAAATTAATAATGCAGAGAATTATGGATTTAATTTGTAAATGGAAATCATTTAGGTCACGACTGTCAGTTGTTATGAACTAAATATGCTGTAAAAGGGCAAGCTGTTAAGCCCACTGTAAAAAAAAAAAAAAAAATGGTGGACATGTCCATATTTGTGTATTACCATCTGAACGAGGCAGGTTTTAGGTAAATGAAAATGTGTGTGTGGTGTGTGTGTGTGTTGTGTGTGTGTGTGTGTGTGTGTGTGTGTGTGTGTATATGTATTATGTGTATATATATGTCAGAGCTTCCACACTAGACTTTTACTGGGCGGGCTGCCCAGGTATTAACGGCCGTCCAAGTATATTTGGAGACACATTTTGATTTTATTATTTTTTATCCTTGTACTTTTGTATCAGCCCAAGATAATGAAACCATCTACGATCGATTAACTAGTGGAAAATCTCCCTCGCCCTTCGCGTTTCGTACCTTATCGTTCTTTGTGTGCAAGAGCTCCTCCTTGTTTTACTCCTGCTAACATTCCCACATCTGTTACAGAGACGCGGTGGATATTTCACAAAGAGCGCTGCAAGTTGCAAACAGAGATCGTATTATTATAGGGAGATAAGAGGGTCTATATTTCTTACCATTGGAGAAAGCGTAACAGCTAACTTAATCACGTGCGGCACCTCTCAGCCTATCGTGTAATGGCAGTGACATCAGTCGCAACATTCCCTAGTCTGCCTTCTCTTAAAAAAAAATAAATTTTTATCAAGCTAAAATCTACATATAGTTCCCAAAGAAAGTATTGTTTAGTTTAAAACATGCTGAAGATTAGCAAACAGGCTGTCCTTTAATTAAATGATTAGCTATTTCCCCACAAAAGCAGCATAGTGAAGCCTCTCATCCATTGACATCCATTAAAAAAACAGCCTCTGGTCTCCTTCTCTACGTACCGCTGGGGGCGGGGCATTAGCATTAGCCGTTACGCTTTTTTGGCTAAATGTTGTAGGCTTGCCTTCCAGTGGCTTTGTTGCAAAGTCTCAAGGCGGCAATGTTACACATTCTACAGGCTCGACCAACAAGATAATTTCAGACTGCTTCAAAGTGATTCTCAATCAATGAATAGCACACATTTATGCCAAGCAATTGCTAATGAACTCGAGTTGATGAATTATGACAATGTCTACTTTATGGTCTTTATATAATATGTTTTAGACGGTTGTAACAAGCATGCATATTTTATCTCTCTCATCAGAAGGATCTGCACGCAATAGTACAGACATTTCAACATAAGAAGAACTCTACCATTTAAATGCTGTAATTTTGCATAATTTACAATCCATAATAATGCATAATATTAGTATGTAATAGTAGGCTATGTAATTAAAATTAATTTCAATAAATAAAATACTGTTAAAAATCTCACATTATTTGTTGTTTGTCACATGCAGTAGACCATTTTTGTGCCGTAGGTAATAGAAGGATTTTCCACACGGCTACCACCCATGTATATTTCAACCTGGGGAAGCACTGTGTGTATATATGTGTGTGTGTGTGTGTGTGTGTGTATGTGTGTGTATATATCAGTGCCCTCCACAATTATTGGCACCCTTAGTAAATATGAGCAAAGGTGGATGTGAAAATAAATCTGCATTGTTTATCCTTTTGATCTTTCATTAAAAAAATTCACAAAATTCTAACCTTTCATTGAAGGAAAACAGTTGAAAGTGGGGGGAAACTCACATTATGAAATAAATGTTTTTCTCCAATACATGTGGCCACATTATAGGCACCCCTAGAAATTCTTATGAGTAAATATCTCTGAAGTATATTCCCATTCATATTTACATTTTTTTTAGCACACCAGGGTGACTAGGAGGATGAAATTGTCCAGCCATGACTTCCTGTTCCACAGGATAACTAAAAATATAGCTGCGAGCAGCGGGGCGGCCCAAAACCGGTGGCACTGCCACCCTATATTTACTGCACTATAAGATGGCGCTATAGAGCCCCTCATCCCTGCCCATTTCTAAAGCTTTGCCCATGTCTACTGGATAACAATCCTGATGTGTGTGTCGAGTTTCATACAATTTGAAGCATGCTAAGAGTCTCAAAAGCATCCAAATGATATTAAAGTTTGATGCGTTACCAAGGCACAGTGTTTGAGATATCACAATTTTTCAAAGGACTACATCTTCCTGTTTTAACATTATTCTGATGAAGTTTGAAGCAAATTGGGTAAAAATAGAGGGTGATCTCAAAGCATGCTGAAAGTGACACACTTCCTGCTGCCAGTTGGTGGCGGTATAACTTTGACTCACATAGTCACCTCTATGTATCCCTTGTACAATGAACACACAGCTGAAGATTCATCAAAATCAATCAATGTAGCAGAAGTTATAACATTTTGTTTCCCTTTCTTGCTATAAATTCTTGCTCGCCACAGCCAAACCGTTTGAGATATCCAAATCCGTTTGCAATTAACCCTTTAAGACCTGAAGGCTTTTTTAGAGTTTTTTTTTTCTGAGCGACACACAAAAAGTAAGACTCATAACTCCAAACTCTAGCAAGGAGAGTCAAAAGTTTGGTATCATTGATAGAAAACATTTTATATTTTAAGAAAAATATAATTACATTACATTTGGACATTTTCTTGCTGAGAACAGCTGATAAAAACAAAAAATATATAATTTTTTTTAAAATATTTTTCGTTTTTTTTATTGACATGGAATAACTCAGAAACACAATAAGATCGCTAAAAAATTATTTTTTGGTGATGCTCTCCTATATGTGAGCTGCATCTGGTTCAAATTTTGTGGTGATATTATAAAGAATAGTTTGAAAAATTGTTGTTCATTTTTTTCCGCAGCCAGGTGGCGCCAACGGGCGGTAAACTCCGGTTTAGTGGTGCTTCTCAGCAGTCGTTAGGAGTTTTTTCAATGGTTAGATGCATTAAAAGATGAGATTCTAAGCTTTAAAATGATATCTATTTTGTGTTATTCCATGTTGGAAAACGAACATGGATGGGTGTGGAAACATTGGATACACACTGCATCCGCATCTGCATTTTGGATTCATTTTAATCTTGAGAATCTGCTTTAAATATTGATTAGCCATTTTTTATGATCTGTGCATTTTTCATGAAGTTATGAGCACCTGAAATATACATACTTATTCAGTTTAGCGGCTGTGCTATTTTGTTCTAAACGCATATAACTCAGACTCATTAGAGGGTGAAAACAACGCAACAGAAGCATGTTGGAGGCTTGATATGAAGTTTAAGTCTCTGGTTGTTGTATGCCAAAAATTTTGTGCTACCTATATGGATTCAATTTTTATTGGCTTTTCAAAAAGAGAGACACGCAAATGGGAGCGCCGACGCTCCATCCGGTCTTAAGGGGTTAAACAACTTCAATGTGTTAGCACCAAGTTAAAAAAAAGTTTGGTGCAAATTGTATAAACCCTGTAGGAGTAGTAGTATAAAATTCATATCCTGTTTTTCCAAAAATTTAGGTTGGCCAGTTGGTGGCGCTATAACTTTGACTCACAATAGTCACATCCATGTGATCAGACTCCTATAATGAACACACCGCTGAAGTTTCATAAACATCAATCATGTATGCAGACATTATAACACATTTCCTGTTCCCTTTTTCTCACCAAAATTTGTTGCCTCGCCACAGCCCAAACGTTTGAGATATCAAAAAATCCGCTGGCAGTTTTCATCATCAGTGTCTTGACTTCATGCTGACCGAGTTTGGTGGTGATCGGAATAATCGCCTAGAAGGAGTATATCAAATTCCAGAGCATGCGTTTTTCAAACAACCTGTAATAGCCGACTTCCTGTTGAGGTGGTGTAGAACTTAGAGCATGAAAGTTGTTCGGCCCGATGAGGTCTATATGTATAACCGAGTTTCATATTAATACGTGCAAGTGTTTAATATATGGACCAAGTTTTCAGACTTTGTTCAAGGGGGCGCTGTCGAGCCCCCTGCAACGCCCGGGTACCAGCTTCTGCCCGGCCCTGATGGCCGCGGGTTCCAATGTGTGTGCCAATTTTCAAGAGTTTTGAGCATGTTAAGGGCCCCAAAAAGCCCCGGGAAAAAAAAATAAATAAATAATAATAATCCTTAGGGGATCAAGAGGGCCCTTCGCCAATTATTGGCTTGGGCCCTAATAATAATCCTAAAGAAAACAATAGGGCCTTCAGCCCCTTGGGCTTTGGCCCTAATAATAACCTAAAGAAAACAATAGGCCTTCAGCCATTCGGCTTTGGCCCTAATAATCCTAAAGAAAAACAATAGGGCCTCAGCCCTTTACAGGGCTTGGCCCTAATAATCTAAAGAAACAAAAGGGCCTTCAGCCCTTTGGCTTTGGCCCTAATAATAATAATAAATATAGCTGCAAGCAGCAATTTAGGGGCCAAGCACAAAAACGGCACAATAAGCCAGCCACTGGCTGTGAGCATCAGACCAGCTGCAACAGGGAGCAATTAGAGACCTATTAAGATCATTTTAGGCAAAAGAGCTGAAAAATGATAAAAAATGAGGATTTACTGGTTCATCACTTTCGACCAATAGGTGGTGCTGTGGACCAAATTATGTGCTACGGTCAGAGGGAGGTTGACAATGACACTTGCAAAGTTTGTGGTTCAATATGTCAAAGCATTACAGAGTACGCTTCAAGAGTTGTTTGAACGGTTTGACGTATCGACTTGAAATCCATAACTTTTTGTTGGCATGGTCTGAAGACGATATGTTTAAATTTTGGTGAAAATCGGAGCAACGGTCTAGGATGAGTTCGAAAAAGTAGGTTTTTGAAGAAAAACAATATGGCGGACAGGAAGTTCAGCTGACTATGGAAAATTTGATATCTATGTTCTCAGCATGACCCAAGGAATCTATTGAGACCAGTTTAATTACAATCAGTTAATATAGTCAAAAGTTATTAACATTTTTGTAAATTTTGTTATAACTTTTGACCACAAGGTGGCGCTGCGCCGAAACTTTTTGAGTATTGTCAGGGCATGGTGTCAAAGACGCATACCAAGTTTCGTAACAATACACTAATGCGTTCATAAAATACAGCATTTTAGCACAAAATTCAAAATGTCCGATGGCCAAAATGTCCAATATGGGAAAATCGGTTATCATTCGACTCGGCATGATGCCCCGAATCCAACGAGACCAAATTTATGATTTTTGGACAAACCCATCAGAAGTTATAAGCAAAAATATTAATTTTTCATATCTCCGTACAAGTAGGTGGCGCTGCACCGAAACACTGCATGATGCCTCAGGTCACATTTGTTATGACATGTAGGAAGTTTGGTCTGAATACAATAAAGCGTTGCGGAGATACAGCCTCACTTCTATTTTCGCAAGCACCATGTACAATTCGTTCGTGTGTTTTTCGAAAACGGTTTGAGGAATCAACTTGAATTCCATAATTTTTTGTCGGCATGGTCCGAAGATGATCTGGTTCAATTTTCATGAAAATCGGAGTAACGGCCAAGGAGGAGTTCGAAAAAGTAGTTTTTTCAGAAAATTCAAAATGGTGGAAAAATTATAATGACGGAAAATGACGTCATAGGGTGCATTTGATTCGGCTTTAGCCAAGGAATTAGACGAAAAAAGAATTTTGTTTCTAGCCCTTACAGTTCAAAACAGCATAAACTTAAATGGGACAGGTGGGGTGCTAGTGATTGAGTAGCCAAATTGCTATGGACAAAGGTCAGACGGTCCTCTAACTGTGTACCAAATTTCACAACTTTCCCGCAAGCGGTTCTATGGCCTGCCATAGACTTCAAGAGCGGAAGAAGAAGAAGAAGAAGAAAAAAAAAAAAGAACGGCAACAATAACAATAGGTGCCTCTGCACCTTCGGTGCTTGGCCCCTAATAAATATAGCTGCAAGCAGCAATTACGGGGCCAAGCACAAAAGCGGCACAACAAGCCAGCCAACATGGCCGTCAGCATCAGACCAACTGCAACAGTGAGCAATTAAACCATTAGGATCATTTTAGTCAAAGAGCTGAAAAATCACATATACAGTCAATAATAAGATTACTGGTTTATCACTTTCCACCAATAGGTGGCGCTGTGACCAAATTCATGTGGTATAGTCAGAGTGAGTTGACAATGACAACCGCAAAGTTTGGTGTCAATATGTCAAAGCATTACAGAGATACAGCTTCAAGAGTGTGTTTTGCATCATGCCTCAAATTCATTGCTCCGGTATACGAAAACGGTTTGACTTATCAACTTGAAATCCATAACTTTTTGTCGGCATGGTCTGAAGATGATACGGTTCAATTTTGGTGAAAATCGGAGCAACGGTCTAGGAGGAGTTCGAAAAAGTTTTTAAAGAAAAACAATATGGCGGACAGGATGTTCAGCTGACTATGGGAAATTTGATATCTATGTTCTCAGCATGACCCAAGGAATCTACAGAGACCAGTTTCATTACAATCGGTTAATACAGTCAAAAGTTATTAGCATTTTTGTACATTTTGTTAACTTTTGACCACAGGTCGCAGCCCGAAACTTCTCGGCTCCTTCAGGGCATTGTCCTGATGACCCATACCGAGTTTCGTAACGATACGCTAATGCGGTCGTAAAATACAGCATTTTAGCACAAAATTCAAAACGGCCGACGGCTAAAATGGCCAATATGGGAAAATTGGATATCATTCGACTCGGCATGATTCCCCGAATCCAACGAGACCAAATTTATGATTTTTGGACAAACCCATCAGAAGTTTATAAGCAAAAATATCCATTTTTCATATCTCTGCACCAGTAGGTGGTGCTGTGCCGAAACACTGCATGATGCCTCAGGTCATGCTTGTGATGACGGGTACCAAGTTTGGTCTGAATACGATAAAGCGTTGCAGAGATACAGCCTTACTTCTATTTTCGCAAGCACTACGTACAATTCGATCACGTGTTTTTCAAAAACGGTTTGAGGAATCAGCTTGATTTCCATAACTTTTTGTCAGCATGGTCTGAAGATGATCTGGTTCAATTTTCGTGAAAATCGGAGTAATGGCCTAGGAGGAGTTCGAAAAAGTAGGTTTTTCAGAAAATTCAAAATGGCGGAAAACTTTTCATGACGGAAAATGACGGCATTCGATTCGTCTTGAGCCAAGGAATCAGAGGGAAAAAGAATTTTGTTTATAGCCCTTAGGTTCAAAAGTTATTAGCATAAACATAAGTGCAACTTTGGACAGCTGGTGGCACTAGAGGGATTGGGATAGAGACTCCAAATTTGCTACGGACACAGATCAGTTTTTAATATCCATGTGTGTTGTCAGTCTAAACCTCTTACTATGGAGTTTTTTAATCTCATTGATTCATTTAACATGGTTCAGTGGGTGAAAGATCCTATGCATATTCATGGACATACTTTGGACTTGGTTCTTTCCCATGGCTTTTCCACCACGAATGTTCAGGTTTTTGACACTTTGATCTCAGATCATATGCTTGTTTTATTTACTATGCCTCTTCCACAGTCAAGTTCAATCACTACTCATACTGTACAATGGTCTCGTTTCTTTTCCTCCCATTTTCAAGATGACTTCACCAGCACCTTCAACGAGGTGTCTTTGTCTCTGTCCCTTGAGTCATCCTTACCAGACTTAGATGCTGAACAACATCTTAGTCTGTTTAATACTGCTTGCTTAGAGGTCTTAAATACCACTGCTCCTCTTAAACCTATAAAGTCTAAATCAAACAGAACCATGGATTGATGATAACATCCGCACTCTGAGGCGAGCCTGTAGAAGTGCAGAACGTAAGTGGAAAAAGGACAAGTTACAAATTTTTTTATGAAATGCTTAAAAATTGTCTTAAAAATTGTTGTTTGTTTTTCAGAAAACTGTGAAATCTGCTAAGTCTAAGTACTTTTCTAGTTTAATTGCTAAAAAAACATAATTGCTCTAAGCTTTATTTCGGTGTTAAACTCTGTTCGTAATCCTCCTGTGAATGTGATTTCCAATCCCTCAGTGTCATTATTGAAGGTTTCTCAAGGTTTTTCTCTGAGAAGATCACTGCTCTAAGATCTCAGTTGCAACCAGTTGCTAATGTTTCACCTGACTTTTGTTGTTCTCCAGCCATATGGAGTGTTTTTGACCCAGTTTCTCTTCAGTCCTTCAGAGAAATTATCAATCATTTGAAACCTACCTTTTGTCCTAATGATATTCTCCCTCCTCGTTTTTTTTAAACACATTTTTCATATAGTTGGGCCATGTCTTGTGTCTTTTCTGAATAAATGCTTATGTTCAGGGACTATCCCTGATAGTCTTAAAGAAGCTACTGTCACACCTCTTCCCAAGAAACCTTCACTTGATGATAGTGATTTCAATAATTTTCGACCTATCTCGACTCTTCCTTTTCTCACTAAAGCTTTGGAAAAAACTGTTTTTATTCAGCTGCTGTCTTTTCTTAGCTCAAATTTTTTTTTGAAACTTTCCAATGTGGTTTTAAGCCTTTACACAGCACAGAGTCGGCTTCATTACGGGTTTTTAACGATATACTGTTAGCGACTGACTCTGGTGAATCTGTGATCTTGATACTCTTAGACCTAACCTCGGCTTTTGATACAGTTGATCATAAAATTCTCCTATCCCATCTGGAAAGTTCGTGGGCATTCAGGGAACTGTCCTCGGTTGGTTTAAATCTTATTTGACGAATAGAAGCTTCTCTGTTAGATTAGGTAACTTCTCTTCATCACCTACTCAACTCTCTTGTGGAGTACCGCAGGGTTTTCTTGCACTATTCTTTTTTCTCTGTATTTACTTCCTCTGGGCTCCATCTTCAGAAAACTGGTGTATCATTTCACTGCTATGCAGATGACCCAAATCTATTTACCCCTGAAACGAACTCAAATGCTGCTCTGAAATCTCTTTTTGTATGCCTAGATGAAGTGAAATTGTGGTTCTCTCAAAATTTTTTGTTTGTGAATGAATCAAAACCGAGGTTATAGTCTTTGGCCCCCACCATAGCTCTGGGAGCAAAAACATCGACCTGGACTCCTTACTCCTTTTACCTCATCCTGCATTAAAAACTTAGGTGTTTTTTGGGACCAGAACTTCTCATTTGAAAAACAAATAACTCTGTAATTAGTTCTTGTTTTTTCAGCTACATCTCCTCTCTAAGATTAGATCCTCGCTCTCCGAAAAACCTTAGAGATTGCGATCCATGCGCTTATTACATCTCGCTTGGATTACTGCAATTCTCTTTATTATGGTATGTCCAAATCCTCTATTGCCCGTCTTCAACTAGTGCAAAATGCTGCTGCAAAATTTCTCAAAAGAAAACGCAAATTTGATCATGTTACCCCAATTTTAAAATTGTTGCACTGGTTACCTGAACATTTTAGAATTGAATTTAAAATCCTTCTTTTTGTTTTTAAATCCCTTAATAACCAGTCACCAAGCTATCTGTCTGAGCTACTCCACCCCTACAATCCCACTCGTAATCTGAGATCTGGTGATAAGAGAGTTCTCTGTGTCCCCAGATCGCAATTAAAGCAGAGAGGTGATAGAGCCTTTGCTATCGCTGGCCCCAGGCTGTGGAACAGTGTCCCGGCCTATATCAGATCGGCACAGTCTCTAACTATTTTAAATCTTCTCTTAAAACTTCACTTTTTTCTTTAGCTTTTAATTCAGTATGAGTATAGTGTTGAATGTATGTTTCACTTTGTACTTTTTTTTTTTTTTCCTTCACCTTATTGTTCAGCACTTTGGTCAGCCATGCTTGCTGTTTTTAAATGTGCTATATAAATAAAACAACCTTGAACCTTGAACCTTAAAATCAAAACCTGACCGCTTCTGCTAGAAATCCTAATGGGCCATGGTTGGATCTTCCATCAGGACAATGATCCAAACAAACATCAAAACCACACAAATGTGTCACTGAGCACAAAATGAAGCTTCTGCCACGGCATCTCAGTCCCCTGACCTGAAACCCTAAAGAAAATGAGTGGAGTGAACTGAGAGAAGAAGCACCAGCATGGAGCTGGAATCTGAAGGATCTGGAGAGATTCTGTATGGAGGAATGGTCTCTGATTTCTTGTCAGGTGTTCTTCAAACTCATCGGGCATTATAGGTGAAGACTCAGAGCTGTTATCTTGGCAAAAGGAGGTTGCAAAACGTTTTGAATACAAGGGTGCCAATAATTGTGGCCAACGTGTTTTGGAGAAAAACATGTATTTCATAATGTGATTTTTTTTTTTGAATGAAAGATCAAAAGGATAAACATGCAGATTTATTTTCACAGCTGCTTTTGCTCATAATTACTAAGGGTGCCAATAATTGTGAAGGGCACTGTATATATATTATACACACACATATACACAGTGCTTCCCACAGGTTTGAAATATACTATGCCCTTCACAGTGGCATATAGCGGACGGGCATGCAGGGCTATTAAATTATTTTTCTTATTATCATGCTACTTTTATTATTAAGTTAATATTGCAATTCATTTGCAATTCATATCAGTAAGATTTCAGTAGTATAAACATTCAGAATTTAGTTTTTCTAAGAAAATGTTTATTTATCCATGTCTTTTTAGATAACTGGTATCAATCTCAGACAAAATAATTCGCCAGGTCTATGAAAACCCTACTTAGAGGTTGTTCCACATTATTAAGCAAGTCACAGTTCTCATGCAATATGGGGAGGAAGAAAGATCTTTCTGAAGATGAAGCATGAATGGTGCAATGTTGTGCAAAAGGCATGAAAACAACTAATATTGTGTGAAAACTGAATGGAGATTATCGAATTATCATAAGATTTGTGAGTGATTTATAGCACAGCAGAACTCAGATTGATGAGGAATCAGATTGATACCAGTTATCTAAAAAAGACATAGATAAATATTTTCTTAGAAAAACTAAAATCTGAATGTTTATTGTACTGAAATCTTACTGTCACTTGCATAATAATTTGGAAAGCTGTGTGTATGTGTGTGTATATATATATATCTATATATATCTATATACACACACACACACACACATATACATACACACACATAGCGTTCCAAATTTTAGTTTTAGTAGTAAAAATAAAATGTTTTCTTATCGTCTTATTGACCAGTGCTGGCTACTTGTCGAGTCATAATTCATAATTATGTCAGTACTTAATGCTGGAGTAATATTTAATTTGGGTATCTGTACTTTTACTCAAGTAATTGATTGTGGTCCACCACTAATTCAATTCGTATGGATCTATACAAAGCTTAACAACATTTGTGAATGTTTAGGTGCTGTCTATCAATGAAGAGGGTCTGCGACGCTGCGAGGAGAACACTAAAGTCTTTGGTCGGCCAATTAGGTACTGACAGGACTGACAAATTTTCTTTCTGTAATCATAAAGTTACTATTAAAATAATTTATAGTTATACCATGGGGCTGTTGAATGCATAATTCAGATGTGTTGACAAATGTTCAATTATTTCAGTTTTTCAAAGGTCTTACAGCCTACATTACAATAGCATATGAACAAAAACCCACAAATACACTGACCAAGTGAACAAATGACAAACAATAGGATAAAAATTACGTACAGTTTATATGCTTTTTCTACCAAATTACCTCATCTATTTAAAGCACACTTTCTTTATCCCGCTCTCTCTCTCTCTGCATCCACAAACATACTGTACAGACAGACACATGCTCCCATACAGACTCAAACATAAATGCACAAAAAATTGTCAGCACTCCCCTGCAATTCTTTTTCGATAAAATATTTTTCAGTGGTAAGGTGGTAATTCACATTTTCTCATTCTGTAGTTGCTGGACATGTCTGGTCGATCTTGAGGGGCTCAATATGAGGCATCTGTGGCGCCCTGGAGTCAAAGCTCTGCTGAGGATTATTGAGGTAGTGGAGGCCAATTACCCTGAGACTCTAGGCCGTTTGCTTATCCTCAGAGCTCCCAGAGTTTTTCCTGTCTTGTGGACACTGGTGAGGGACACCGCTGTTTGCTTTTGCTTTTAAATTGTTCTTCTCTCCTCAAAATTAGAGATGGGAATGGTCTTACATGACATGCCATGCATGCTATATTTATTTGTTCGTATTAAAGGATTAGTCCACTTTTAAATAAAATTTTCCTGATAATTTACTCACCCCATGTCATTCACGATGTTCATGTCTTTCTTTTGTCAGTCGAAAAGAAATTAAGGATTATTCTCCTTATAGTGGACTTCAATGGCCTCCAGACGGTTCAAAGGGCTTTAAACAATACCAGACGAGGAATAAGAGTCTTATCTAGCGAAGCGATCAGTCATTTTCGAAAAAAATACAACTGTATATGCTTTATAAACCCAAAATAACGCCTTGCACGTGCTTCCGCATTCTTCAAAATGCTTATGCTGTATGTTCTACGCCTTCCCTATTCTACTTACGGAAAAAAACTGAACTGGCGCCGTGTTCATCCCGTAAATAGAATAGGAAAGGCGAAGGACGTACAGTGTTGTGGCAAAAAATCAGCCCGACTCTACTGCATAAGAGACAAACATGTCCAATTGTCTTTAAAGGTTTTATTTCTTGCAAAAGGTCGGACAGGTCAAACAGAAACACAAGTAGCTGCAGAGTGTAAGACAAAGAACGAAAGCTTCCCCTCACTTTTATATCTCTAACCTCCAAGGCCGAAGCCTCTGTCCTTTTACCATATTAGGAACATCTCTTAGTGGCTGTAACTTTCCACACATTGTTAGCACAGACATGTTTTTAACATACATCTTGCATGTCCCCATACCATATCTTGCTCTTTCTATTTCTAACATCTATGTTAACACTATGTTAAACATTACCACTTAAGCCAACATCATACCATTAAAATTTCCACAACATACAGCGTAAGCGTTTTGAAGAATGCGGAAAGCAGAAGTATGTGCAAGGTGATATTTTGTGTTTATAAAGCATATACAGTTGTATTTTTTTTTTGAAAATGACAGATCGTTTCGCTAGATAAGACCCTTATTCCTCATCTGGTATCGTTTAAAGCCCTTTGAAGCTGCACTGAAACTGTAATTTTGACCTTCAACCATCTAGAGGTCATTGAAGTCCACTATAAGGAGAATAATCCTGGAATGTTTTCATCAAAAACCTTAATTTCTTTTCGACTGACAAAAGAAAGACATGAACATAATGGATGACATGGGGGGTGAGTAAATTATCAGGAAAATTTTATTTAAAAGTGGACTAATCCTTTAAGCACTGTGCCTTATCAATCCCCCCTTTAATACACAGTCCTAATTTGGAAATAATTGCTTGAAGTAATAGCCTTTCATTTAGAAAGTAAAAGAGTCACCGAGTTTAAACTTCGTAGCCTGAGTTAACCCACAGGAAGCATATTATGTATTTATTAACTGTGCTTTCCTCCTCCCCATCTGTGTTTACAGGTAAGCCCTTTCATTGATGAGAATACAAGAAAGAAGTTTCTGATCTATGCGGGAAATGACTACCAGGGCCCTGGTGGTCTTGTGGACTACATTGATAAAGAGATCATCCCTGACTTCCTTGGAGGAGAGTGTATGGTATGTAATTTTTTCCCTTATGCTTTGCGAGTGAATGGTATCTATTCAGTCCTGTATTCCAACTGGGCTATTATTTTATGTTGTCTCATCTTAGTATGGTTTTAGTAGCTTATTGAACTAAAGAAGTGGCACTGTGAAATATGTGCAGTGTGAAGTGCCAGAGGGTGGCTTGGTGCCCAAGTCCCTGTACAGAACTGCAGAGGAACTGGAGAATGATGAAATCAGGCTGTGGACGGAGACTATTTACCAGAGTGCCAGCATCTTTAAAGGAGTGCCACATGAGGTCTGACTGCATTGGAAACAATATATGATTTGGGTTGTGTTTGGTGCATTTGCAAAATATGATCATTATTCATTAAGATTTTTTTTTATAAAACTGGATTTCAGTCTGAAAAAAAAACATAACATTGATCATTACATAACATTGAACATTGAGTGCCACCTACTGGACAGCAGTAAAGCTACACATGTAGTTAAAGAAGGCAATTTTCTTTTTTATATCTCATCCTTAAGCTACTGATTGAGATCATCGATGCCTCCTCAGTCATCACTTGGGACTTTGATGTTTGTAAAGGTGATGTGATCTTCAATATCTACCACTCTAAACGAGCTCCGCAGCCGCCCAGAAAAGATCCGCTGGCTACTCATGGCATCACCTCTCCTACAGGCAACAATGTGCAGCTTATAGATAAATCCTGGCTGCTGGGACAGGACTACAGTATGGTGGAGTCACCACTCACTTGCAAAGAGGGAGAAAGTGTGCAGGTATGACCTTTAAAAATGTAAAATAATTACAAACAATTTTATTATTAAACGTTCTGTCTAAGGCAGGGGTAGGCAAGTTCAGTCCTAGAGAGCCGCTGTCCTGCTGAGTTTAGCTCCAACCTTAATCAAACACACCTGAACAAGCTAATCAAGCTCTTCAGGATTACTAAGGCTATAAGGCTGAAGGTTTTTTTTCAGGGTTGGAGCTAAACTCTACAGGACAGCAGCTCTCTAGGACCGAACTTGCCTACCCCTGGTCTAAGGTGTTGGGTGATTGTAATTAAAGACCGTTATTTTGATAATTGTTTCATCTCTCTCCCCCCCCCCCTTTTCATCCTCTCTGCCAACATGTGTACTCACCCTTTAGGGTTCACATGTGACTCGATGGCCAGGTTTCTATATTTTGCAATGGAAGTTCCACTCTATGCCAGCATGTGCCACCACAAACCTACCTAGGGTGGACGATGTTCTGGCTACTCTGCAGGTGTCCTCTCACAAGTGTAAAGTCATGTACTACACTGAGGTTCTAGGCTCAGAAGACTTCAGGTAAACTTTCTGAAGAGCTTTGAATTGTGTGGTATCTTTTGTAATTAGGGATGCACCAATATGAAAATGTTGGCTGATACAGTAATTCTTTCTATTTGAAAGCCGATAACCGATATGTTGGCCGATAAATATAAATCCAATTTTTTATATAATTTTTGAGAACCCGATAACAAAAAACAAACATATACAGAAAATAATATGAGAAAAATAACAGTGCTTGATATTATTGTCATTACATCAATCTTTTTGAAAAAGAAACATCTTAAATTAATATTACAGTTTCAAAAAACAACATTGCTGAATGAACACCTAGTAAACTGACACGCTTTAACCCTTAAATCATTACCATGGTTTTATTATAGTAAAAATGTAGTAACTGTGTTTTTTGGAGGATTGATTACCATTTTTATAACTACAGTTTAACTACAAATACCATGGTTAAACTATGGTTTGTGTGGAAAAACCATGGTTAATCTGTGTTTTTTTAGGGGCCAAGCACTGAAGGTGCGGAGGCACCTATTGTATCTGTCAGCGTTCTTTTTAGGGGCCAAGCACCGAAGGTGCGTAGGCACCTATTGTAATCGTTGGCGTTCCGTACTCTTATTATTATTAGGGGCCAAGCACTGAAGGTGCGAAGGCACCTATTGTATCCGTTGGCGTTTTTTTTTTTTTTTTTTTTATTAGGGGCCAAGCACCGAAGGTGCGGAGGCACCTATTGTAATCGTTGGCGTTCCGTACTCTTATTATTATTAGGGGCCAAGCACTGAAGGTGCGAAGGCACCTATTGTATCCGTTGGCGTTCTTTTTTTTTTTTTTTTTTTTATTAGGGGCCAAGCACCGAAGTTGGCGTTCTTTTTTTTATTTTCGATTATTAGGGCCCAAGCGAATTAGTGCGCAGGGCCCTCTTGATCCCCTAAGGATTATTAGGGCCAAAGCCCTGTAAGGGGCTGAAGGCCCTTTTGTTTTCTTTAGGATTATTAGGGCCAAAGCCCTGTAAGGGGCTGAAGGCCCTTTTGTTTTCTTTAGGATTATTATTATTAGGGCCAAAGCCCTGTAAGGGGCTGAAGGCCCTTTTGTTTTCTTTAGGATTATTATTAGGGCCCGAGCACCGATGGTGTGAGGACCCTATTGGAATTGCTCCGTTTATTATTATTATTATTATTATTATTATTATTATTATTATTATTAGGGCCCGAGCACCGATGGTGTGAGGACCTATTATTATTTGTTTATTATTATTATATTATTATTAGGGCCCGACCGATGGTGTGAGGACCCTATGGAATTGCTCCGTTTTTATTATTATTATTATTATTAGGGCCCGAGCACCGATGGTGTGAGGACCCTATTGGAATTGCTCCGTTTATTATTATTATTATTATTATTATTATATTCTTCTTCTTCTCCAAAGTGAATCGCATTTGAGAGGGCCTAAACGTGCTCGAAAACTCACGAAACTTTGCACACGCGTCAGAAGTGGTGAAAATTTACGTCTGTTATGGGTTTCGGAATTGGGCGTGGCAAAATGGCTCGATAGCGCCATCTAACGTACAGCCCCGCTCGCTACATTACACTAGGGTTTTGAAATTCGGTACACACATTTATCAGCCCAATACCTACAAAAAATTCTCTTGGAGCGAAATCCGAAACTGAACAGGAAGTCAGATATTTTGAATTAATTCACCGTTTTTTGCATTTTCCAGACGTTGTACTTTAACGAACTCCTCCTAGAGATTTAATCAGATCAATGTCATTTTTGGTCAGTCTAATCTAAAGGCCTTTGTGACGTTAAATTGCGAAGATTTAGAGTTTTCACTGAAGGGCGTGTCCGTGGCGGCCTGACAAAGTTTGATGTTTCGCCATGAAACAGGAAGTTGTTGTAACTCAGACAAACAATGTCCGGTCTGCCCCAAACTTCACATGCTTTATTAGAGTCCTGACCTGAAGACATCTTCATAACAATATTCAGTTACAGTCATAGCGCCACCTGCAGGCAACAGGAAATGACATGTTTTACGCTGTGATTAACTCCTCATAGAGATTTAACCAGATCAACATCAAATGTTATCAGTCTAATCTTAAGACCTTAGCGATCATAAATATCAAAGATCTTGAGTTTTCGCTGAAGGGCGTGTCCGTGGCGGACTGACAAAGTCTGATGTTTCGCCATGAAAGAGGAAGTTGCTGTAACTCAGGTATACTATGTCTGATCTGCTCCAAACTTCACATGTGTGATAAGAGTCCTGGCCTAAAGACATCTATATGACAATATTTAGTTAGTCATAGCGCCACCTGCTGGCAACAGGAAATGGCATGCTTCACAATGTAATTCACTACCAGATTCACATTTCATTATGCCACGAAGTACCAAACATGCTAGAGACACGTTAAATCATGCAACACTTGTCTGAATGCTAATTTATGCGATTAACCCCCGAAAGAAACAGGAAGTTGTTGTAACTCAGGCATACAATGTCCGATCTGCTCCAAACTTCACATGTTCGATAAAGGTCCTGGGCTGAAGACATCAACATGGCAAAATTCAGTTACGGTCAATGCGCCACCTGTTGGCAGCAGGAAGTGTGGCATTTCGTAATGACTTTGGCCATAATTCTCCTGTATTCACTCGCTTACATGCATGTCGCCCACTGTTCACTGTTTTCCTGAGGCCAACGGGTGGCGGTGAGCCCGGGTGCGAGGGCCCTCTCAACGCTGCTTGCAGCTTTAATTATTATTATTATTCTTCTTCTCCAAAGTAAATCGCATTTGAGAGGGCCTAAACGTGCTCGAAAACTCACGAAACTTTGCACACGCGTCAGAAGTGGTGAAAATTTACGTCTGTTATGGGTTTCGGAATTGGGCGGGCAAAATGGCTCGATAGCGCCATCTAACGTACAGCCCCGCTCGCTACATTACACTAGGGTTTTGAAATTCGGTACACACATTTATCAGCCCAGTACCTACAAAAAATTCTCTTGGAGCGAAATCCGAAACCGAACAGGAAGTCAGATATTTTGAATTAATTCACCGTTTTTTGCATTTTCCAGACGTTGTACTTTAACGAACTCCTCCTAGAGATTTAATCAGATCAATGTCATTTTTGGTCAGTCTAATCTAAAGGCCTTTGTGACGTTAAATTGCGAAGATTTAGAGTTTTCACTGAAGGGCGTGTCCGTGGCAGCCTGACAAAGTTTGATGTTTTCGCCATGAAACAGGAAGTTGTTGTAACTCAGACAAACAATGTCGGATCTGCCCCAAACTTCACATGCTTTATTAGAGTCCTGACCTGAAGACATCTTCATAACAATATTCAGTTACAGTCATAGCGCCACCTGCAGGCAACAGGAAATGACATGTTTTACACTGTGATTAACTCCTCATAGAGATTTAACCAGATCAACATCAAATGTTGTCAGTCTAATCTCAAGACCTTAGCAATGATAAATATCAAAGATCTTGAGTTTTCGCTGAAGGGCGTGTCTGTGGCGGCCTGACAAAGTCTGATGTTTCGCCATGAAAGAGGAAGCTGCTGTAACTCAGGTATACTATGTCTGATCTGCTCCAAACTTCACATGTGTAATAAGAGTCCTGGCCTAAAGACATCTATATGACAATATTTAGTTAGTCATAGCGCCACCTGCTGGCAACAGGAAATGGCATGCTTCACGATGTAATTCACTACCAGAGTCACATTTCATTATGCCACGAAGTACCAAACATGCTAGAGACACGTTAAATCATGCAACACTTGGCTGAGTGCTAATTTATGCGATTAACGCCACGAAAGAAACAGGAAGTTGTTGTAACTCAGACATACAATGTCCGATCTGCTCCAAACTTCACGTGTGTGATAAAAGTCCTAGCCTAAAGACGTCTATATGATAATATTCAGTTAGTCATAGCGCCACCTGCTGGCAACAGGAAGTGGCATGCTTTATACTGTAATTCACTACCAGATTCACATTTCATCATGCCACGAAGTACCAGACATGCTAGAAACACGTTAAATCATGCAACACTTGGCTGAGTGCTAATGTTTGCGATTAACGCCACAAAAGAAACAGGAAGTTGTTGTAACTCAGGCATACAATGTCTGATCTGCTCCAAACTTCACATGTTCGATAATAGTCCTGGCCTGAAGACATCAACATGGCAATATTCAGTTACGGTCAAAGCGCCACCTGTTGGCCACAGGAAGTGTGGCATTTCGAAATGACTTTGGCATAATTCTCCTGTATTCACTCGCTTACATGCATGTCGCCCACTGTTCACTGTTTTCCTGAGGACAACGGGTGGCGGTGAGCCCGGGTGCGAGGGCCCTTTCATCGCTGCTTGCAGCTTTAATTATTAGGGCCAAAGCCCAAGGGGCTGAAGGCCCTATTGTTTTCTTTAGGATTATTATTATTATTATTATTATTATTATTTTTCTTCCGACTATTCGGGCATTTTTGGGGCCCTTACCATGCTCGAAAACTCATGAAACTTTGCACATACATTGGAACCCGCGGCCATCAGGGCCGGGCAGAAGCTGGTACCCGGGCGTGGCAGGAGGGCTCGACAGCGCCCCCTTGAACAGGGTCCGAAATTTTGGTCTATATATCAAACACGCTTGCACATATAAGTATAAAACTCAGTACACATATAGACATCATCGGGCCAAACAATTTTCGTACTCTAAGTTATACGTCACCTCAACAGGAAGTAAGCTATTACGGGTTGTTTGAAAAACACATGCTCTGGAATTTGATATACTCCTCCTAGGCGATTAATCCGATCACCACCAAACTCGGTCAGCATGAAGTCAAGACATTGATGATGAAAAATTGCCAGCGGATTTTTGATATCACGAACGGTTTGGCCGTGGCGAGGCAACGAATTTATGGCGAGAAAAGGGAAACAGGAAGTGTGTTATAACTTCTGCATACATTGATTGATGTTTATGAAACTTCAGCGGGTGTGTTCGTTATAGGAGTCTGATCACATGGATGTGACTATTGTGAGTCAAAGTTATAGCGCCACCAACTGGCAGCAAGAAGTGTGTCACTTTCAAAATGCATTGAGTTCACTCTGTTATGTTTACCTGATTTGCTTCAAACTTCATCACAATAATGTCAATACACAGCAGATGTAGACCTGTTAATGTGTCTGTGATATATTAAAATTGTTGCCATGGCAACACGTCAAACTTTAATAATATTCTTGGGCATTTTTGAGGCTCTTAACATGCTTCAAACTGCATGAAACTCAACACACACATCAATATTGTCATCCAGTAGATATGGGCAAAGCCTTATAAACGGGCGTGGAGCACGGGCTCTACAGCGCCACCTTTGACAAAGGGGGGGTTAGTTTAACCTACAGTCACCAAACTCGGTACACATTTTGTTCTCATTATTCTGGAAAACTTTCTAATTTACAGTCATTAGCTCAGACCAACAGGAAGATAGATAATTTGGTTTTAATGTGGATTTTTTGAATAAACAGGCTCTGAATTTTAAAGTACTACTTATAGGGACTTCATTCAATTCAGACCAAACATTTTTTACCATGGTGCTAAGATATTGAAGATGTTAAATTGAGAACGAATAATGGATATCTCGAACAGTCATGCCATGGTGATAGATTAAATTAATGTCAAAAAAGGGAAACGGAATGACTCTAATTTTCTATTAAAAAACACTATGCACAATTAATTTATACATAGAATAATACAAATGTTTTAAATAAACACAATTTATTCATTTTTTTCAATTCAGAAAGCGTATGTTAGTTAAAATAGGCAGATTAATTATATCTGATTTAAAAAAAAATGATACATGTCATACATAGAGCAACCACTAGAGGGCAGCATATACCTATTTTCTTTGTGTGTGGGTCTCTGTGTCACTGTCTGTGTATCACTTTTATGTGTTTATGTGTGCATTACAATCTTAATTTTTTCTAAATGTTGCTTGAGTTAGTTATTTTTTACAATTACAGTAAGAATCTTTGGTAACACTTTATAATAAACTCACGCTATGAAGTATTAGTTAAGCATTATTTAAGCATTAGTAAACAGTCAATTCATCATTTATAAAAATTAATAGAAATTTGTTAGCCATTTTTAAATACAGCTATAAATGCTTTGTTTTTGATTTATAAGCATAGTTTAATAATTGTATTTTCATACTTTATTAAAGATCAATTATCATTTCTAAATTATGTATTACATTATTGACAAACCAGTTATTTAGGAGCTGTCAGTGGTTCATATGCTCATTTAGGAAGTGTAAGTAAATGATCAATAAATTTTTAAATGTACATTTATGCATCTTATTATTTAGACATATAGTAATAGTTACTTAGTGTTAATAAATGCTTTATTAACACATATTCCTAGTGTCAAAATTACCTCAGTACTAACTTTAAAACATTAGAGGACAGCAGTGCAGAAGATCACTGAACCTTTAAATCTCATTAATAAAAGCTTTACAAAGCATGAATAGTCCTCACTTTAGATGAGCTCACAAAAATAGTTACCAAACCACTTCTAAATGTTTTATAATTACCTGAATTAATCATGAATTACGGTAGGAATATTTGTTAATAAAGCATTTATTAATGCACTAAGTAACTATTATGTCTAAATAATAAAATGTATAAATGAATGTTTAAATAGTTTATTAATCATTTACTTACAATTCCTAAATGATCTTATGTGACAACCTAAATAACTGGTTTGTAAATAATGTAATACTAATTTTAGAAATGATAAATTGATCAGTAATAAAGTATGAAAAGCATTTATAGCTGTATTTATAAACTGCTTACTAATGTCTATTAATGTTTTATTAATTATGAATTGACTGTTTAGTAATGATTAACTAATGCTTCATAGCGTGCAGTTATTATAAAGTGTTACTGAATTTTTAAATTCATTATTTATTGATATAATTCAAATTATTAAAAAACCCGTTTCAGTAAAATTTCACATGATTATAAAAGTGTCTGTTTAAAATAAAACTTGCATAAGTGAGCAGAAAAATCTAGACATGTACCTTATTACCTGAGACTGACATTAAAATTGTCTTGGCAGGTTTTGTGATTTGGCTTTATTAATTTTTTCATTTTATTTTTATCTTATACCACACATATTAAAATGAAATTAAAGCATGCTTTTGGTGCATAAGATTGGTGCACAAACAACAGCTCAGGGAGGTCAAAAAACACATGAAGAGAAGTGTGAGGATTATACAACATCAGCAACCACAGACATTCACATTAAGGCTGGATTAGTTATTTCAGAGCACTGTGGAGATTGCAAATAACAGTATGTAATTTGCTCTAGAATTTTTATAGGGGTTGTCTGAAGCCGAGTTCAGACTGCACGATTTTCAAAGAAGTGGGTCATTTTCTTTCGCACTGCATGACTATCTTGGCCAGCATTCAGTCGCTGCTGTGTTCAAACTGCACGATGGATCTGCGACACAAGGTTTCACACTGCATGACTTACAATGGGAAGAATCGCAGACAACTCTGTCTGGCACGCAAACTACGTTTCACAACCAAACACACGGGAGATGTGACAAGGAAACAACGCGATATCATGTGTGCAAGACCAAGTTCTCACGTGAGACTGGGTATTATTAAAAATGGTAGCCCGCAAGAAGCTTGCGATTTGAATTGCCTGTGCGCTGATTGCAGCGAAACAGGAAAAAGAAAAGAAGAATATGGAGGAGGA